>NNCF01126180.1:195658-509729 GCA_002313205.1 Laupala kohalensis
CGCTATACAACGTTGGAACGACTCCGCTATACAACGTTGGAACGACTGCGCTATACAACGTTGGAACGACTCCGCTATACAACGTTGGAACGACTCCGCTATACAACGTTGGAACGACTCCGCTATACGACGTTGGAACGACTGCGCTCTACGACGTTGGAACGACTGCGCTCTACGACGTTGGAACGACTGCGCTATACGACGTTGGAACGACTGCACTATACGACGTTGGAACGACTCCGCTATACGACTTTGGAACGACTCCGCTATACGACTTTGGAACGACTCCGCTATACGACTTTGGAACGACTCCGCTATACGACTTTGGAACGACTCCGCTATACGACTTTGGAACGACTCCGCCATACAACGTTGGGACGAATCAGTAGTAGCAGTAGTAGTGATAATAATAATAATAATAATAATAATAATAATAATAATAGAGTGTGGAACTCCGCTCCCGTTAATTGTGGTCCATTTCTCTTTGGTTGCAACCCCACGGTCGGAACCACATTTTCAATTTCGACGTTCCGTCTTTCACTGCCATCTGGTAGTGGAAGTTGGAACTCCAATGGGGTGTATTTTTTCGCGAAGAATTAATTTTACTGAGAACATTCTATGGTTTACTTGTTTACGAATATTTCTGTCCTTTACTAGTTTCCGGAGATTACTATCTTTTACTTGTTTTACGGAGATTGCAGTAGCTCAGTTGTAGCGTGGTCGCCTTGAGATACAAAGGACCTTAGAACGAACCACGCCGTAGTCTGACTTGGAAGATAGAGGTTGTAAAACAATGTTCTCATAGGAATGTGTGATACAAGCCTCATAGAATATCACTAAACAAGGTAAGATGATGGATAATATCCACAAAAGTTGTAATAAATATGATAATTCAAAATTGTCATATACGTCGTGTATAGGTGAGTTGACGTTATTATGGTGTCGTTACCCGGCGTCGAATAAGCATTTTTTTACGTCGTTGTGAGGAAGCCGTTCTCCGACGTTGAATCTACGTTACATGCGTAAGCGTTGACAACGTCTTCACGACTTTGCTTTTTGACGTCGTCACGACTTTGACGAATTGTAATTTCTATATGTGGTCCCGCATTTCACCTTCAATATTCGAGAAGTTCGAATTCGGTTTTGCACTCGGACACTGAACGACAAACGTGACCTGACTTCATTGGGTATAACTGGTAGCATCGATCTTATACGGTCTTGTCTTCAAGGCAGAGTATATGTAAACTACAAACTAGGTGACACTGGTGCAGCCCAGTAGCACAAGTTGTGCTCGTGCCAAAAATGAGAGAAAGTTAGTGAAATCAACAAATTACTTTTTTGACCTAACGTCATGTGTAAAAAGGAAGAAGGTCCGAAAAAATATCTTAATTGAATAAATAATGTGTATTTGTTTTAGTTACATTTCTAACAATTCCAGTAACTTTTTATTTCTAGTGCAATTTCAAAATTTCAGTGTCTTCGTACTCTAGTGATTTTAAAAAAAATCTGTGGATTGAAATATGGTAATACCAACATATTTCTTAGGAAAACTTCCGGAATTGGGAGTATTCCAAATCCTTCTGTGCCTCCAGGGTCACCCAGTAAAAATCCTTAAAATATACTCTGCTCCAGGAAAATTCTCTCCGTACATTTAAATTCATTAATCAATCAATTAATCAATCGCGACAGGTACAGACATGCAACCCGCTAAACGATTGACAGTGTGATGCAACAAGAATTCAACCCACATTTTCATCTGTACAGGTTTTGTCTTTGTAAAATTTTGATGAACTATTGAGATAATATCTCATATTATAACTGATAAACAGTACATATTTTTACATAAACATTCAATCGGGATTGTTTTTTCATTTAGTGTTTGTTAAAACTGTTCTCTCAAAATAAGTGACGGGATGGTTGGTTCCTTCTTGCATTACTCTGTCCTAAGAATACAAATTTACAAAACATTTTTCTAATTTTTCGGAACTGTTGGTTCTAAAGGATACATAATATATGTCACAACCAATATTCATAATTTATTTACGAGTAATTTATTTCGAAAAATAAAGGCATAAAATTTTTAAATTTACAGTCGAATTGTATGCACATCGATGTACTATATAACCCCCCAAAATCGACGTAAATTACATTATACTAGGAACAGATAACACTTCAGAAAGTTAAAGTTTTAAGCGTTGTGAAGAAGACAATTTGGAAATATTGTCTCACCATTATGTTTTCTTAGCATTTTGTCTCATTTATTGCATCAACACTACCTCGGCCTCAAAAAAGATTACAATTAATATATTTCTATTAATGTGGATCATAAGAACAAATATTTGAATTATTTTTTGACGTAAATGTTCATGAAGATGCGCCAAATTTCTGTAACATTGAAAAAGCATCATCGATATCAACAAAATATTTTAAAGTTGTAAATTGTCTTTGCAATGAATTTGTATAAAGACAGTTAAGAAATGAAACCTTCTCGATAGTCCAAGAAGATCACGCATATCAAAATGTGATGAGTTGACGTAGAATCATCTCTTTACCATACTGCTTTGACTTTGTCGCTTATTCTTTTTGTTTCACATAAGTGCAGGTATTTATAAAAAAATTAGTCCAACTTCAATTTTGGCCCAGTTCCAATTAATGAAAGAATTTAACACTTTAAAAGATTAAAATATTGTCTATCCAGAGGACGATTAACGCTCAAACCGCACTCCCGTGTCGTACACAACACTTTCCATTTATCTTCTGCACAACCTACGAGAGTGGTGGGGGGTCGAGATGTTATATTACCCTTTCTATCAGAAGATTAGCACACGTCCAAGTGGTACAATAAGCCTACTTATTCATTAATATAACTCATATGGTAATTTCAAAATCCAGTATATATTTTTACAAGCATTAGGATTGATAAATAGTTTATTTCGAAGGAAGTTCAGATTCGTTTGAAGAGTATGATGTGGATTAAAGTAAGTTTCCTTTGAAATTACGACACAGAATTATAGAAGTTGTGAACAGTCAAGAAAAGTTGTTTATCACCTTGTTATAACAGAATCACAATTATATGTCCCGAGCACCGAATAGCAGGTGATGAAGGTTAGTTCAGAGATATGGCATAAATGTGGACACACAGTCGCATAGATTCACGACAAAAAAGTAGAAGTTTGTTTTATTCTCCAGTGTATAGTGAGAAAGATTTAAAGCGAAATAGATATTGAGAGCAAGTTAGCTGTACGTAAACATGGAGCACACTACATGTAACTTAGCGAACACTTCCATTAATGCCTGAATCTGAATGAAAATTGTGAACATCTGTAGTAAGTATCTGTACAATAAGTTTTTGTTAGAATGTATGGACATTTTTTGTAATGCATTATCTATTTTTAAGTCCACTCATGCGCGATTTCATGAAATATAAATAAACTGATTTAATTGTTTAAGGTGGATGATACTTCCACATAATGTTCAAGAGTGACAGCTTCTGTCTGCAGATTTTACATTGCATATCGGGAGACAACTTGAAGGTAGAAAAGTTGATTTTTAAATTTACCCAATGTTTCTATCCGATAATAGGCATTTAAATTTATTAACATTTGCGCACCACAAGAGTTACTTTTCAATTCCTTTAATCTTGCATATGTAAGTATGCGGGATCATTTATGTTTCAGAATGCGCTATACTTCTACTTTACTAAATCTAGTGTTTGGAACTACACTTATGCGCTGAAGATGTCCTCGCTTAAGGAGTTAATTCTATTTCGAAGAACACATCCTGAAGAAGGCATCACATGGCGAGGGACAAACTGAAACACAATACTGTGACCATCTTGCCGAAGAATCTCTCCGGTCGACACCCCAACCTCACAACTTCCTGTGACCCTGAAGTAATGCGAAAGCCGCTTCGAGGATTGGAGGAAGGTTAATAGACCCATTTGTGAAACAACCCAAGGGCAAATCAATTTGAAAATTACCGTGAAATTTTCCCACCCTCAAGTTATATTGAAGGGGAATGAAGATATGAAGAAGATAATAATGAAGATTAAACAAATTTTAAACAATTATTTAAATAAATGAAAGCGTATCATTAAGATGAATGTTACCTAGGATTAAACTCTGAAGCGGGGATTAGGTCTTCTAACCCCAAAGTTGTAAGGAAGAAATAATATTTATTTCATGTTACCCTCCTGAAACTAGGAGTTAAATAAAAACGTGTACAAAGTCTGTTGTCATACTATACTACTACAATTTCCTTTAATTCTTATTCCCACAATGCGTCATGCATCGCAGCTAACCGAATCGTACTGCAAGTAGTGAATGTACGTGTTGTAGCGTGTTCCACTGTTGCATGTGATACGAGAAAGGGTAGCAGCAATGGTGTAAATATTATTGACTACACCCACTCTTCAAACCCCAAAGATTCTGGGTACTTTTTGGTTGTCTATCAAAATTCCCACCCCCATTTCTAATTCCCAATCGCCACTAATTGCTAACACGCATAATTAGATGGGTCCACATGTAAACGAATTGTCCGATGATACAAATTATTCCATGGAGTAATAATAATACTGATAATATACCATATCATAGGGGGTTGCCAAGCTACAGCACAGTGTGAATCTAATTTAGACATGATCAAGTTGGAAATCAGACCTTAGCACTGAAATAGAAACTAAAGGAACACTAGTGAACTACTACCAATATGAATCATCCATCATGATAATTGTGAAATGAATTGGTATAGAACAATAATAACAGACAAGATTTGAGCACAACAGACCCGATATAGTAGTAAAGAGAAAGAGAGAAATACGTTTTATAGACATTGGAACTACAAACAACAATATCCTAAAATAATCTTTCAAAAATAAATTCCTGAAGTACATTGACCTTTACTTCGAAATTAAGGATTTTTAAAAGTACGACAGAGTGATTAAGTGACACTCTTAAGTGATTCTAATAGTACTGTCAAACATGGGAGCAATACCAAAGAACTTGTTCAAGTTATCGAGGGTACTGGAATTAAAACCCCAAAATTATCAACTCGTGCAAAAGTCTGTGATATTTAACGAATGTAGCACCGTGTGGAGATTCCAATGCATGTAATTCTCGAGTAATAAAAGCAATTCCTGTGAAATATATCTCTGTTTCTCTGCAAGGTTAACATCATTGTGGTTGAGACGAGTCTCGCTCCTCCAATTAGAGAAAACCGACGGAAAGTCGTAAAGAAGGGATATAATAATTAAGTAAGCATATTTAAAGTAGGATATTTCATTATTAAGTATCACGTAGTGTATTTTTACTATTTTAAGTGTCTACGTATTTTAAGTGCACTTCATAACGTCATAAAAAACACAAAAATGAAAAACCTCGATTCATAATCTGGATTCAAACACTATTAACCTACGAGGAGATACATAAAATAAGGTTTAAATAATGAAGAAAAAGTTGGACATACCTTTTCGCACTCTCCGATACTCTGCTTCATATTTTCAGTTTTTGTGTTGACATTGAAGATAGAAGCATTTGTTTGCAGTAATTGTACCTTCTCCTTTAGCACCTGCAGTGAAGCTTTCCTTGCTCTCCTGTCAATCTACATTTTACAAATAAAATGGTATATCCCGATATGAATAGAACGTAACATCCAGAAGCCATATCTTTCACTAACGAAGTACCCCAACCAGCCAACTTCGATTTAAATAGGACAAATGTTTTCGTCTAGATTTCTACGATATTTGAAAGATGGAGTATGTCAATTATCCTGCAACAAATTTATGAAATGTCATTAACATGGACTTCATGAAAATCGATTCTGGCATGCTGAGGTACATCCCTTGTTCATCGTCAGACCTCAACACCACATACCAATCAACTGACCCCTAAAATCATGAGACGACTCTTCACTTCCTGATTCGGTCAGACGGAGTGGATAGTCGGATTACCTGGAATCACAACTCGTCACGACTCGGTCAGAACCTGACACATATTTTATTTATGACGCAGAAAGCTTCTAAATGTCTCTTTTTCTCCTTAAGGCCATCGAAATTAATGAGAGTGGGAACGAGAAGCAGTAAAGAATGCTTTGCTAAATCACTCGTAAGGAGATTATTACAACCTAAAACTGATGTCATTCAGTAGCGTTTGGTTCTCGAGATGATTCGGGTAATATTTGAATTTTATAAGTTGTTCACGTAAAATCGTTCATACAGTACTCGTCCATGAGCATAAGAATAGGAATATTTGAGCCATGTATATGAAATTTAACTATTATTTAGTTGCATATAATTACTTTTTTTTTTACTTTCTATCGAATTAAATAATTTATTTTATTTTGAGCAATTAGCCTTTGATTTTGTAACAGTTTAGAAACCACTAGCTGTTTTCAGGGGTTTCAGGTATTACAATTAACTGGCTCCGTTTATCTGTTTCAAAAAAAATTTCTTTAAGAAATTTAGCCAAGAGCTTGGTTTGTCTTTGTCAAGTAATTTCTAACATTTACTGCCACTTTTGGAAATGTTAAGTGAGATGTATAATGATTTAGTTCTTGATTAGTTATTTTGTGCAATGATCTCAAAAGTGACTATGTTTCTAGTGTGTACATGAACTATGTTCTGAACCGTCATAAATATTTTGTTTTATAGGCCTAAGTTTCTTCACGTCTTTGCAAGTCACAAATAAATATCTTGCAATCCATGTGTAGAATTTTTGACCCATTGGACGTTTTAGAAACAAAATTCAAGAGGATATACTATTAAATCTACCAAAGACCATTAAATCATGTAAGATATGCGCGTCGGTCACATCGCGTACATATCGCTGAAGTCGCGAACAAGTCGCTCGCACCTCGTTCACGCGTAAACAAAGGGTAATACTTATTATTTGACGGGCTAAAACTATATTTTTAACCAGTGGTAACATTTTCTCGTTTAATCTTCATGTCTCATAAGGTGGTGAGTGTTAACTTGATTTTTTTTAATTTATCAATTTTTTTTTCAATTTCATTACCTTGGAAAAACGTGTGATATTTCCTACAAAACTTCCAAAATTTGATTTCTCTTTGCTTGGATGACACAAGACACACATAATGTAATGCAGGTAATGTCTAGGATATTTTTATGTGATCAAAATCACGAAGATTTACGACAGTTTGTGTTAGCGTGAACGACTTGCACTTTTTTAGGTGCTGCTCTGAAGTAAAAAGTGTTTTTCAATACTTAAATGTAAAATTCAGCTTTGCCACTTCAGTATGATGTTTCTGAATATATTTAACCCTGATTAAGATGAAAATAAATATTTAATGATTTCCGTGGGAGATAATAGTCAATTTTGTGTAATTTTCTGGAGCAAATTAGGTCAGCATCTCTTCATGTTTTATTTTTAGTATTTCAATTAATATTTTATACAATCAATTATATATATTTATTTTACGAATTCTACCCGTTTTTTAACATTTTATTCAATAGATATAAAAACACTAAATTTAAAAACTCTGGAGTACCACAGATCTCTCAGGCGAGCCTATAAGTTACCATTACAAATTACCTCATCATAAAACTACTTATTTTCGACACAATTCCATGGAATTTGTAAGGGATCAAATGTTGCTGTTTAAAAAGGTATTAACAGCTAAGCATCGAACACACATTATAATAAAAAATCTTATTTCTTGTGACTGTTGTTCAATGCAACTGGCGTATTCAAAACTAAATTTGAATCGCTGACGCTCTCGACTGAAATTATCTTTAAAAGTAAGCATATAGAACGTTTTCCTCAACATCAAGGTCGCCATCCTCAGTAACTGATTCGACCTCCAGGGTGAGTGGTGTTTACTGTTAAAGTTAATTTTGATCGTGCGAGACAGTGATTTAAAGTCAGTTTATCTTCTTTCTTATCCAATAAAGGTCTCATTATAAAAAAAGAAATAGTTCTAAAAATATATTGCTATTGGTACTTCAAATACATTGCACAGTTGGTACCAATTCAATTTTAAATTAAGCTATATCATCATAAATAAATAGATTTCTTTTTGTATTTGGAGGACATATAATTTTGACCAAGATCACTGTAATTCTGCGTGAAGTATTTTAGTAGCCGGGTAAGTTATTTGAATGAAAAGTAAATTATAAATATGGCATAAATGTGAAACAAACTTATTATCGAAATTATTATAACAGAGGGATTATCGATACTATACTACGTATCTCACATTTCATGAAAAATTTCATGAACGCTTTCTAACGCGTTCAAAATTTCAATCCGGTAATAAAACAACGAATGAGAAATTTGCAGTAACGGAAAGGAAAATTGAGAATGAACTTCTAATGTTAGTTCTTTAACACACTTCTGCTTTGATTCATGCCTCTGTTATCATCGTCATATCCATTTGTATCCTACCTGCGTTGCTTTTTTCACCTTGAACGCCATTATTTGCCGGAGCGGCGGAGACTTCATGTCGAGGCAACTGCTGCAGAATCTTAAACAATAGCACAACAACATTAAAGCAAAAAAATCAATGATGATCAATAACAAGAGTAAAGATAATAACAAGTGAAATAGGAAGACACGAACCGTCTTAAAGGAGATCGTTTAAAACTAAATATACTTCAATATCTTTTACAAATATATTTCACTTCTTTTCGCAAACAATTGAACTCAGAAAACACATAGATTAACCACCTAATACACTACTCCTTATAAAATAATGTCTCAATAACGTATTCCTAGTGAATTGGCAAACTATAGCTTTAAGATTATTTATCACCCATCATATGCTGTTGAAAGATTGATATCACATTGAAGAAAGATTTACCTTTCCAAGATCCACAAAATTAAAAATATTGTATATAATTATAAGACTTGAAATGAAATGATTTGCACGTTAGTATGGCTCGGGTTGCCGTGTATTTACATTTGTTTTTAGGAACCTGACATAGTCAATTGTTCCAAAATACTGTACGTTTTGAGTGATTTAGGATCGATTTAGACTTTTTATTTTACATATTTAAATCGTAAATACATATTTTACTACATGTTTATCAATTATACATAAACCATCAGGCTCTGTTGAAAAATGAGTAGGTTGACTGATGGTTGTTGGTTTCTACCTTTTGTTGCTAAGTGTCCAACCCAGTACAGTGTTAAGGAAGTGTCGAAGATGTCTAAAACCGCGATTTGTGCAACAGCTCACCACAACCTCACACACGGAAGACTAAAAGAGAAAACAGAATTCGCAGCAAAGTTTCATAAAAGCAGCATCTACGTCAAGTGATACTGATAAGTCTCAGTTTTATTTGGAATTCTGCTCTGCTTTGGTTAAGTCTGGTATCCCCCTTCACAAAATCAGCCAGCCTAATTTCAAGGAGTTTGGAAAAGTGTACTCGAAAGAAAATTCCTGACGAGACCTCTCTAAGAAAAAACTACCTGCCTGATATCTACACTGAAACCCTCGGTAAAATCCGAAACTATGTTCAATCCGGACCAATTTGGGTGCCCATTGCGAAGATCATGGATGTTGAAGGAAGGTAATACATCGCAAACGTAATAGGCGGCTTATTACGCCTTACTTCGTTTTCCAAATCATTCCTTCTTGATTGTCAGGTGTTGGGAAAATGCAACTACGAAACCATAACCCGATGTTTCAACAACTCTATGAATCTTCTTTGAACGAATGGTATTCAACATAAACAATATTGTTTTCCGAAGCTGCTCCGTACATGGTACAGCAGGAAAGGCACTCAAAGTTTTTTATTCAAAACTGATCCACTTCACCGATGCCAGTCTTACCTTTCATCGTGTGTGGCTGATTACGGCGAGACCTGAATTCTCAAATGTTGACTTATTGATTCCGACAGTGAATTCTTTTTTATAAAAACTCCAAGCCGGATAAAGGTGCTAAGATAGACATATTCTGAGTGATGTTTATCTCCTCAACCAGTAGTAAAAAGATGGGGCACTTGGTTAGAGGCGGATGACTACTACAGCAGGGATTTTGAGAAAATAAAAGGTGTCATTTCACGCTTGGATAAAGATTCAGCTGCAGCTATACCCCGCGCTGAAAAACTGATCAAGTAATAAACTTTATAGTAAAAAAACAGTTACAAACTGCGTATGACCACATGGAGAATAATAAACTAATTTTAATTTTGAATTGAAAAAATTGAACTGAAAAAAAAATTTGAAAAATGATTTGGCATTTATCTCCAGTAATAGCACTTTTTTGGGGGGAAATGAATCTCAAAATGAATCTTTGGTGAACAACCTCTTTGGTCCCAACCTGCAGCCCAGAAGTGGGAAAGGACTCAGGGAGACGTTGGGAACAAGATCAAGACGAAAAAACGAGAAGTTATCAACAAAAATCCTGGATGGAACGAAATCCTGTTGATCTCTGATATCCTCAGGGGAAAAGATGTTACTGGACAGATGGGCGTCGAACCATAGAACTCTAACTATGGAATGCTGAGTCCGTGCAGTGCGAGCGAGCCGGTCGCTCAGATGCCCCCCACCACAAGCCAGAGGTCGGGTAGGCCAAGCTCCGCGTAACACAAGGGTCACTGACGTTTTGTTTTACGTCTGTTTGTCTTTAATAGGAATTTTTAAGTTTTATTGTTAAAATAATACTTACGACTAAAAAGTAATGTTTTTAATGAATAAAATAATGTTTGTATTCCATATTAATATTTCTCTCTTAATACGTTGTTCACACACAGCACATGATATATTTTTTCTACAGCCATAAAATTTTTACATTACATATTTTGAAACAAAATAAATTTGTTGAGCTTTTGGCGCATGCCGAGCTTTGACTTATTAATTATTCAAGTTTTTCTTTTGCATGAGAAGAAGATATAGTTTTTAAAAACAAAGTACCTATTAACTTAATTAGCTTCATTTCGTGACTATAGTCACGAGATTCAATATTGAAGGGGTGATTTTTAAATAAATTTCCTTGAAATTGCGTACACGCCTGTAACACATATTTTCTGGAACAAAATGCCTTCTTATCTTTATTAGACATAAATAATCTATACAAATACTTAACTAATCTAAAATCTTCACTAGACACTTTGACAAGGTGTCCCCTTGAGATAAGCTTAGTAAAAGTAATAAAGTAATGAACGTGTGCCAGATACTTGTTTGGGTTATAGCGTGGCTGTGGAAGGAGGAAAGAGGGAAAGAGTGAGGAGAGTTGACGTATTTAAGAATTTAATGATCATGAATATCGTCTTGTCAGGAATGCCTGACTGGAATGAATATGGGTGTGAGTGTTTAGAGAATCTCCTTCGTAAGGGTTCGTCCTAAGGTGGAGGGGATGAATGAATAGAGCGATGTGTGACCACGAGCTACAGCTGGGAGGCGTGTCATTTCAGATTACTAGTTTTTTAAATTAATATAAATGTTAAATTAAACGATAAGTTTATGTTCAGTGCATATTATTTGCTCGTCCAGAAAATCCCAACCAACAATATAATAATCCCCACTTATACATCTCGTTAATCCCCACTTATACATCCCTTCGCTCTTAATTAATGAGTCATATTTTAACATTTATAACATAAAATATTTATATACACACCAAATCATTTTCCTATAAGTTTTTCTTTCTTCGACCTGACAAGTTTTGGATTATCACTGGAAGAGCAATCAGGTTGTACACATTCCTATGGTTAAATATGGTTTTACGAGAGTTAAACTTTCAGTATTTGTTTTTCCTTTGCTTGAATCTGAAGAAGATGGGCTTGAAATTTGTCCACCAGGTTTATTATGTTCTCATGTTGTTTCTTCAATTTCTCCACCTCGCTCCTTCTCTTAATATAAAAAAAATGTTCTACTTCAGTAAGAAATTAATTGTATGAGAGGGTTATACCTTTAAATCTTATTAATAGCGGATATTAATAAGAAAAATATATTAAAACACTTATATATTAAGCATTGACTAATTCCCGTATATCTTGATCATATTTATTATAAAAATAATAAAATTTATTACCATTATGTTAAAAATTCTTCTTCGTTTCGGTGGCTCTGTCATCAAGTAGGGTGGAAATTGAAATAATGTGGGCAGTGCATCCAATTTTATATTTCTCCGCAAACCACCTGTTTCAAATGCTCTTTCTTCAAAATGTACATTGCAAAGGCTAGAAGTGCTCGAAGGATTGAATCCTTTTCTTTTTGTAGCTATAATCCATCGTTGACGAAGTTGCGGGTCTTTGGGAAACCTACAAAACTTACTCAATTAATATGACATGAATTCCCATGAATTTGAATATAATCATTACTTATTGACATGATCTGAAGATAATTTACTATCAAATATATTCCATTGGAATTTAAGTCATAAAGGACATATTGCGGATTAAGTGACTAATAGTTTAAATAATTACTGAAAAGAAGCGTATAATGTAAAAATGTTCTACAGTTAACGTGAAAAGCGATAAATGATATTTAAATCTTAAGTTAACATTTAGATATGAAATTAAATAATAAGATGTCAAGTCAAAAGAATTACTAAAATTTGCTTTATCTAGAATTTTTGCGCTACTATTAACAAATAGTGGGGTAATACACTTCAATTATCTCATAATAACAATGAAAATAAGGAATCCTCATTATATTTACTTATGAGCAGATAAACAAGATTTCTTATCTATATAATTCTTGCGGTTATAGGCATTTCACTTCAGTGCCAACATAAACTGTATAATCATATAATCGCTTAAACGAAGCACAATCGTCGACCACATTGACTGGTAGCACGAGCATATACTGGTGTCATAGAACACAGAACTGTGCTGGTGCCGAGTTGTTCACACTGGCTAGTGGTGGGGGGCGCCGAAGACAGCCGGCTCGCTCAGAACCGCACGAGCCAGAGTTCCATACAGTTCTATGTGTCGAACTTACTCCTTGAGAAATAACATCCTTCTTCAACGCTCCAAACACATCGGTTGATATTGAACGATCGTTCAGCTGATATAAAGCAATTTTAATCCAAAGAGGGTGAATATATTTTAGTCCCGCTAGCAACCAATGGGGTACAAAATGGACCCGCCTTAAAAGTAGTGTGGAGTGTCATTCATTCTCTAATATTCTCATGAAATTAACTTCAAAGGTTTGTGAAAAAGTTTATTATGTTCCAGCTCCTTTTTTATTTCAAAATTGTATATGACCGCGAGCAAGGAACGGATCACCACTTTCATTACCATTAGCAAAGGATTCATTATCACTTGCACATTGGGTGTCATTTTCTTCATCTATTTCTTCGACATTGCACTCATCTTCTGAGAAAGAAGTTCAAACATACGGCTCTATTTCCTCCTCGGTCATAAGTGCTCGCGCCATGGTCACGATCTGATAAAGCTTTTGTAAAGAATACAGTTTGGTGTGATTGCCTCGTTAATATTATCGGGAAGCCCCATAACGCTAGCAAAAACACTATATTCCGTATAATGGGGATGGCAGGTAAATGAAATTTCTTGAGGACCACTACCTTGAAATAATTCTTCCGTGAACCCTACACATGGAGAAGATATGTGATAACTTTCGGTCGGGTGAAAATGGCGACGAGCTTACCTTAACTCGTAGGTACGTGTAAAACCGGGAATTAATCGCACACTGAATAGTGTGCCGCCTGGATCACCCATATCCTGTCTGGGGATGTGCCTCAGGTCTTCCGGGGTTTAGGTCTGGGTGGAAATGGTGTACAATTGTGGAAGGTGAACGGGTGATGTAGTGGTTAACACCCCTGCGATCAAAATAGGAGTCCCGTGTTCGATGCTCGGCTCGTCGCCATTTTCACCTGACCAAAAGTTATCACACTACCTTGAAAGGTAGACATAAAGAAAATGCTTTGAAAAAAATAACAAATTTAATACAAAATGAATAATAAATTTCCCGCCACAAATGAACATTGTGAGAGCTGAAAATAGACTCTACATTTACAATTGACTCTGGTGAAGCATGAACATATAAGTAATTTATAAGTGAAGAAAAATACCGGACAAAAATACAATATTATATTCATATGTTTTATATCCTTTGTTGGTAACTATTCTCATTAATCCTTGTATAATTACCAACCTTTTCTTTAGATTTGATCAAATATTTAATAAATTAGCACGTTGGAGCTCATAGATTGTGTTTGCTTTGAATAGCAATTGTTGGCCAAAACTGTGTCGTCTTCTTTATAGTTGTCGAGCAGTTTTTTTACCCGGATAATAGCAGAACATGAGATGTGGAGTCAAAAAGAAAAGACAAAAATGGAGATTAGGTCCTTACGTTGCATTAGTTGTATCTACGTCTACAAGTCAATATATGAAAATGTTTATTAATAGTAAGTTGTCGATGACTTATCTGAAATGACAGAAGAAAGTAAAAGAAAAACATACAGAGAAGGGAAGGAACAATCTGTATCATGATGTAAAATGTCACATTCATTATCTCACGCTTATCGGTACTGTGAAACATGAGAGTTGGTGTATCCTTATATATTACATAACCAACAAGCGTGAGGGTCAGATAAAGCACAGCAAACCCACTTCTGACAGGATTCGTATTTGTTTATATGGATACTAGGCAACAAAACCCATAAAACAGTGAATAAGAGCATAAAGGTAAGTGCATCCAAGGTGGTGTTTCGTGACATAAAATAATACTTTATAGCTACAATTTGCAATAGTCACAGTCATTCAGAAAGTGTTTTTGGAACATATCAACATTTATGTTAGAGGTAATCAGACTAAACGAACCAACGTGGAATCTCTTTTAACAGAATCATGTGGGAAAAGAATGGGGAGGGTTATTCTCACGGAGGGAGTCCAAGTGTTATGTAGAATCATGTGAATCAAAGAACGGTAAAGTGAGGTTAAGTGAATGTTCACTTTGAGTCACCAACTGTCACTGATCAATGAGCCGTCACTTTCCTCATTTTAGCGTTTGGGACGAGAAGGTTTCTAGAAGCACGTCCTCTCAAAGAGAGGCTCCAGAGGACTGAGGCCTTTGTCGAGACGAACAATGTCAAGTGCAAGCTACTGGTGGGTACCTGGAATGTTGGTAATATTGTCTGTCGTTTTAATTTCTTTCCCAATGATGGTATGATTTTGGCGGACTGGTTTTGGAATTTCTTCAAGACGGTATGCTCTGGCAACTTTATCTGTGTCAGTGTTGCATGATGGGAGGTTTGGTGATAAAATGATGGACGATATAACCCTCACTAACTTTCGATCATCTCGCCTCATGTGAAATTTTATTTCATAATTTTTGCTGCCAGGGCTCATGCCATTTCGTGACACCAAAGAAGTTTATATGTTCATTCTACGTGTTTTAACATGTTAGAAGTACATACGATTCTTTGAATCAAAATGATGTACGGTCAATTCGAGGCAATGAGGATGTTAGAACACCGTCAAGAAAGAAACCATTCCTTCCAAAAGAAGTATCCAAAAATTTTGCAATGATGAATGAATGTTAATTATGAACAAAAATATAGATCTAATTTATTTGTGTGATTCATTCAATTTTATTAGCAAAAAATTTCTTAAAATTAAATGTAATTCTCAATTCTGAATAATTATCTTATAATGTATTTCGTACAGCCGGCCTCGATTAACTTCATCATTGTATTAACTTCAGCATTATTACTCGGCTATTTAAAAATGTAAACATCCCATGGCGTACCAATACACATGCATTTCTTAAATTTCCGGATATGACTTATCGAAAAAAGAAGAGAAAATTGGTCTTGATATTTGGCATAGATGAGGCATGGGTTAAAACGAAAATACGACTTGATGAGGAAGTGAATGTGTGAATGTCGATGGAAAATAGCTACACAAGAGCATGAACGGATAGGCGAGATTATTGATGAAAAAGCTGGAAGAGGGATGGAACATACGATGGGAGAAGCTGAATGAGGGATATATATATATATATATATATATATATATATATATATATATATATATATATATATATATATATATATATATATATATATATATATATATATNTATGATTTAAAGTTTGTGATACATTTCAATATTAAATTAAAGAAATTACAGGTTACCATCAATACCTAAGATGATAAACTGGAAAAAATTTAAGAAGGAAAAAATATCTTTATGGAACGCACTGCTATAAGAGAAGTGAATTTCCCAACTTTAGAGGACGATCCGGAAAACTTGCAAATACTACTGTTCCAGGTGAGTCGACAATATAAGAGGAAATCAAAAGGGAAAGGAGACAAATTTGCAAGAAATGATGGAATGTGGAAAGTAATGAGGTTCGAAAAAGAAAAGGACTATGCACGACAAAAAACGTACAATGCCAAGAAAAGGGGATTAGGGGACAGGAAAACTGTTATAGAGCACAGAAAAGCTTTAGGTGGTTATGAGACAGACGTAGTTAAATCCAAACAATACAGATAGGATACAACATCGCATAGGAACAAAGAAACATAATTGAGCGCAAGAGTGGTACTCGATAATGAAAAATCCTAAACAAAGTATAGAAGAAACAAAGGAAGATACCTCGTGCAATTAATAGTAAATTCAGGCGAGAAACTATGGTATGAGAAGAGAGGAAGTGGGGACAATAATACGGAACCTTAAATGAAATGAAAGCCCGGCATTTGGCGGCATCTCACATAAGACGGTATGACAGGCCCATGAGGTTATGGTAAAGTTGATAGAAATATACAATATAAAAGAGAATATATATTACCCGAAAAATGGAAAAGGCGAATAATTAAGATATTCCTAAGAGCGTAGAGAAGGGCTCAACAAAAGCGTGTTTATATAAAACTAAAACCCTAATTCCATCTTCGGAGAAGGTCTTTGACAAGTGGATGACAGGGAAATAAATGAAAGGTCTGGAAGATAACAGAGCAGTTAGGGACAACCAGCACGGTTTCAGAAAAGGAAGAAGTACAATTGAGTGTGAGTTGCGATACGTTGTTGTAATAAGAAAAGAAAATTTGTATTGCATATGCTTTCTTATTGATATTAAGGTTGCCTTCGACAATATAAACACAATTGACTTGACAATATATCTTGAAAATAAAGAGACACTACAGTCTTCTATAAATTAAAAAGTTTTAAGGTTACAGAAAAATAGAATATAAAACACTTAAAAGAATCTCACATATTTGAAGAAACAGTTTTGGCTTTCGTCTCGGAGATAGGTGACTGACGAAGGCGAAAGCCGAAACCGTTTCTTCAAATATGTGGGATCCTTTTGTATGTATTTTCATTTCGGCCAACGAAGGACCACGATGACGAGTGTTAGTAAGGCTTATTTCCGTACGAGTTTACTTACTAGACACATCGTAACTCTTTGGGGGAACAGCGTCTAGACGGAGTCTAGATTGCTGTATCCGGGTATTACAACTACGGTTGTTAGCCGTAGAGGATGGACTTTTCATAAGTCACAGCTATTTGAACTGAGACATGGATATGAAAAGCTTCAAATTTTATCTTGCCCTGCCTTGGTGACGCCTTGGCCCCGCCGTGCCCGATGACTTGGTGACGAGCAATCATGCTGACACCGTGGCCACGACGGGGACGTGGGATCCTTTTATGTGTTTTCTTTTCTTTTTACTTTTAAAACTTTTTAAATTAGGGTGAAATTTAAACGGGATTTAGATTAGAAAGTTTTATTTTTTTTATATTTGAACATAACATTCTAATCATTGTTCTGGCATGAAAATGTGGATCCTACAGTTTTTGGAGTAGCAGAACACGAATGCTGAGTTGAAAAGTTTTATATTCTGGCAAGTACATTTATTTTAATCATGAAACGTAATTTTTAAAAAATGGCCATATGTGTTGACACAATTGTCAAATAAATCTCCAAGTATAATTTATTGTTTACTATTGATTTGCATCCACATTTATCACAAGTTTTCTACCGTCGTAATCGTTAGAAATTTTATCTGGCAAGTACTGAGCACGAATATTTGCTCGTTTGAAATTAATTCACGTTTTGTTTTAACCTTCAGGTAAAGGTGATCATTGCTTTAGACAAGTTTCAGTTTTGGATTGAAAATAATTTATTTTTCTTCTTGCAATATTGAACAGTAACTTCTTCCGAGAGACATGGAGATAAGGTATTGAGAAATAACGGAACGAGTAAATCTTGAGCAGGTGCAGTTTAGAACAAGAAGTAATTTAAATTTTACGTCACTCAGTCTCTGATTGTCTATATAATCTATTAATATTCCATTCGATGGTTAAATATATTAAAGACAATCATTATAAGATACAAAACTGATTTATTTCATGATCACTTGATGGTGTACACTCTAACGTCAGAATGGTAAGACGGATTACATGATAGTAACGATTCCGATTCACATACATGGCAGATTTAGAATTTTAATATAAACTACCCAATCATCAATTTTTTAAAAATTTGACATGTGAATTACACAACATTTTGTTACTGGCATATCAACACCTCATATGAGTAGTAGTGCAACCTAATGGAATGTAATTAACCTGAAGAGGAGGCTAGAGTCTTGGTCTCGCAACGTTGTTGTCCTCAACAACTATGAATATGTGATTTTAACCATAAAGTGATCGTGAAATAAATCATTTTTATATCTCATAATGATAGTTTTTAATATATTTGCACATGGAAAGGAATATTAATAAGTAATTTAATTTTCCTTTGAGTTAGGCACTACGGTGAGCTTACTTAGCTATCGTCGCCGGTACCCTATGTTCGAGTGCAATCGATCGCTCAAGTAGTAAAATTATCTCAATAGCAACATAAAGAGCCAAATAAATTTAATTAATCGAATGGAAGCTTAATAAAATTTTAGTGCAACGAACGTGAATTATAAGCGCAAGCCTGCAGCCAACAAAATGCAAATATTTAAATTGTAAAAAATAACAGCACAAAACAGAGGAAACTGCTAGTAATTAACTGTCCTTTAAAAATTATAATTGATTTGAATGAATGGACCGATGCTCATTGTCGACATGACACAGTCGTGTGTGCGCCGCAGTCGAGCGCGTGGGGGTGTGGTGAGGGTTGGCTGTGGCAGGGGACGGGCGAGGACATTGGTGCGCACGGGCGGCGCGCAGCCTGGGGTGGCGTAGTGTGGCGTGGTGTGGAGTGGCGTTTCGCTCAGCGTGGAAGCAGTGGAGAGGAGGCAGGAGGCGCGGGACAGCAGCGTATTGCGGGTCGATGGGAGCAAGGTACCTAGCAGACAGACGCGACGCCAACCGATGTCGACAACGGCGAGTTTCCCTCCATGGCCGAACACAGCGCTCGAGTCGAAGGAACATTCTGGCTTCGTATTTCCTTCACGGGTTACGGTCAGGGGCTTCCCAAATTGTACGATTCCAGAGGGAAGAGCGTGAAAAATAACCAGCCAACAGTTCAACTGTTGGAAATGGGGTGTGAAATGTTGACACATTAGTCGACACGAAAAGGGCAAGAACATTACACCTTTGTTTACACACTGATTTCGATATTTTATCTCAAGCCATTACAGCTCTTTGAATACATTTCATGCCTAGAAAACAGCCATGGAGGAAAGACTCGATGAAATGTGACTCCAAGAATTCCATTACTTAATAGGACTTAAATTGAATAGTTGAAAGGACTTCCCACACCGCTATCGGGTATTTTAATGAAACTACAAAGTATACCTGCATACATGAACAGTAAAAAACCCGTAAACAAGAATGTGTGAAATGATATTTCGTATTACGCATAGATAATAAGACGTCCATATAGAAAAATATGGTATGTCTATTTAAATATTGACGCAGTTATTCTATATGAGATGCGGCTGTGTGAGGGAATGAGCAATTTTTCGGGAGTACTTTGAGGAAAATAATACACGTTATCCCAACTTAAAACTTGGTATAGACAGGGGAGAGTACTCATATTCATCGACTTCCTAAAAAAATTGATATTCATAATAAACAAATGAA
This sequence comes from Laupala kohalensis, assembly GCA_002313205.1. NCBI lineage: Eukaryota > Metazoa > Arthropoda > Insecta > Orthoptera > Trigonidiidae > Laupala > Laupala kohalensis. The sequence continues at coordinate 215,601 of NNCF01126180.1, forward strand.
GAAACTTATCTCAGTCACATCATTATCTAAATGTAAATTTGTAGAATATTATAATTAAATGGATTTTGTTGTATGAGTGTAATGTACTCTAGGATTATACGAAAATACGTAACTCACGTGAAGGTGTCGCGGTGATTAAATGTTTAACTAATTAACCATTTATGTTAAAAGCAATGAAATAGTACGAGATGAGAGCGTGTGCAGTTTCGGAACCTCCAATTCCAAAGTTACTATCCAACACATGTTATCAGGGTATTAAATATAGTATTCGTATAAAATTAGTTTCCTCTTATAAATTATCAAATACTAAATATATAAAATTACACGAGCAAAGATCTTTCCTGCAACACCAAAATCGTTGTTATACGGGTGTATCTCGAGAAAGAGTTTATAACATGCTGCAACTACTGCAACCGAAATACTAAAATATGTACTTCCAATATTATTGATTACAATATATTTATACCTTATTTCAATCAAAGTGATAGTTCTTAGATTATACATTTTTGAAGTGAATGCTTCTTTCGAGAAGCGTCATAAAACAATATATTTTTGGTTCTAACTGACATATAAAGTTACTATTTGTTAAATTATTTTTCATCAAATAGGACGATGCACAATAAAATACTCTCAAATTTGATTATTATGTCAGTCTTGTGGATTATTTTTATATTTTAGTGCAAACTCGAACATCTATATCTTATTTTACCATAGTTAACTAGCATTTTTAGATCTGCGATCTTAACGAGTTTTCGTGTGGAGCGATTTTACTGCACACGTGAATTACTTTAAAAAATACATCAAATATTGAATGCATTTTATTGATACTATATCTTAATTTAAGATATCCAACAGTGAAGAAATGGTGAATACAATGTACGTAATACTCATGAAGTATGCTTTACAAGGAGTCTGACGTAAGAAGGTTGTCTTACACAAGATCGAAGTAATAGTTTCCAGGACTTAAACGTAACACGAACGCCGCGTGGAGCGTCGGATCTGCTCGCCGTGCGCACACTTAACCCAGGCACAAATTTCTCATTAATATGACAAGAAAAAACAATATTAAGTTTCAAACACTAGCCAATCTTTTCACACTTGCAGCACCTGCTGAGTGTCTGACTGGTGGCTACGAAAATCTCGAATAAAAATTTTGCGGAGAGGGGCGAATACAACCGTGGCAGAATCGAGAATGAAACTTATTACATTTTTTCCTGTGCACAATCTCATACGTCAAAATTGGTCATGTGAAAATAATGTAACGCACTTCGTATGATCTCAATCCCTGCGTTATGTTTCCCTTGGTTCTGAATAATTTTTGACGTGTATATCCACCGTTAATTTTCAACGTGGAATTGAATTGACTAATGTTTTGATATAATGATATAAAGGACGTAATGCCTGGTGTTCTATCTCATTAAATTAGGAGGAAGGATATTTCGGAAAAGGATATGTTAAGAGGAAGAGTTTCAAAATCCCTACCTTGGGGGAAGGATATTTGGAGAGAGAAAATATATATTATAGGGAATATTGTAGGGAATTGAAGGCAGAATTGACAGCGGTAGTATAGTGGTAGCGTCTTCGCTCCCGCCATTCCGCTAAGAGGGGAAGTGAGGGTTTGATCCCGCGCTCGGTCGAATTATGGACGGTTTCCAGTTGAGGTTTCTTTCATCTAACCCAAACCAGTATCGGTTCCTTACCTTAAGTTCCCCAACAACCCAACATCGCGACTTCCCTATTCCTTCACCCAAATAATTGTTCAGTGGAAGAGCATCTCTCATGGCTTGAAACTCACCATAAGATATGTAATTAAGAAACAAAGTGACACATGCACTTCCATCTTACTAAAGTTTCAGGAAAGCGAAATGTCAAACTTCAGGGGAAAAAGAAGACACCTCGCGACATGTGGAAGAGAGGGAAACTCCTCTGAAAACCTCACCTTAATCCGTGCATGGGATTGAGGAACTTTCTTCCATTCAGGACCAAGTAGGAAGCGATGCTGCTGCTTCTTTCTATACATTTCCTAAGAACATTGCTCAAACGAATCTAAGTTTAATGTGTATTTTTCGGGAAACTGAACTGTTTTTTATTAAGAAACAAACCAAAATTTGTGAAAGTTTTATTGTTGAAAATCTCATTACTTTTAAAGTTTAGTGAGGTTCTCGATACCATATTAAAAATGGATTCATTAAAAAGCAAGTCTGCTCGTATATTCCGGATTATATTTAAGGAAAACAAATATTTACGCAAAAACAATCAGTAGCATACCTAGATGGGGATGGAAAGGGCGGTCCGGTCCGGTCCGGGCCTCATATAGCCGTAAAATAACTAAAAGTTGACCTTATTAATAAATAAAACTGAAATTTCACTTTGTTTTAATTCATCGGAGCGTTGAATATGTGCTAGTAGACATGCAAACACGTTTGTGTGTGAGGGCTTCCATAAGCTTTAGTGAGGTGTCAAAATTACTCATGAAGTTTAGGTACACCACTGGACGCAAAAGCAGAGGAAACCCAACGATGCGTAGCATTGAAAAAAAAATTTCTCGCAATCTATTATTTTGGGAGTTTATGATAGTTTTAGTGATTTAACCATTGTAACATCTTCCAAACATCCATATGGGTAGTATTCGAAAAGTGGTTTATATCCAAAAGATTAATAAAGTTAATCTCCATCTGGGGTCCTATGATGGGAGACTTTTAAAGAAATGCTTAAAAATACAGATTGAGGAGAAGCACGGTATCCAAGGATCGTCAGCTCCTTTCTCCGTGCACTAAAACACAAAATAAATGTACGAGGAGGACTCACTTTATCTTATGCGAGGAGCTGCAAAATGAAGCTATACAAATACTTGTACATTACTGTAAAAGTGCACTTATCTGTTTTTGGAGACGTGTGCCTAAACTACTGAACAAATCTTCGTTGAATTCGGCAGAGGGGGAGCTTCGAACCCAGAAATGACCATATAATTGTAAATTTAGCATTTGCATGTACTACGTTAATCTATACATACAAGTGGCGTTGTTCTTTTTGATTCATCAACGTAGAGAGAAAAATATTTCTGTATGTAGAGAGAAAAGCATATATGGGGAATTGGAAAGTTTTAGATGTTGGTTTCGAAATGTAGAGGCTCAAAGAGAGAGGATTTTTCGATTTTCCAATTTTTATTGGAGTGAAATTGAATGTTTTTGAATATTTCCTATATCTCGCGAAGTAATTGAGATATTACCTCAATTTATGTTTATAAGCGTTGTTGATACAGATATCCCAATTTCCAGGTGTTTCGATACTTTACTCTTAAATGCGTTATCATAGGAAAACAGATTTCTGTTTCTTCTCGTCCTCACTATCATTTCCACTCCTACTTATGGTTCTCTTGGCTCTCCGGATTCTTGGCCCTTGCGTTCTTATGGCTCTCCGGATACTCCTACGATTATGAAAATGATCAAATACTGTCTCATTAGGATTATATTTGTACTTCTTTGAATATTAGTATTTACGTATTTTGTAGATTCCAAAAAATATGCTGCTTGATTATATTCTATCAATTTATGGAGAAGTCGAAGCCCCGGTAGGGAAATACATGATAAATTTTCACACGTAGTAATAACTTTTTGTATTTGAAAAATAAATCATATTTCAATCGCAGTCATTTTATGGAAGCAGTTCAGTTAGTCCTCGCAGTAATAACTATCGAAAATCTTCAATACGCTGTAATAGTCATGTATGCTCTTGATCCAATATAATGGATTTACAATGTAATTTTTTTTTTGAAGGAGTGAAAATGATGCGGATATCAATAAGGATTCCAGAAATAATATTTGTACCCAAATCACAATATTCAAGTGTGAAATACCGCTGGTATTTAGTTAATATAGCATATTTGGTTCTTTTAATATTGTGATAATCCTACCAAGAGTGTGAAGAAATGTCAAATTACGACGTTTTGACTTCAGCTTATCTCTGTTTAAAATAATGTTCTATAGACACCATGACCCGCCTTCAATTGGATGTAATATCCTAAGATTCAAATTTTAGGATTTTGCGGAACAAGGAGGTTGAAGGATATCATATGGTAATGTAAGATGCAGAAGACACCTACAGAGAAGTGAAAGATTAAATCATTATTATATAAAGACAATTTGAGAGCAGAGTGTCACACTGAAACTTACAACGAGGGAAAATTTTTCGCCATTCTTGTTTTCATCATTGTACGCAACGGGACAACACCAACTTCAATACACAGTTATTATCACGCGTTGCAATTTCATACTTACGACACGTGCTTCACAAATTTGTATGATATGTGATTCGTTCTCCATTAATAAACAGTATCACTGATGATTCCTTGCGAGTATTATTCTTAAACACTCGAATCCAAATCTCTTATTGTTTTATCGAAGAGACGGTGCTCGGAGAAAACCATTTTCGTGCAATTGGATTGAGATTGAAAAAGTGCTTGAGACGAGGATTCATTCCACATTCCGGAGAAACCAGGGATTTTCCGAGCGTTTTCTTCAAGTATAGAATAGAAACACGAAAATAGCTTTTAGTAATTAAATACGAATTTCTCCTCGACGCGAATGGGAGAATTGTTATCAATTGGAAAGTGGTTTAGGAAATGATATGAAAATAGCAAATTTAGCCTATTTTCATTGGGAATTTGTTCCGGTCCATGTTTATGCAGCGGAATCTAAGTAGATGGAAAGTATAAGCATTTACATTGAAGGGATTAAAACGAGCGAGAGAAGCAAGAGGGGATCGGAGAGAAAGTGCTGAACGAGAATAAGAGGAAGCTCCCGCAGAATGTTGGGCTTAGCTAGCAGGCTGGCGTCCGCGGGGACGCGCAACGTCGTCGGAGAGAACGGCGGCGGTCGTTCGCGTCGGCGCAGCAAGATTCAGAGGTAGCTGCAGCCGTCGCGGCAGGAGGGGACGCAGACCGACCGACCGCCCTCTGCCTCCACTCAGAGCGATGCCACCGCCGCGTTCCCTCACTGCCCCCACCCCGCCCCTCTGCCAGCCACCGCGCCGCGCCGCTTCCGGGCACACCCAACGCACGGCAGCGACGGGCAGCGAGACCCAGCCGGAACATGTCAGTGCGCGCGCCAGCTGGGCTCCGCTCCCCGTCCGCCGCCTTCGCCCCACCGCGAGCGACAATGGCGGAGGAGGCGGCCGCGTCGCCAGAGGGAGCGAGGGCGCGATTGCGCACACCGACGCGCCGCCCACACCAATAAGGCAATCCCTCTGCACTCCACGGACTTTGCACTTTGCTTTTCTTCTTCTTGCGTTCCTCTAGAATCAACACATTTGCTTCCACAGCGATATGTTATTCGGAGCGATAGAAAATTCGTCCGCGTTCGATGCGAAGAAATGATGAGGAAATGGGAAAGGGAGCAGTCATTGATAGGACACGGGAATCAGATCATAGAATCATCGACAAACAATGGACGGATTACCAGTTCTATAGTCTGTCGCAAAAGGAAGGGGGAGTTGAATGGTTCAAAATATAATTTCAGGAATAATCAAGGTACAAATAATCCATCATCATGTATTGATAATGGTTATTGAGAAAGTTAAGCGAGATTTAACGTATTCAGTCCTTCAAGAACGCGCTAGCCAAGTGACGAGGATTCAAGTAGTACAAAACAAAAGTGACCTATTTGTAATCGACGATTGTTCAAGTTACGTTTTCTTCGATGTTATCTCGCACTAGCCAATTTCCCGTGATGAGATGTAACTGATGCGGTGAAGATGTTGTTAGACGGATTATATGAGGCCATGAGCTTCTCTGGCGTCAACCTGAACAAATGAGGATAATATACGTTAGATCGCGCACTCACATCCAACCATAGGGTGATGCAAATCCACATCCACTCAGGATGTGGGTTATTTCCTCTTACACAATACGATCGGCTCATAAACTTCAATAGTTTTATAGAATTCAAGAATTCCAGAATTTGACATTTTTCCAATATCTTAAAATTTATTCTCTTTTTAGATCAGCTCTCATTATTTCAATGTTCATCATAAATTCTCGAAAATCATAGTCAAGGAAAGACTAGAATAATTTGTACTATACGTTTGCTACAATATTACCGAATAATTAGTCAGTGACATTTCGTTCATGATCTGCTACGACAACATAGGGAAGAATATCTACATCCAAACTTTGGATTGTCCATCTACCGTACTTAAAGATGAGAGAAACCTCTATATTTGTTCTAAGAGATTCATAAATACATTACAACATAAGAAGAATATTAATTAAAATACTGTACTATTGATAGTGATCGGCACTTGTATAATGTGAATACATTCTAGATTAATGAATCTTCGAAAAAGTGAGAAAATAATTATTTCTTTCGAATTATTCGTGCTTAAGGGAAAAATGTGATTTTCAAAAAGAAGTTTCTCGAGATTTCTTAAGAATCTTTGAGAATTCGGGTCCAAAGGTACTCCGAAAGTTTCGCGAATTTCAATATCATATCAATGAATGTTGGTTGTGGTTAAATACGTTCTTTGGATAACTGATAATTTAATGTATGAAACTGGAGTATCGCATCATGTAGCAGGTTCAGTGGCGCCGTAAGACATCATTTACTTCCTGTCCACTACATTCAATCATCCAAAATTAAAATTTTCTACATTTCTTTGAAGTTCCTATAAAATGAAGACAAATGTTTTCTATATGTGTAAAACAGAGACTGTTTTCCTTGAAATACAGTTTGATTCATCGAACCACTGGGGTAGCCACGTAGTGGAGGGGATTTATTGGGGAGTTCTAACCCCTCCCTGGGGATACACTGACCCTAACCTTCAATCCTTCGATTTCTTTTCTGGATTTATCGATCCACTCCCTTTTGAATTACATTTTCTTACATTGAATCCAGAATCCCAAGACCATTTCGATCTAACATAACCCCGACTCCCGTCCTTCCCACCTCAACAATCCTGCCTTTTCAGTCTGTTGGCCACACTTTCCATCGCATCCTTTTCTTGATGTATCTGTAAATAACTGAAAATATGGAGCAAATGTAGGTATTTGAAGTCATTATCTCAGTTTATTGGTAATCATCGACAATCACCAAGTTGTTGAGTCAATATTCACTGCAGGATTTTACTTCCAGTCTCGTATGTTGCCACTGGCACCAACTTTCTGACTGTAGGGACACGTGCTCCTCCCCCCTCCCCACGCAAATTTCTGAACCCCTCCAATCCTTGATCAAATTGACCCTTAAAACAGTTTTGTTGTAATTGAAAAATAAAGAAATGAATAGAATTCTAATACGTAATCACACTAAGAAAACGATTATATATTATTGTCGCATCATACAAGTTAATAGAAAAAGTAGGTCAACTTTGATCAACCCCTCAATAAGTTTGACCAATTAGCGTCTATGAATATCACGTTTATCCGAAATAAATCTGAAATTCAGAATATGGACTTCAGTATTTAGTTTCACCAACTTCAAGGAAAACTTTGGTACCTAATAATTTGTTATAATCTATGTAAATGATGCATTACACTTATGTTTTAGAGCATACTATTCTGAAAAGATTAAATGCTCGTAGACAGATACGAGTGGAGATATACACCTGCACAAGGAACTCTATAATCACTGAAAAAAGAATTACTGTGAAAAAAGAATGACTGCTATTGGCAATTTTTTTTTCAAAAAGAAAACTGAATTAAAAAAAAAATTAATAGTTGATAGTTTACGAGTATGTAGTACAGAAAGATAAGAAAAATGATATAATCACCGAACAAATTCTACTACATTTAACGTCCATTATATAATCTAATGAAATAAATAATTAAAAACTTACGACCTTTTATGTTATCTTTTAATCAAGGAACAGTTAAATAATTTTTGGACCATTTGACATGGATTGACCCTATAGATGTAGCGTCATCAGTGTTTCATCTGGTCACTAATAAAGCAACAAGATGATAACTAACACGGTATTTATACAGAATAACTAAAATAAATGAATTTGGTATTTGAATTTCATCAGAAATTTTTGTATCACGAATAAATAAAAGTTCACATAGCAAATTTAAATTGTTTGCTTTCATCGACTTTATCTTTATTGGTTGTTAATAATCTCGCTGAAAGCAATAAAAACTGAAAGTTACCTCGTCAATTTAAGTTGTGAAACTCAAAAATCAAAGACGGAGTGGTTTGGGGATTAAATTTAATGGATTTGTTCCATATCAAAGGAAACGTGCACAATGCTTCTCATATCAGTGCGTCACTTACTTTTTTTCATTAATTACCTGAACAATTTTATGAATTTGCCCACGAAAACAAAAGTTATAAAATCCTTTTCACCGTCGCAACATCTCAAGTGTGTTTGAAGGAAAGAGAGGTACTTACTGGAAAGACATCTCTTTCCGTCCACGTCTGGAAAATGGAAACATAGGGCGAACTTGTCTTCATGAGAGAAATTTCCACTTCACCCCCAATGCGAGAGATCTCGAGTACATGGGAGTTGGGATGAGCCTTTTCTCTCTTCTCCGCTCTTTCTTCCCTTGTACGATCCTCCCGCGCACACATACTTGCACAGAAATTTGAAAGATGAAGCCATGGCCCTTCACCACTCCTATCATAACCACAACATAATAACTTTTGCCTTCTTAACACAAAGTCAAACAGGAAGTGTTCACTGATTTTTCGAACCTTCACTTGTACCAGTTAGGGGTGGGCAAATAACCAACCGAAACCAACCGCAAATTTCCGGATTTGGGCGGTTCGAATTGTGGATCGGTTAATCCGATAATTGCAGATTGACTGATCCGTTTATTGGAAGGACATCATTTCAATAACATCTGCAATGGAGTCGTTTCAAGAAACCAATGGTTTGCGGATTAACTGACTTCACAATCTGAACCGATCCGACTCAACCAGAAAATTTACGATCGGTTTGGGTCAGTTTGAGACCCACCACTCCCTTGATCTAGGGATCAAACCACATTTTAAACAAATATATTTTTTATACAATTTAAATAGAGCTCGCTTGTTCAAATGTATCAACTTCTATCAGCAGTGAGATAAGTTGGCACACCTCATTTAACAAGCTGGGTATGTTTTGTGCATTAACAATTGTTAACTGGATAGTGATTTTATCCACACCATAAAAAGAAAACATTAGAAAGAGACTTTAGTTTATTACGACAAATGAGATGCAATGATAAAAATGTTTCATAAAACGAACATAAAAACTTTTCAGATCTCTGCAGAATCTTTCTGATCGATCAAAATCAAGAATATTCCGAACACATTTCCTATGTGATTAATTTATTTAAATCTTCTATCAAATAAAGATGAGATAACTTTCCTATTCTCCAATCGAAACAGAAAAGATATAATTTCTGGATTTATAGCTCTATACTTCGGATAATATTTGACCATCGTAACCTCCTCTTAAAACATTAACTGGAATATAAAGTTTAAAAAATTAACCAGTTTCGCTAGTGTAAAAATATTGATTTTTGTGCAACTATTCTTTCTAAATCGCCATTAATGTACGTCAGAAAAAATCTAAATCGAATATCGAAAAAATTGCTGGATGATCACATCATCTCATTGATCCGTGGATGACAACAAAAACCCTTAGGAAGTAAATTTAAGAAATCTAAATCCATTTTCGAAGAAATTGTTGGGTGTTATTCTTGTACCCCGCCTCGGGGGTGCGTGTGTCTAAGTTTGAATCCCCAGGCCCATCCATCTTTGCACTAGATGCCGGAATTCATTGTACGTAACATTTCATAAAATACTATTGCATAGAACTACAGAAACTTAATGTGGCCTTCGTTCCACACGATTGCATGCTCTCCATTGTTTGGGGGAATGTTTATATTTCTTAATCTGATCAATTCATTTATCAGTAAATTAAATAGCGAATCAATGCTGGGCAACGCCAGGTTATCCAGCTAGTAAAATACAACAGAGTGAAATACCATTTCTCTTAAATCTATCCCCTCTCTATTGTGAATTCAAAACACCGAGTCATATTACTACATTTTTTCATACTTGAGAGATTTAAGAATATTGTGAAATTGATAATTACATAAATAATCGGTAAATAACATGACAGACTTGTTGGAGGAAGAAGATTCATCTCGATAGATATTTTCATGAATAAATTTAAAACGTAGATTGTGAATAGAAATGCGTTCTCGTTGTTGATGCTATAAGTAATCCATGAATTTGAACGGGGCATAAGCAATATTACTCAGAAAATGCTGATTCACTTAAATTCTACATAAAAAACAACGCGTTTGGATCAATCAAGAAGTAATCACAATGAAATTAAATAATTGAATTTAATAGCAATTAAAACTATCTGAATCTTGTAATTATGTTTAACTACATTGAAGAATCCTACAATGTTAGGTCAGAAGTTAATGACCTTTTATCCAAGACCACATTTCGGATTCCGGCGCCGCCGTGAGCACTTCGAGTGTTGGTCCCCGCTCCCTCCCGCACCACACCACGCACCAAACCCCATCCCATTTCCTCGCGCAAAATATTTTCTTATCATAAACACGGTTTTTTAAATGAGTAAATCGTTTTAAATTGTATTTCTGCGAAGTGTTTTTACTAGAATTGTATATCTTTTGGCTAGAATCCTTTATGTTGTTTCATAAAAACATAAATTAATGCAATTTTAAATTTAAAGCAAATAATTTTAATATAGATTTATACCATTTACAGATAAAACTGAATTATTTATTTATTTATTTTGACACCAGCTGATTATCCGGTGTTGGTCGGGATATTTCTTAGACTAATCTTCTTTTACTCAGGAAAAAAAATCTATCTATACTGTTAGATCAAAATTCACTTCTGGTTATAAAAACATGTACATACTAATTTTTCAAATTCATACAATTACAAATTTAATATAAAACTTGACTGTATACACTACACCATGTCGCGGGAACTGTGCCGCTCTAATTTTCGCTTCCGGGGCATGACACGGCTGCTCCGTTTCATTAAAATTCTTGTAAAACCTTAACTATTCATCGAAATTTTACCATTTAAAGATATTTTTTATCTTTGTTAAATGCACAAAACAAATAATTCATTAAATTTGTTGATGATTGATTTTTTCCTTCTTAAAGTACTCTCTTAAATTGGCGTATTTTAACATTTCTATTTTTAATATAGTTTCATCAACAATTTAGGTTAATTTTTGAAGATACATATACGCTCTCGCATACTTTTTTGTAGACCTCTTTGAGGCAAACAATATTGTCATTCATAGTTTTCACCTATCTTTAACCTTTTAGGCAGCGTAAGCAAATATTTTCCGATTGTATCATTTATTGTCAAGAACCATTTCTATCTTTCTTATCACACATTTAAAAAATAATAGTTAGGCTATGTTAATCTTGGACATCTAAACTATCTCCTAGCTAAATTTCATCGCGACCGGTTCTATGCTTTAGTCGTGATCAGGTAGTAAACAGACACACACTTTCGCGTTACGTTTTTATACAGCATATTAGTATGGATTTTTCAACACAAAGGTTTCATTATAGACCTACAATTCTACAAAATGGTTATCTTAACTCATTGATAATTTTCATGCTTATGCAACGGTGCTTTTAATAAGTCTTCTGATTTGTATAAAATTTCAAAATTTACAATCGAAATTGTTTTCCCCCTCTTAACGTTTTTCGCTTTGGCAGATGCGTAGTATGCATTAATGATAAATGCTACCCTGCCTATATGGTCACAGCGGAAAGCATCTTTGTACCTCTCAACGAAGTTTCGCAGCAAAATGCAGCAACTTGTTGAATATCACAAACCGAACGGTCTGTTACGAGAAGAAAATGAGAAGAAGCAGGCGAAGAAAAAAAAACGAAACTGCAAACTCAGATTTTAACAATTAACATAAATAAAAGTAAATTACTACGACTTTGAACTTAACCCTGCAGTGGTCGCGCAGATGACAATAGTCATCCATGCGAAGTAATCATATTTTTTTCTTAATTTTATCATTGCAACACAATGTGCGTCCTGATTAATGAACTTAGTATAATAATCGTATAGTATTGCATCACCTCAGTGGTAGTCTAGCCTCTATCCCGCGCGGTTTTCTTGGAGTTCTGTAACAATGACTGTTGGATGACGCGTCATCCACTCGACTTATTTTGAAAGCTCTTTAAAATTGTTGAACAGTGAACTACAGAAAGTAGATACATACGTGGTCATACATAAAAAGTATTGAGAAATATTAATTAATATTGCTACTTTAGTAATGAACGACTTTTGATTCAGTACGTACTTTTGATTTAAGTAAATTATGTAACGAGCAATTTATTAATGGAATATTCAATAAGAGATATTTTTAAAATTCTTATTAATTCAACAATATTAATAAAACAATTCACTTAAGTTTTCTTTTTTTTTTTTTTTTTTTTTAAANCAACAGATTCATGAGCGCGACCACTGCAGGGTTAAGATGTTGAGCACTAGAACACTTACTCTATAACTTAAGATTGTTAATTACGTAAGAAATAATTTAGAAAGAGACAATGTTTTCCTCTATAATTGAAAACTCTTTCAACACCTTACCGTCACCTATATATACTTCGGAAAAATAAAATATCCAGATCATACTATGTGCTTTTGCAGTGGCTTATGAGCTTTACACGTACTGAATTTAAAATTAATTTCGATCCGCCAAAGATGTGGCCTACCTGGCGATCGCCGGCTAGCCTGGTTGGCGTGTGCGACCTTGACGCGTACGTGTAACCATGTGATTAGGACTTCTTCAGCCTCGGAGCACTACCCTTCGCTCTGCCCCTCGCGCCAGCGCAGAGAGAAATGGCGAAGCTAGCGAAATCGAGACCTACTAGATGCAGCATTTTGCCTTGATGCGATGGAATGATGTACTATTTGCGGTGCGAACAGACTACCGAATGGGATCGATCTGAGGGTCGTCTATAAGCACTTCCTGATATTTGAATATTTTCTTTTATGTTTTATACAACATAAAATGGCAAAAAAATTGTTTTTCGATGGATGCAAATTATTATTAATGTTGATACAAAATTTGCAAACAGTATACTGCAAATGATGAATATTCTACAAATTATTTTTACAATTTTTGGCGCTGCAATCATTGCACGACACTTCAAGTGTAAGAACTAAATAATAAGGCTTCAAAGTACTTTTTCCCGACATTTTTTACTTTTACCACAATATTCAATGCCTTCCAAATCAGAAATACAGTTGCCGACAACGCTAAGAAATGATAGATTAACACTGATTTTAGGTCCAAGTGTTGTTGTCAATCATGAAATTTCTACTTTTATCTTCATAATTAGGTTGTTTTTCTCGTGAATTGTGGCTGTGGTTTTTAATTTTCTGTGATTATTAAGGTATGAGAGGGTGTTAGCTACAAGAATGCAATTTTACATGTGTTTTCAGAAGATGGCAAGTGATACAAGGAAATATACGTAGAAATCCAATTATATAAGAAACGTCTACGCCTCTGATGTTTGGAAGAAATTTTCTGGATACTAGATTTCAGTTTCTAAATTCAGTCACTGTAGACTATCGGAAGACATATAAAATACGGCTTAAAATAAACATAGAATCTCGCAAGAGTTCATTTTCTTATTTGCAATGTAAAAAATCCAAGAAGTTACTTAAAGAGTTTCATTACAAATGCAATAAACATTTGAATTTTACATTCAATATGCTATTCAATAACAAGTAAAACTGTATTATTAATATATGATTTTTAACCTGAAGTTTCGTAATTCTTTGAAATTAAATATATTATGAATTTTTCACTCTTTTTCGGTCAGATTTATCAGGTTACATCAATCTAAACTGGAATACGAAGGTACACGCAGCAAAGAAATTGAGTGTACAAAACTGGGTTGCAAAGAACAAAGTGGGGTGAAGGGAAGCTATATAGAGCTGGGATCGGTAAGGTAAGGCATTATTATCAGTGATATTCTGCAGGGGCACAATATGATATTGTCATTTAAAATTATCATATTAAAAAAAAAAGTTTGTTAATCCGAGAAGTTAAATGCCAAAGTTTTACTGTCATGTGGCCTGTAATTTACAAAATCTCCGAATTTATTTTGAGGCACACGAGTTATAACATATGATCGCATATCATGGAAGACGTGTTCAAAATGATACCATATAACATGTTAGTATTCTTCGTATGTTCAACGACACATTGTTTTTAAAGAATTCGATAGAGAGCACTACAATATCGTGGGTTAAAAGTGGTGAGAAACATTATTTCATTGGTGCACAAGGCCACTGGCAGTCTCCGGAGATTTGAAATTGTTAATAGTCATCGCTAATACCGATAGGAGGCTTCTCGGTTTCAGTTCTACACAGTCAAATAGTTCATATCGCGGGAATAAAATAAATGGTCCCCTTCTCATGATACGAATTGCATCCTAATAAACGAAGATTACATTCAATCAAATAGATCACTCTACACGAAACATTAAAACAACTAAAGTATTCATGGGTTGAATTCTCAAAATAAACGAGTCACCTCGGTATCGCTGCCGAATCACTTATAGATAGCTTGTTATCACTTATTTCCTTAAGCATCTTCTGCCTGTCTAGGACCCGTTGAAAAATATTTGGCCTTAACTCATTCAGTGCATCGTGTATTGCTTATCTTACTCCTAAATATATTTTCTGCAGGATAGGGTGAGGCAAAAGTCAGCGCGGGGCAATTATCCGTATCGACGTTGGGAGTGAGTGTTGGTAATCACCACTGTCACAATATGGTCTGGTCTTAGTGATACCTGTGTTGTTGACCTGAATATCACTTTGGTATTCACATATGTCACAGAGATTATCATATCAGTCTTTTTTCGACCCATGTCATGAAAAAATTATTTTGTTAGAGAAGTATGAACGCACTTACTTTTCAAAGTTTTAAATAATCACACAGTTCTTGATTGATTAAGAAAGTGACATTGATTTAGGTATGCAGCGATGTTCTAACGTCTGTTTTTGCTTTGTGAGGTGATTGGGCATTACTAGTTTTTCCGGTCGCTATTAAATAGGGTAAAAATCCTCTCGGTCCGCATGCATTCCTTTGCCCCATGAATCAGATAGTTCGAGTATTCGCTGTATTTTTCTCTAATTTTCTTCTACATTTTCATATCGGTAATGGACTACTTATTAATAAATGTTTTAAGTACTGAAATCTTAAAAATAAAGCGACACCACTGTCTTCTAAAAATTAAAAAAGTCATAAAAGTAATAAAAGAATAGAAAATAAAACTCATAACAGTCACTCGCATATTTGTAGAAACAGCTTCGCCTTTCGCCTTTGTCAGTCACGTAGATCTACTATTTCATTATCTTTATAACTTTTTAATTAATGACTAGTAGATATAGATATGTGGACCGATACAACATACGGACCTAATCTCTGAATATTTCACTTCTCAACGAAGGAGACTGTTTCCAGTCAAACATCCTAAACAAGCACACCCGTCAAGAAAGTTTCCAAACTCTCCTGTTTCTAAAGGTTCTGACTACCATTATTCACTTCTGAGTTTAAAAATGACTATCTCTCATAATGTGCTTTAATGGCGGTAACAGTTTGGTTTCTTTGTGTTGTTACTGCCCAAATTAACACATATCTTGTATCTAATAATCCTGAAATCTGTCATCCTGAAAATCTTTTTTTTGTCTGCCAACGGAGCAATGATTCGCAATCTAATGGAGAAAGAGTCCTGAAAAATATGTTTCCTAAAATTTGGAAATACGAAATGATAGCGATAGTTATTTTTGGATTCATGGTATAAAGGAATATCTTCAAATTTTAAGTCTCTGTCCCAAAATTCAAATATAAAGGAAATAGTATTAAGTATTTTCTCTTAAATTTCAGTCTAATTTTTGTTCTCCAACAGTGGCGTACCTCTATCTAAGAGAGGATTTTTGGAGACCCCTACATTAAACTTTTTGGAGGCCACTTACACAAACGTGTTTGCATGCTTACTAGTACATGTCCAACGTTCTGATATATTAAAAAGATTTGAAATTTGAGTTTTATTTATTAAAAAGCTCAACTATTATTTACTTTACTGTTTAATAAATGTTTCGGATAATATGATTTTCAAATTTACGAGTTTAAATAATATTTGATGACCAATTAGGAAACCATTTACATGAAGAGGTCTGGGGCGGACCATCCCCTCCGCCCCCGCCAAGGTACGCCACTGCTTTCCAATAATGTATATGCTTCATGTGAAAAACTGAAAAGTGTGGATCCTTGTCTAATCCTTCTCTGCTCGCGGGAAGCGAATGGTGAATAACGGCACCTGATATAACAGAGGTCTCCAGTTCCGTGCCAGGTTACCAACCGACGTAATCAGTGTTCACGAAGTTATATTAGAGGGAGTCACTTGAATTGAAAAGAAAAAAAGGACGTTCGAATTATCAAATACGGAGGTTGGCGCTGACTACACTTAACACTTCTTGAATGACCATCCGGCAGGACCTGACTCTCCAAGGGTTGTCACGTCTCAATATTTGTTAATTTGATTGACTGCATTATGCAGAAAATACGTCTATACACGATATTTGCGCTACAAACTATATTTTGGAAAAAACTTTAAAGTAATGGAATCTTTTTTGTTTTTTCGCAAATAAACTAGGGATAATGTTCTCGTATTAACAAAAATTCCCTTTAAAGCTTTTAAAATGCAAACGTTTAAAACTATTTATGTTACCTCCAGCAAGTGATAAATAAAACCATGCTTCCAGTTAGGGACCAGCGATGGATTTCAGTCACGCGCGTTGTTGCCGCACGTATCACTTCACTGAGTGGTATAGCTTTGTCAGCTGTTGAGTCCAGCCTGTTGACTGAATACAGCACTAGCAACAACGCGCATGACGAAAATGCTCTGCTGGTCGATTATTCAAAACATGGTTTATTTATCATTTGGTGGAGGCTGTAAATAGTTTTAAACGTATAAATTAAATTGTAATATGATCATGGCATTCTTCTGAGTACGACAGTATAAATTTTATTCCTTAATAATATGTCTGTCGTTTTTAGCAGTTATTTCAAAAAATTAATAACTCGTTATATTTTTCATGTAGAAACTTGAACTTAATAAATATTGTCACAAACACAACAGTGATCATTCGCTGAATAAGAAATATTTTTGTTACTCTAAGATTATTTCATCCAAAAAATAATGAAGTCGACGTATCGGCAAAAACCGTAAAAATATCACGCTTATTGAAACATTTCAAGTTTTTAAAAATGAATATTCATACTTAAAAACAAAATTTTCACTTCTGAATATGCAAAAAGAAATTGTAAATCCAATAGTGGTAACTGTGTTTTTTGCGATTCTTGCTGTACTCTACTCAGCTCTTAGAAGTCAGGGTTCTATAATAAAAAAATCGATTAGTAGGGACATGCTCTTAGCGATTCCTAGAATGCAATAGCGTGAACTGGGAGGAGGGAGATTGAAATTCGAAGGAAACTTAGAAGGCTGTTTTAAAGATTCGTTATATATAAGTTCCAAAACGAAAGACGTATGTGTTTTCGTCAGTACCGATAGTGGTTGTGTCTTTGCTCACCCGAAATCGGAGAGGTTTTCACTCGGGATCTTCCCTAACGAACTCGGCTCTTCCAACACCTTTCCTCACCGAACATGATCTATACATTATTTGTTAATTTCCAATTGCGACAATTTATAAAGAGATTATTCATGCGTTTCATATTTTTTTCAATTTAGACTTCATTACTAAAGTCTTCAACAATTTCTGTTAAATACTCCTTAGAAAAGAAACCAACTTCTTTAGTTGTTTTTTATAACCATACGCTTTAATTATTTGCCAATTAGGTAATTTTACAAAATTATTAAAGAGGAGGATCATTATGAGTTGTAAAAATTTTGCCCAAGGCCGTATCTTGAAATCCATCTGGCGTCCATTTTCAGGGCGTTAATTCGATCCGTCTCGAGGATGGCATTGACCTGGCCTTTTGCCATCACGGGATTTTCTGTGACGTTGCTCCTCAAAAACTGTGACACGATGTCTATATGTAGTAACCGAGTAATTGTGCTTCCAGAATGAGAATGTATCGGAACACATAAATTTCTTTATTGTAAATACGTCTGTAGAATTTATATTCAATAAAATAAAATAAATTACCTCATTTTTTACTCATTTTATACCTTTGGTACTCCTGTATTTCCTATTGTAAGCATTCTGTAGTTTATTGTAATCATTTCCAGCATCTATATTCTATGATTGTACACGCTCCTTGTTGCTCTGTGTGTTTTGTACTCCATATTCTGTGACATTGTGTAGACTCCGTACTTCGGCCTCTAGATTAGTTCCCGCTCTTTGGTCCGCTGTCATATAATATTAATACATTAGAAAATAATATTAAATATCTAATGAATTACGGAATAAAATGTAATACATAAATTCCGTTACACTATCCTGGCATTTGTTTACTGATTACTGGTTACACTTGGATCCCACTCTGAGGGCTTATAAGTGAGACAAATGTTCATGTGCAAGCGAAATGAATATTAAATAAAAACTTATGAAGCATATACAATGTTTGAAATTATTTCCTCTTTGAAAGCAATCATTACCATAAAAAAATGAAAAAAGTTCATGATAAGGTAGAAAATTGGGTTTACTTGAAATAATACATTGTTCATTTTCCGAGAATCGATTTTCTTTTGCTTACAGGGAATTTTGCCCATTTTTCTTTTTAATCTACAAGTAAGCATAGCAAATTAGTTTCCTCCAGTAAGCGTAGAATTTCTTCAAAAATTTTAATTGTATTCTCCAATTAATCTCCTGTACAGGGCGAAAGAGATTAGTGTCTGGAACTATTTTATATTCATATCTACGTGTGAATAAATCATTCTCTATATACAGTTTACACTCTAATTTTTGTTTCAATGTTCGTTTTTTAGAGACAATAGTTCGTGAATTTATATTAGGTAATGAATTAAGAGTAATTTAAGTGGATAGCATGACAATAGTCGATAATCGCTTAGCAGATCCTTAGTAGGGAGGACTAATTGTCGAAAGTGCTTTTTAATAGATTGATCGATAATATCATCAAAAAATAGATGAATGGATACAAATTGAAATGTCAATAGAACAATTGAATGATACGTATGGGTAGTGATCTATTGGATTGTCACAAATGAGCGTAGTGGATAGTGATAAGCAAATGGAGGTAATTGGCGTGGAGAGATTAACATTTTTACATAATGAGCACCGGTTGCTATAGAATGATGAGCTATGACGAAAGTTGTTGATTCACGGCAGAAAATGTTTGGTATTCGAAGAGGTCGGCCCTGAATTTAAATTATCAGACCTGTGTATTGTCTTGTCTACGTTGTTGCGGACACTTTCCAATTGTTTAGCGCTAAACCTGATGTACATATGTTACCGATGTCCTTCGATTGAAATTTTGAGAAATCCGGTGAGCTAGTGCAAATTGAAATTAATCATATAATAAAAATAATAAATTTATTGTCAAAAAAGTAGTACAGACTGCGAATGACCACGTAGAGGACAAAAAAACTAATTTACACTCCGGAAGCAAGCAAGGGACCATCCCATCAATTCCGATCAAGGGCCCTAAGGCAGAAGCGGATTCAAAAATTTCAACAAAAATTCCTAGATAAGATAAAAAGTTAGCTGCGAGTTATAATATTAATAGAATGTCAATATGTTTGTAATTTAACACAAAAAAATTATTTTACATGTACAAATTATTATCGAACTGTAGATTATTCTGAGTACAGCGTTTAAAAATCATAAGAATTGAAATAACACTAAATTCACGATTTATTGTTACAATAAACATGCCCCTAGACAAACCCTAGAGAACCTGTATAAGAAATCCCCCTCTACCCGAAGGAAAACCGGAGAAAAACCCGAACCAGGATAGGGCTTCAGAATTAATGTACACAACCGTGCCAAAGTTGAGAACACCTAAAACTAAATTAATATGAGCCATAAGACAATACAATCATGCAAGAAAATAGTTTTTGAAATTGTTATAAGTTATTTTAAAAAGTATTACAGCAATGGCGTGATAAAATACAAGACGAATTTAACTTTTATTAAAATCAATAAATTATTTTACATTTTAGAAGCACTGGTGCAGGAGGTAGTTTTTAACCCCAGATTTGAAGAGATTCGATTTTATAATATCTTTTATATTCTTGGGCAGGGAATTATATAGAACGATTCCCGAATGATACGGTCCTTTTTGGCAAAGAGAAGTTGACACTCTAGGGCGATAAATATTATTACTATTGCGAGTAATGTGATCGTGAACGAAACAGTTGCAAGGGTGGCACTTCAGTAATTCGGTCTTAACAAACACCACCGTTCCATAAATATAAATGCAGGGAAGTGTTAAGATATTTAATTCCTTGAATAAAGGTTTACATGAGTTTCGGGGGTGAGATTTACAAATTATCTGAACTTCTGAATTCTGAAAGTTTGAATGCTCCGACCGGAATTTCCCCAGAAGGTAATGCCGTAACGTAAATGGGAGTACACGTTTGCAAAATATACGCAATGGGAAATACGTGGACTAACTACGTTAACTAGGATTCGGAATGCGTAACACAATTTGCTTAATTGGGAATTAAATTTGTCAACGTGACAATTCCATTTGAGGTTGTCTTGATTATGGAGACCTAAGAATTTTGTATTCGTAATAGTTTTTGTGTTCCGTTTAAAGAAAGAGAAACCTGTTGAAAAGATTTTGTGATACTATTGTGAAATGACATAGATACTGTTTTGTCAGTGTTCACAATGAGACGATTTGCATGGAACCAAGTCGAAAGGTTAGACAAAACGTTTTGAGCGTTGGCGTGTATACATAGTAAATTAGTGTCATCAGCAAAAAGAACCATTTTACAATCTGATGTGGATGATGACATGTCGTTCACATACAATAAAAAGAGTATAGGGCCGAGAATTGATCCTGGGGTACTCCGCAAGTAAGTGGATTTGTTTCTGAAAGACAACGCTGAAGTATATATATATTACATTACTAAGTGACAACTCATTTTTGTCGTCTAACGCAGCACAAGGGGAAAAAATTGATACACTCTTCCTCGATCTCCATTAATTGAGTCAGCAGCTCGCCAAAGTACAGAATTGAAATATTAATCATTACGATAGTTGAAAAATACAGCACACTTACCCACTTAAGGGACCTACAATATCGGTAATGATGTCATACAACTGTGATTCAAAATTTTGTCTCATTCATCTAACTTACACGAGAAAAATGAACCATCACTAAGCAATGCAAGATAAAACCGCAATATCAAATAGGAAATGTGATTTCTCTTCATTACAGAGATCAGATACAATTAGTTTCCGGTTCAGTTACGAACAAGGAAAATATATACATGAGCAGATTACGATAGACCTACCATCTGATTGGATTTGCATATTTTTGGCGAAGACTATATGATGGATTAGGAATTAGAAAACGTCACGTTGACTGTAGCGTGAAGGATTAGGACGATATTAAGAAGCTCGAAATATTTTAAGATATTTGTGAACCCTTGCAAAGTAATGTTATTAAGAGGGTGGAATAGATGTAAGTTTCAGTTTAATCCATAAGTGGTATATATTGAGAAGAAGAAGAATGAACCCATTAAAGTAGAGCTATGTTTTTCACTTGCGCACTCGTGTTACGATGGCATAACGCTCGTTTATTGGAGTAGCTGTGCCTCATTGATTTTGTCTGTACCGAAGTGTATGGAGTGGAGGTTCATCAGAACGTAAACATTCAATGTTTTTGAATTATTTCATCTGATGTTCATTTTTCCTCTTGCCAGTAAATACCTGAAATATGTGCAACATTTGCAGATATGTCTCTGACCACCATAATTTCGTTAACCTTTTAAATTCATATTGAAAGCTTGCGTAAAGTGTTGCTGAAAAATCATAAATATTTTGAAGTATATTATGTTTAATGAAATAAAAAATCTTTTCAATTTTAATACTTACGCTATGAAAGGAATTTAAATTACAAAAAGAAGCTTTACAGAACATATTGAAAATATACGAAAAAGCAAAAACCATTGGTTCAAAATGTGATGAAGTAAATATTTTCCAATATCTAGGTCAAAAACGTGTTAAAGGGGTCTTCACAACGTAGAAGAAAAATTCATCCATGAAAATTGGTACCATCTATATCCAGTTTCATTTATTTTATCAACAACATGTAGTATCTTCATTCACCAATTTCGGGGAAATGTACTAACAAAGTTACTTTTATTCAACGACATATTAAGAACAATGATATATATTAGAATGTATTTTCAGAACTAAAAAAAGGATAAGTCATAATTTTGGTTTAGGAATTCATGATCATTAACTAGGAAATAACATTAAATAGGATGATCACTTTCTCTTTTTATGCTGAGAATATGCGTACTATAACTTCAGTACGATTTCGTTCGTCCGGATTAATTTGGCGTTAAGGTGACCAGGATGGTTGACAATCCAGATAATTCAAATTGTACGGGAAAAGTTCAATAAAACAATGTACTGCATGAGAACACATTCAATTTATTCGATGCGAAAATGATGTATCAAATATATCACAAAACTCCGAGCATTGAAAACAAATCGAAATATTTCCAAAAAGCACATTACGCTTAAAAATACTTAAATTCACATTGCACAGCAAGAACAATGAATACAAATAAAATTTTTGTTACAAAACTTAAATGGATAAATCGCAAACCTGGACAAATGAGTGCCGGATAAACGAGCATGAACTGTAGAAAAGATAAATTCTTAATATGCAATAAGTCTAGATATTTTATTTCATCAGTATATAAGCTTAACTTCTTCCGCAATTACGAATATTTTCTAAAATGAAATGTGACTTCGCTCATAGTTCCGACTTCGCTCATAGTTCGGGATTAGTCTAGTCAGCTTGAAACTCATAAAACTCCCAAAAACGAAACTGCTTAATAAATCTTTCTTAATTCATTGACAGTAGTGGTTTTGCGACTGAAGTACCGGTGAGTTAATCGGTTTACGGAAACATTCATCCGATTATTCCACGTTGTAAAGTTTATTACTCAATAATACATTTTATTGCTAGCATATCGTACAACTAAAGAAAATGTAATAAGACATGCTTTCATCGGAATCGGAATTATAACGTACTTTTAATAATTTGACGTATGTCATCTTCGATTTTTAAAATTAGATTAGCCGTTGATTACGTAGGTAAATTATCGATGATGAGTTGATTTATAATCCATAGTTAAATATTTCATTTAATTACAATATTTTATTCATTAATGGAATCTTTGGAAACAAACCATGACTTAAAAAATCCAGCTTATAAAAGTTTGCGTTGCTACAAATTGCCAAATACATTCATGGTTTGAATTAGAAAGCAAATGGAATTAATGAATGCAGTTTATAGAAGTAATATAGAAGATATATAATTGTAATATAGAAGATAAATTAAAGCAAAACTTGCAAGGAATGTTAATAACTAAAACATAAAATCAAAGAAAAAAATAAATCTCGAAAGTGACATACAAAGCAATAAAACATACAAGCAATATAACATAAAGAGAAATGATGTTTATTAAATTTTTTCACATAATTTTATTAACACATATTTTTGTAATTCAGATGGAAGAACCGTCTAGAGAGTGAAATTTTTCTTTATGTTAAAATAGGTCTGTTTAATTTATGTATCGATGAGGAAAGCATTGGATCCGAATTCTGTATTTGTCTCATATTCATTCAAAACAATAAATATTATTAAAATTAATTTGTATATTTAGTATTGAATGTGCGATGCATTTACTTCAAGGAATTTAGGAGAGACGGCACAAGAGCGACAAAACAGGTAATTGAATGATTTAGCTCAGCATGATTGACAAAAACACATTTTACGGGTTCATTTAAACTACCACGCACGTGAAGTGATAACTTACAAAGATAAACATTGTATCAACTGTAATTATTTTCCCCACCAACTTGCATCCTGTTTGAAAACAAAATACATGAATGTATTAGATCAGACTCTCTTTACGAGAGGCGATGCAATTATATCACAAATAGCTTTTGTTCATTAATATTAAAAATATCCGCGCATTTAAAACTGAACTAAATCAAACAAAAACTTTACATTACGTGTCTGTCTGATGGGCTATTTTTCATTCAGCTCTTGATATGTTATTTGAAATTACTCGTATATATTTAGTAACCATACATTATTCTTAGTTCGGAGCTGGTATCCGGACCAAATCGGAAACACAATTGATTCACAGCCATTAGTTATCTTCGACCAAAACCTTCATTTCGAAATACCTAGAAAATGAAAATAGTGTGTTTCATAATTTCACTTCTATTATTAATTTTGCCAGCTTCATATCAACTTCGCTTAAAGTTATACCTCGCAATTTTTATAAAAAATTAAATGTTCCTGTATTTATCATAATGAAAGCATGTCTGAAGGATTAAAATATTGTTTTGGAGATTTTTACAAAATGTAACCATAGTTAGGATTGAACTCATTACTATGTTAATGATCATTATTCTTTCATGATGTTAATTAAATAAAACCTTATCAAATTACAATTTTTATCATTGTATAATTGTATATATTAGTTAAAAATATTTTGCGAGAATAATCTAGCATTTAACGATACGATTCTACAAGTTAAACATTTTAGAAGCAAAACCCTAAAGAACCTTATTTTCTTCACTTTTAGTAGCCGAAACGGTATCGGAAGTGGACCCATTAGTATGATTCAGTCCTTGTCCATGGTTTTTAGTAATTTAAAATTGATTCGATAACAAAGCTTATCTTGCTTGTATCCAGAAATTTGCTTTTAGTGATTTGATCTTGAAACAAAGATCTACTGAATATGTGATCAGCTTTATAATTTTTACCCCATTAAAGAAAATAAAGAGTAATGATATTCACATAGGTCGGTGCACAACATTTAATACACGTACCAATCATGTTCATGTTTATACATGAACCAAGCACCACGTCCAAGTGACATGAGTGTTCTGGGACGATCTCTTGCAAGAAATCTGATACTCATAATGGATAAGGACGAGTTTCAGGAGTTGAAACTAGACATGCGAAGGAAACAAATCGTTGATTAACGAAGACTTAAAGTTATATTCACATCGTAATGTTTATTTTTCATTACATCAATAACATTCATTCAATCAAATAATCAATTTCGCAGTTGTACATGAAAATTTTGCTGTATATACAATTTTGTTACATTCATGTCACAGAGAATATATGCCCACGCATATGGAGGCCACGGAATGTCCGTTACACGAGAGGGTGAGAGAATGGAGGATGCACACACAGAAGAGGAACGAGAAGAACAGACACACAAGCAGGAAGCAAATGGAAGGCGTCGAGCGGTATTCGGCCTCATATACGATCACATATGAGCGAATCAACGTGATGACGCCTTCCACAGAAACCTTACCGTCCCCCGCGTTCTTCGTCGAGAAGGCCACAGCGCCAGTCGATTGCGGACGCACTCGTTAGGAGATCAACACTCGCATTCTTGTCGTACTGTGTCTCCTCATGTTTCCTCTTCCGTGTCTCCTCAACCACCGTGATCACACTGAATTGGGCGCTACACCGCAACCACACATTTAAATAATAAATACACATTTTTAATGGATCTTCACAGTATACAAGTCAAGCAGTGTTATTCAAATAACTAGACATATAATACTCAGTATTCACATTTACTTTTATTACGGAATGACACCTCACAGGAGTTCTTTCTCGCACCGCGGCTACACACGTTTGCAGTCTTTTATCTGATAGTTTCCCTCTTTTCGGAAAACAAAATTCGTACACATCGTTCCATGACACTATTTTCTAAAATGGGTGACCCTCCAGAACTGGCAGAGGGTGAAGAAAGGAGAGAGGGGAAGGAGCTTGCGCTTTGGTGTCAGGATGGTAATGTTTCTGATGCCGTCACCAGTTTCGACTGCCAGCCGGCATGTTTTCCTATGCTTGTCACAGAAGGATAAACAGCTTATTTGTTCGAAGGATGGCGGTGTTGGTCGTTGAAGGGGCGGCAGGCGGCGGCAGCGGTAGGCAGGAGCAGAAGCAGCAGGCGGCGCGCGGCTGGCGGGCGACCTATCGACCGGGAGCCAGCGCGAGCGTCGCCGGCCGGCGCGCGCCCTCGGCCACCCGCTGGCGCGGCTGCAGTCGTCGACGCCACACGCCACGCAGAGGATCGCAACGACGGCAGCCGTCGCGCCGCCTCTAAATGCGCGAAGAATGGTCCTCTGCGATTCTCACTTTGGGAACGAATTCCTGTCGAAAGAAAAGTTCACAAATAGTTACCAAAGTGCATCGTTTCAGCCACCACATTCGCTTCACACTCTTAAATAGATATGCTACATAGGTGATGCTCAGTGTTCGAGTCAAAGAATATGTAAAGCGGGGGGTCGGCAAGACTTTTGAAGCTTGTCTTTTGACACTTCAAAATAGTACTTCGTAGAAAGGTCAAGAACATATCATTATATAAAGGGAAGGGACGTTTAAAAGAACCTCATGATTTGTGTATTTTTTTAATTTAATTCTGATATACTATATACATTGACCTGGTATAAACTTGTCTAATTTACTTTTCTTATCATAAAGAATTTTAGACTAGCTTATTATAATTAAGTACATATATTCCATGAAACATTAATGACTCATTAGTTGAAATTAATGGTCCATTTCACAAATATTATTGACAAACACGAGAAGTGGAATTATTTTTCCTTGGTTCGGAAAAAATACATAAGACTTAAAAGTTGGGAAAAGTAAGTCAGAAGGGGACAATTCCTGACTTCCCCCCTTTTATTAGAACCGTGGTGATGCTGGAATCAATAAGTTTCTTTCATTTGTTCTTGACTACTATCTTATTTTGAAGGGCAAATATTAGTGCATGCAAAAAGATTTTACATACTCTCTTTAGGAAAGAAAATAGCATTTGCTTTTTTTAGCAAATAGGATCAGATATTTAAAACCGATTTTCTTAATTTTAACATATAAGAAATTTCTGTTCTTTTGTGTAAGTGTAAATTCATATCCCTCTCGCTCCCCATTTCAACATTATTGGTGGATCGTGTAAGGTTTAAAAACTGTGAAATAAGCAATTGATTTTGGAATAAACAACTTTCAAAACCCATGAAAGCAGCAAGTCAAAAATACATCGTACAATGGAAGTAGTATTTATGACACAGAAATTCATTTGAGAGCAGCGATTAATATACACTAGTACATCCGTGTGTTCAATAGGAGCAATCATTTCATTTCGCAGGATCACAAAATTCAAAGCATCACATACATGGCATGGTATGAAGTGTCACGAACAAACCGTCTAGTTACAAATTTAATCTAGTTAGTCAATGTACAAGGATATAAGAAAGGTTTGCTTTTTCAAAATTCGAATTTGTGACTATGAAAAATATATGAAGAAATAAATTTACCTTTCATTGATTCCTTTTGAAATCAATTACCGACAAAAGTTATGGTCACATCGCACGTGTTCGGTTGTATGCTTTTTATTATACCCCCCAGATTAAATGAATCGAACACGACACTAAACTTATAGAAAATGTAATTAGATATTGTAAATTTACCTTAATTATTTTTATCACAAGATACCATATCACAAGGAACATTTTATTGTGTAGGACGATCTCAATATAATTGACAAATAATACCACTTTTATGTGAAATTAAATTTCGCAGAGAAAATAGATGACTGGACAGTGATTCTCCCCGATCATGTATATTAAACTCGTTGCATGACATGGGACGTTGCAAACATAGTAAAGAAACAATAAACAGCAAATAACTAACAGAACATTTCACTCGTAAAATAATTTCATATTTCGTTACTCAGAAAGTGACCAAACGCGTGAATTGTTTGATATATATATATATATATATATATATATATATATATATATATATANATTTTTTTTATAGTCGCGAAATCTTCTGCTTTTTTTTTTAGAAATTCCAACGTTAGTTACTACAAGAAAGTCAAGTACAATGTATTAAAGTCCAAATATTTTTTAAGGAGAGGGGACTGTACGTCTAGTCACCAATCTGTACTTTCTAAACTGAAATGAAAGACAATATTTGAATTTCATTCTATTTTTGACAATGCATAAAGGAAAAATAATTTACAGTATATTGTATCCGTTACCTTATTCAATACGAGTATAATGAAAGAAAAGTAATTTTGTTGAGCTGGAGGACAAAGCAATATTGAAGCATTTTATTTGATCTATTCCGTTGTTAGAGTTTCAATTTACACAGTTGCAACGAAACGTTCAACAGCTACTCAAATTTAATTTTAAATGATCATAATTCATATAGTACGAAAAAATCATCATTTATAACGTAAACTTATACAGTTTGTAATTACACAATTTTTATCACACATTGAGGTACTATTACACAAATAATATCGTAGAATGTTCAGCGCGTTACTCTGTGGGTATATACTGGTGTTTGCTAGAACAAATATTGACAAAGTTTAGGAGGGGAAATAGACACTTCACACATTGAAGAGACAAGTCACGATATCATTGACTTCAGACAAATGGCTGACATCTTCGAAATCACGTTTAGTTCACATCTGTTTAACATAAAAAAGGAACGTTAGCATAGAACAAGAGTATTCAAGTATCGGAAAACGAAATCAGAATGTAAAACGAAGGAAAGAATTCCCGAGTAGTAAATATTTGCCTGTAACAAAAGAAAACATGCATTTGTTCGTTTAGACACCTTCAAATACGTGTTATTGTAACGCCAGATGAATTTGATATTATCTTCAGAACATTAGCACATCGCTGTCTTTTGTGTCTAGAGAAGTATCTAGAAGCCTAAGTCTGAATTAAAATTATGAAAAATTATGACACAGTGAAATAACGATTTTTAGGACAAATCATGACTGATTCATACCATGAAGTTCTTCTAGCTAATGTTTCAAATTCTTTATAGCTTTAATATAAATTCAAGGCAGATGATATTGTCCAAATGTCCATGTATATAGATATACATGACATTTTTGGCCACATATCACCCACCATCAATGCTTGTTTTGTGACAAATATTTTGTACTACAAAAACTCATCTACATTAACAATATTAAAAAATTAAATCCATACATTTTTGTCTTTCGTGAAGAAGCACTGAAAACGATTGATTTTTCGAAATTTTACGAACGATAAAACCCTGAAGAATCGGAATTAGATAAACCATCAATGAAGATTGAGAAGGAGGAACTATGCTTTAATTTTTACAAAAAATTGTATGAATTCTGGAGAGTATGATAAGCTAAACAACTTTTCCCCAACACGTACGCAAAGTAAGGTTTGAACATGAGTTCGAGGAATTTTTCATTAAAATATCAAGAAACCAATAAAGAACATAGACTCATGGAGATAACTTGCAGAGATACATCCACATACCCTTCACTGAAGCGAAGATTTATGAAATTATATTTTGTAAAAATGACTTTGCAGGCTTCAAGGTGTATAATTTTTTAATGATAAAAAAGATCGCATGTTGACTTTAATCAACCGACTGGGGTTTGGCAACCCAGAGACATACCAATAACAACCTTATTCAAAGAAGTCTTTTGAATAAGTGGTTAGTTTTTCTTAATTCTTAATGTTTTTAATTTTGTTAATATATTCTTCCCATTGAAATGTAATTTGTCAAGTTAACCACATCAGTAAACGAATAAAATTGCGTTTTGATTAGAAATATATAAAATAATTATTTAAACAATAATTCTTTAAAGCTCTCTCAGACTAGGCCGCAAAGGGAGGCAGTGGAGGCAGTTTTCCCAAGATACCGTCCCATTTTTAAAAGCTTCCTTTTTTTCCAAATAGCGATGAAGATCCTCCTTCCCCCCTCGCATTCCTTAATGTTTCGGGTGGCCATGGCTGTAACCTTCCGAAAAAAATGTTTTTAAAGTACTCTCTTTTTCACTCACGACTATTTCAGGGAATTGTCATCACAGTCTATTTCAAAACATTTCTTACACTACGAGACAGAAAAGAAAGATTTTCATACATTGGCAAATTCATATGTACTAGAAATTATAGAGCAATAGTAAACCAATTGTAGTGTAGACCTACATATTGCCAGATCACGTCCTATTCGTTTTCTCTCACATTGTAATGTTTATTTTTACGTATTTGAATGGTTTTCGAGTTACTAAGAAAAGGTGAATAGAAATGAATTAGACGCAAAAAGGTAATACGAAAACCACAATTCGTCTACATTTAATACAGACTGTTTCGAACATATGGATTTTTGAAGTGAAAATTGTATTTTTTTATGCGGTGTAATTATCGTAATTTTTATTATTCCCTATCCTATTCCCTATCCGTTTATTAGTTTTTCCCTTAGAACGCGGTATGAGACATTCGCCAGTCATAAATATAAACAAGGATTGACAACTACGTCTCTCTTTGGTCGTTGATGGTCGGGCTTCAGCAAGATCCTCGCTTTCGACAATTTCTTGGATTCTCCCAAAAGAAAAGGAATTTTGAGAAGTTGAATAATATGTCTATGTTCCGCTTTGTCCCCGGGATAGACCAGCTACTCATTTACCAGCAGGGTAACTAGGACTGAGAGCCTGAACGTTGAGGTAAAAGCAGAGGCGGATTTAAAAGTTTGACGCCCCTAGGCAGACGTAAATGTAGCGCCTTTTAAGTGCGGATTTTATATACATATATTTTAATTAATTATATATTATTTATATAATATATAAACAAAATAATAATTATATAATCTTGTTTATTTATTATAAGGTATAAAGTAGTATAAACAATATAACTATCTAAAAAATAAACCTACCTAAGACACTTATAACTTTGTTAACTCTTATAATGCTTAGGGAATCTTTGCTGATCCAACAAAAATCTTGAAAATCATATTTTAGATAACATTAAAATACAACACATATTTAAAAAACAAACATTTTTCCAAATGTTATAATTTTGGCGCCCCCAAAATCTTGCGCCCCTAGGCAATTGCCTATATTGCCTATGCCTTAATCCGTCTCTGGGTATAAGTCTCTCAAGTCCTCACCAGTATTTGAACTTTGCGTCTAACCAACAGTTCAGTTATTACGGGCATTACATCATAGTAATCCCATTTTAGCTATCACAATCATAAAAACTGAGTCCAAAACACTACGAATAAATCATATTGCGAGTATCATGAATACAAGTTGAGCACACCTATGAATATAATACGCCATTATATTCTAAATAAGCGTTACATGTTCTTCAGGACATAAATACCAACTGTAATTGGCACATACCAACTTTTAACATAAACATGACATCAAAAAGAAATTTCAAGAGAGCGTGTATACCTATTAACACTACATAAGAAATGTAAAAAAATATAGAAGACAGGGTAAATTACTTTTTAAATTATAAATTGTATCTTTATACTTGCATCTTACAATATTTTATCAAAACAAAAAGAAGAAATCATGCGGGAAAGTTAACAATTATATTTGGTTTTCTTTTCGAGTTACATGCAGAAAATTTTAGAACATCTCCATTTTAACAAGTACCGCCATCCCGTTGTTTTAGAATCATTTTATTTAACAAATTTATTTTATCATTACTTCTTATATTTTGATTTCCGAATATATTCCCTTACTATTTCTATTTATTAATGTTTTATGATAATTTAAGGTAGAATATGTTGACAGGCGGAGAAAAGTGCATCACAACAAAAATTATTTATATCAAGTAATTAAACGCAATTTGTTTTATTAATAAATCTGTACATTAATAAATTTTTATGAACAACATATTAATAATGGTTATTTTTAAAATATTTATTAACAAACGTTAAAAACTGGATCAAGATTTGAAAGGAACTAAACTCATACTGAAAAACAGTTGGAGGGGAGAGGACGGATGTGGCCGTCTTTCGCTCCCAATTATACGATGGCATGCATTATGGTGATGTTTGTTGTATTACAGCATTTTCACGTATTTAATAATTGGCCAGTAATATATTGTCAAGGAGGAGATATGTGTTAGGGTCGTGTATGAGTGTAAACGAGAAATAGAGGGAGACGAACTGAGTGAGACGCATTGATCATTCATCTGAACTATATCACACCACTGACAGTTATTCTCCATTATTCACAATAATTTCTTCCGAATACAGTTTTTAAAGTCATATCTCACCAGCTTTTTGTTTTTTGAGTCACGACAAACCCACACCATCCAGAGTTTCCAACTCCCAACTCTCACTTATTATCAAAAGATTTTATTTGTAGCTTGTGACTAAATTCTTCTATTAATCTTTTTATTTTGTAGGAACAAAACTTAAATATGGAGGTAGATATTAATCTCTTCGTTTAAAATGTGCGGAAGGAAACATGACAAGGTGAAATCTAAACAACAATAACTTTCCCAAAAACTCGAGGAAGAAGAGTTACTTCAAAGAGAATCTGTGAATTTACAAAAAGTGTCATAAAATAGAAAAAGATCTTGAGAGGTTAAGGGAAATAAATATTTTGATGAAAATCGAGAGGTGGAGGAAACCCAGTGTCACACAAATTGAAAAGGTGACGTTAACATCAACACACTGGGAAAGTATAGTTCAATTCTGACATCGTGAAATGTAATGCGTGCGCTGGAATTCAATTTCAAAATGAATTCTCCATTCCATCCTTAAAATTTCATTCGTCAGATGCTTTATCAATTACGAACACAAATTTATTCTTTTGCAGTGCATGATAATTTTTATCAACTGCGAGTTGTATCCTTTGTATTCTGTGCTAATTATTTATTACTTTCATGAAATATAAAGAAATAAATAGCATTTACGTTTTAAGTTCCGAGGGCACAAAGAGAAACTCAACATTTTCAACATTTTTTTCTTAAATAACTTGTCTTAGATTATATACCAATTTTATCAATATATCAAAATGACTTTTTGAAAAACATTTATTATGTCAAGTCATTATATCACCATTTAGTATATTACGGTAGCCTGGCCGAGCGGTCTAAGGCGCTGGTTTTAGGCCCCAGTCCGAAAGGGCGTGGGTTGGAATCCCACCGCTTACAGTTCCTAAACTATGTGAAGGACATGAGAAAAAGAGTATGCGTTGAAACCACTGATTCAAATGAACAGTGATTCTGCCGCTTCGTCTTTTTCTTTTGTTTCAGGCGGAGACATATTGAGAAGACCTTCCAAGGCGTTACGTCAATTATATGTTGTTGGTTTTTTAGTATTGTAAATAATTGAATTTTATTTTAATCTTTATCTCTATGGCATAACGTATATTTTACATTATAATTTATTTCTCTTATTTAATTATCTTTTGTAAATATGTTTATATTAATTGTATATATTCGTGTCCTGACCGTTGGTTTCCCGTGGTTCCCAACGGTGCTCATTTAATCGGTAGTTGCAGCATACTTAAAATATATTTTACAACTAAATAAAACAATATTAAAGATGCACTAAAGGATGCTAAATAATAATAATAATAATAATACGATACAAATCACAAGTAAATAAAATTACAATCATTTTAAGTTCAAAACAAAGATTTCCAAAAATTAAAACTGCAACTATCCGTTCAATGAGAGTGAATACCAGGGCATTGTATGCACAGCCCACGGTTCTACTTAAGGGGAATTTTACAGGCGTACAGGCAACAAAAAGTCTCGCCACACATTTGTACATAAATAATATTTGTAAATAAAGCGCCCTAATGAAATGAAATGAAATATTATAGACTGATTATTCTCATATACGAGTATGAGAAGAGAATAACTATGGGAGATAAATCGGAAGTGAACGTCATCTAAATATGTGCAAGCAACACTTCCCTTGCAAAAGACTGCACAATTGGAATATCGGTCCCTGTCCAAATATTACGTTGTTTCTTCCTGTGCCACCCCTCAACCCGTGTCACCCGACGGGACTCCCGAGTCCCCCGCTTGTAAATTAACGCCCTTCTACACTTTTCCCCATTTACATTAATGACACCCCCGCCCCTACCATTCATGTGTTCACGACGATTTCGTCCCAAGAAAAACGAGATGTTCCCAAAACTCTCAACATCTTTCAACTTGCTTTGGATCAACTGACAGATAGATGCACCGCACATGGGATGGGCTTACCCTCGAGAGGAAAACACCAGATTATCACCAACCATAGAATTTGTAAACACCACGATCTATACATACTCCCAAATGAAATGTCATCCTGTCTCGAGCATAAACATTAGATCCTTACATCACTGTTCACAATTCCACTGCTTTTCCTAACTCGTTTCATAATATATAATTAAGTAATTAATACAACACAACGATAATAAATTTGAGAAATAATCTTTTTTCTCTTATAAAATGGAACGAGCTTAAGTTCTCATCAGACAATATAATATTTTTAAGTAAGTTTATGGGAAAAAGGAGACGCTGGAAAATAATTTTCGTCCTTAAGTATTATTTAAAAATAATTTTCATTAAAACGCACCTATTGGAAGGAGATACAAAATGAAAACTAAATAAATTATTGCTCTATCACCGAGTTAAATACTCATATCTGTGTAAATTATCAGTTTGTATCATTGTTTATCAGAAAATAACAAAGTCTGTAGTTATACGTATTTTATATATTTTTTTATTCCGAAGAAGAATGAAGATAAAAAATATAGTACTTTAGAAATGGAACAACTTTTTGGTTTTTATATTTAACTCCAAATGTAAACAAGTAAGTGGTTAGCGGTGAACTTCAAAATTACCACCTTATTGTAGTAATAAACCCAACCCCTAGAATTTTAATTTCTTGTAAAAATAAAGAGGTTCAAAATTGACAAGAAAATGAGGTAACTCCTAGTAAATCAAGAATTGACCTGACACAAATATAGATTATTGAAGTGAAATATTCTTGAAGGAAAAACGATAAAACGAGATGAAGGTGAGAAAAAAATCTGAAGAATACGAGTGTGCGGAAGAGGAAATCGTTTGATAACCCTCACCTATGAACTTCATGGAGCATTCATTGCAGTAAATACGAAGTGAGCCATACTCAATGACACTCCACCGCATTCGTTTAGTTCTTTTCCATCTCAGAAGTCGCAAGTGAATGCACGTGGAATGTGATGCTGTGTGGGAGGAGATTACCTCCGGAATGTCCAGGAGACAGATCCGGACGCTTAGATTGGCAATGCGCCCTGCGCCAAAATCAACAAACTGAAAGAAACTCGCTCTGGATAAAACTCCAACGCTTTCACATTCATTACATAGCCAACCGGGCACACAAAAAATTACCCAGAAGGGTAATGCCCTTGTTCTGTTCTACTCTTTCGAAAAACCTGGATACGAAAAGCCCAATCAGTAATTGAAGAAAATAAAATTTTGGACGTTTTGTGTCGCAACTAACCGTAAGTTCTT
Organism: Laupala kohalensis; assembly: GCA_002313205.1. Lineage (NCBI taxonomy): Eukaryota > Metazoa > Arthropoda > Insecta > Orthoptera > Trigonidiidae > Laupala > Laupala kohalensis. The sequence continues at coordinate 251,123 of NNCF01126180.1, forward strand.
TCAGTGATACCACAATTTTTCAGGTTTTATGATGATGAATACGCAATATGCATAATGGTCATCAATGAAACGAATATGATAATTATATGTTAGTACTATTAACATAATTAGGAAACGCCGATGGAACACGGCCGAGTACAGTTTCCTCACAAAAACGCCGAACGAATACATACGTACAGTGATAATGAAAATAATTTCTTTTCAGAAATTGAGAGAAGTAACGCACAGTTTTCAACCTCATTTGTTTGCTTTAAAACACCACGAAACACCCGTAGAGTATGTTTTAACATGTGATGTGTCCTAATTTGAGGGGGTAAACTGATTCCTAGTACAAGAAGTCTCAACATATTTGAACGTATCACCACTTTTTAAATTTTCAAATCCCTAGGAAGCAATGGAAATAGTTTCAGTGAAACAAAATATCTATTAATGTTTACTCTTTCCCCATGCAACTCAGTTTATTTAAGATACCTTCCTGAATTGGGTGTACCTGTTCCTAAATTCGGGGGAATTGTCATGTTTTGAAGTTAGATTACTGGTTCGAATTTTAAAAAATATATTTATCTTCAAGTAGACCAAAAAAGGACATAAGGGTTTACTCTATCAATGTATTATTGAAGCTCAAAAGATCAGAGCATTAAAGAAAAGATTTGACCATTAAAGAAAAAGAGATGAAAGAAACTCCTCCTATTGGGCAAGATAGTCTATACTTAAACAGGCAACTGAAAAGCGCAAATGCACAACAAACATTGAAGCACTTACACCCAAAGCACCTAACATAACTATGCACCGACGTATCTGAATTTGATTGTAAGACATTTACTGTTATTTCACCGGTTCAGTTGGAAAAAGTCACGTGAATTTGAAATGAAATGGATAAAACTCCAAAGCTTTCGCGTATTGTCAGAGGTTCGAATTTCACGTAGAAAATGGGAAGGTGTAGGAAACAAATATTGTATTTGTTTGCCAGAAATACGTGTGATGTATTGTTATTTAATGTCATTATTAATTTGCCGGGAGATGAGGTGCAAGGATGTGATAATTACATCACGCATCAGAAACAAAATTTAACAAATTATTTTTTTCAGAGAAAACAATTCTTTGAGAACGGTTGTTAATGATATTTTTGTACAGAATCTCATTTAATTTTTAAAGAAATGAATTCAACAGTATATTTATGGTTATTTGAAAAGTATTGACTGGCTCTGGTTATAAAACGGGGCAGAAATGTCAAGACAATTTTTTTGGGATATAATAAATGCGCTCGTAAAAAATAAGTAAATCTTCATCTTACTCCAATTTATTCTTTGCCGTCTACCTTAAAATATCACTCATTTAACCTGGAAAAATTTTTACAGCTTTCAGTAAGATACTTTACAATCATATAAGCCACCGGAAAAATTTATGAGTACTGTCTAATACGTCTTCGAACAGTAAGCGCGCTAGGTTATATATGTAGCCCAAAGGTTGTTAGTTTAAACGAGACATGTGTACCATTCCACACCACTCAAATTCCACCATTAAGAAGCAGCAGTAGAAGAACGATTTGTTCTACCGTATTGTACTGCTTAAAAAAATCCTCAAGTCTGGCTCCTTGCCAGACTGGGTGTTCTGACTCATTTTGTCTTGTGACGTAAACTACAGCGACAGCTTCTCGTCCTTTGGCTCGGAGACGTCCGCAGAACCGTAGACATGAGCGAAAGCAACCGTCTGTTCGCGATCTATCCATTATTTTTCACTCGTTTAATTTGGGTGGTAATTGATCGAGATGTTCCAACAACCACGAAAATAAATGAACTGACGAGTCTTTGCCGCAAAAATATGAATGAGAAAAAAACTCGGAACGTCTTCGGTTCTCGTAGAGAAATGGATTCGCAAATATTCAAATCAAAGAAGTGCTCCGCCTCACTTCTCTAGAAAACATTTCAAAATGATTCTTAAATGATTGGAAATGTGAAAGTGAGGTCTATTGATGTAGGTTTGAATTCTCCGTTGGACTATGAAGATTTGTACAACTTCACTGCATTCGCAAATACTCTCTCAACTTTAGTTGCTTTGGTTACTAGCTAAACAACGCTGCATCCATGCGGTGGTAATGAGTGAAATGCTCCTTTCTACGGGGTAAACGCATCAGTGCTCGACATACTGAGCTCAAAATCTTACTAACTTAATTCTTATTTGTTTCTTGTTAAAATCTGAGCTGGTAGTTTCATTTTCTATTTCTTCACCAGCTCCTTCTCTTTTCACGGGTAATTTTTTTAAACTGAAATTTGTGGAGCCGCAAGTAAAAATTCATTTTTTAAATCTAATTTTTTACATTAGTTATCGACAGTGCCTATGAGTCGTCGACGTACATGTTTGTAACTTCAAATGGGTGACAAAATGTCATTTACTCGTGATAATTCTGATTATTTCAACATGAATAAGTGCTTCACAACATTAGAGAGACATCTTATAAGCACGGTAAACGTTGTTAATCCGCAAAATAGTTTACCACAAAAAATTATGAAACGAACTAGGATTTTTCGTCTCATAAAAAATACAGTGACTGGATTTAGAAACTGACATCTAGTATTCAGAAAATTGCTTCCAGACATTGGTGGCTGAGAAGTTTCTTGTAGAATTGATTTCTACTAATATTTCTTATTTTGTATTGCCTTCTGAAAACAAGGGCGAAGATTGCGCTGTTAGTCAACAGCCTTACCTTAATAACCACAGAAATCTAACATCCAAAGCTGCAATTCACAAAAACCCCTAATTATGATAAAAAAGAAGAACTTTCATCAATAATAATATTTACACGAAAATCATAGTTAATCTATCCTCTCTTAGCTGAAACACGTCACATTACAGCCACAGACAAATGACCAAACCTGCTGATTTAACGACTTCCTTTATTGTTTCATTCCGCGTCAAACTACATAGCAAGTACCTTTTCTGATAGAGAAGGCATTGAATATTTCGCCAAAATTAAAACGGACACAAAAAGTGTTGTGAAGCTGAAACGCGAAGTGTCGAGCACTGGTGCGTATACCCTAGTTTCCCATTCGTTGAGAGAAATAAAGATGTACATTTTCAGAGCAAAGGTTGGGCAAACCGACACCTAAGTAACAAATAATCATTTTTCTCGACCCGTGTTGAAAAGAAACATGCGTAAGTTCTTATCATGTTGTATTGACAATACTAATTTTCAAATAATACTTTTATTTTCATCTTTTTTATTTCAAAACCAACCACAAATTTCACAATTCTTAAGATTGCATGAAACTAGGGAGAGAAAACTTGAGAGACTCGAATGAACTGAGGTAAAAAGTCGACTGTTATTAGTAGATTGCATACCCTATTCCTGATATATCTTCCTAATTGTTTGTTGGCCCTCGCATATATTCCCCGTGATTCCGAACGCGGACGTTTTCTCACCTGCGACCGTTTCGTCACGGATGAATCTGGACGCTACGTGAACATCGATTTCGGTTGTTGAAGCTCATCCACATGCTTCCAATTGTCCTGTTTCATACGCATGAAAGCGGCATCGTCGCAATTGTATGGGAGGACGTGGATGGAGGGAAAGGGGGTGGGGGCTGTTGACGGATGCGTGGAGAGGGGGGGGGGAGGTAGAGACCGTTGCGGGGCAGCATATGCGCCCAACGCCAGGGGAGCCGTTGGCCGGCGGCGACGCAGTTTGATGAATAACATAGTGAATTATCACTCCCGTCGTTAGATTATCTCCACCTGTCAGGTGAGAATATGATTTATAACATTTTCGCGGAGCTCAGCATGTCTAAAGCTGTAAATCAGGAAATGGCATTTCGTGTTGCATTCATATGCCCGCTTTCATTTTCGGAGTTTCCAATATAATCTAGTTACAAACACCATTACATCTCTTGTGCCAAAAAGAGTTCCGGTGCAGGAAAGAGAAGGTAGGAAGTTTGAAATTTGAGTGGAATGAAGCAATTCCTTCCCTCGTTTCTTCCTGTTTACGCACTATTATCTCAAGTTATATCTAAATTTTGTTCGGCCAGGTGAAAATGGCGACGAACCGGGAATCAAACCCGGAACTCCTACTTCGATCGCAGATGTGCTAATTACTACACCACCCGTGCACTTTCCACAACTCTACACTACTCCACTTTCCACCGCGTCCGGGGTTAGGTCTGGGCGGAAGTGGATTTCAAATGTGGAAGGCGAACGGTTGGTGTAGTGGTTAATGCCCTTGCGATAAAATCAAAAGTATCGGGAACGATTCCCAGCTCGTCGCCATTTTTACCTGACAGAAGGTTATCGGATATCTTCTCCACACGTAGCCCGGTACACGGAAGATATATATGCATTTATCTAAATTAGTTCGATGTCTCTTGAAGTTGGATTAATGTGTAATTAGTAACAAAGCAAAATTATCGTACGTTTAATTTAGGTTATGTAGAAATCACAATGCACCATTGTCATTAACTTTGTATCACATGTTAAGACAAAAATATAAGTTCAAATGTTTGATTATTTTATTTGTTAAGCGTTTACTTAAAAGCTGGTGTCGACGTAATAGGATGGACACTTTAAGGAGGTCTGAGATACAGTCTGACAGACCAAAGAAGGCAAATTATTCACTAGTAATTTAAGTACTTCAAAGAAAGATATGTCTCCTGACCCTTTTTTAGGAATTAAAACAAAAATTCTTCGCAGTTTCATACCTACAAAAATGTTCCACTACTACTGTTCTTGAGATATTTCATGGATAGCACGACAAAATTTACTGTCGCTGGTCCTTTTGGAAGAAAGAAAATTATTTGCTTAAAAAGACTCAAGACTAAACAGAATGCGACATGTTAAAAGAATTTTTAAAACCTTTCATGACCATAACGCGTTTGTACGAAAGTTTTGTTCAGCATTTATTAATGATTTCAAATGCAAGATTGTAGAATTCGAAAAAGAGTTAAAAGTTGCTAATCCCTAGTACTTTCATGTACACTGTAAACACAACTAACAATGATTCAGATAGCATCTTCTACTTGTTTGTCCACTCGGCAGAACAATTTCCCGAGTTTCGTTGGAGGTCAGTCATTTAGTCTTCGACGACTGAAAGTTTTCAGCACGCCTTTATGTTGGCACAGCAATAATTTTCCTATTGGGCAAACTACTCATTTTTCAGAAGCCAGAATTTTCAAATGATTAAAAAATATTGAACTGTCTTTTAATATAAAATAATTCTTCACAAGCAGACAGTTCTAAAAGCAAACATGTAAGCTTCATTCCAAAGGAAATTATACTTACATGTTATATTTCCAAACTGGTACACGAAATACACGATTTCAATCGCGCTAAAAGCGTTTGACACACGCGACCAATTTATACTATGGAAATTCACTTAAAAGTGTAATGTACTTAAATACACCGCTTGTCGTAACTACAGTGTAGCCTAACACATAAGAAGTCGATACAATTTTAATCCATATACTGGAAAATATTTGAAATTACAACCTGGACACTATAAGTTATGAATATCTGATAACTTTTTTAAATGTCTTTTAAAATATATTTTGCGATTTCTGAGATACCAATTCCTGACTGAATCTTGGACTAAAATTTCCACTACAGTATTCAACACTCAGTAAAATAAAACTCGATCATGACACCACGGAAACACAGAATGTAGGTTGGTTGGTAGGTCGAGTAAAGTAGTAGAATTCATTCTAGAACAACATTTTCAAATTCCAAGCATTATTTGTACAGAAAAATATGCACATTTGTTCATTAGTCCATGAAATGAAAACTGCGACAATTTCCGGTCAAACACTACACAAAAATGTGCAAACAAAAATATCAGCAATTCCGTGTCATCTGAACAAATATTCATGTACATATTAAAAGATTCCGATAAGACTGATCTTCATCACAAAATTACGATTTTGTTCCTCCTAGTCTTCACAATAATTTGAGTGAATTCAAAACCCAGAGATACACCAGTGTACCATATTATTAGGAACGGGATGCAATCAAAAGTAACTACTTCTGTTCGCAAGCTCTCGTAAAATAATACAGTTGTTTTAAAGTAATATTTCAACAAAAAATTTGTTAAGTGAAACGAAAGACAGAAAATTTGTAGCATTTTGGAATTGTTTGTTCGCGCTTGTTTCCCACAATCCCTTTCGTCTCTGGCATAAATATCTGAAGCAGATGAATTACGGAGCTGTTGCTGGGTGCCCGACAGCGCGTTCGCCGTTCTCCCTTTACTGGAAACATTTCCTCACGTTTGATCGCCCCGAATGCCTTTTAGCGGTTATGCACAAACCCCCTAAGCGTGGTAATATTCATGAGCTTAATAAATTATTCTCAATTTGTGCAACTAAATTTCATTCTATAATCGAGATGGGTGATATTAACTGTGATCTCACAAAAGAAAATTCTTCACACGCAATTAACTTTAATAGATTATTTCATGGTATGAATTTAAAATTTCTTCCTCTGGAGCCGACTCATCACACAAATAATTCTGATACTTGAATCGATCATATTATTAATTCAAACCCGGAAAAGGTTCGATTATATGGGCAAATCCCAGTTCCTGGTATCTCTAAGCACGATTTAATTAATGTTTCTTATGGTCTGAAATGTCCTAAGTATGTACCGAAAATAAGAGAGTATCGCGGTTTTAAGAATTTAGACCAATGCAACTTTCTCAATAAAGAATTAAATATATCATGGCATGACATTTACAACGACGCGTCTCTGGACAACAAAGTAAAGCTTTTCACTGACCAATTAATTAACCACATTAACAAACATACCCATTAAAAAAACCCGTGTAACTCGGCCTAAACAGTTAATGAAGGATAGAGATGCAGCGTTTGTAGAGTCCCCAAAACAAAAGAGGAAGAATACATCAAATTATACAAAAGCTTAAGAAATATTGTAACGCAAAAAATTAGAAATGAAAAAATTAAATATTATCATAATACATTAGGTGCAAACCTGGATAATAAATCACTCTGGAAAACTCTTAAAAGTATTGGATTGGGTAAGACATGCACTTCATTCGATATCTGTATACCTTTAGATACATTAAATACTTACTTCGTAGGCCAAACATCGTGCATCAGTGAATCTTTAAAGCTAGAAGTGTTAAAATCTTTACAGAATGATGAGAATTACTCAGAAAATCATTTCTATTTTACGTCTGTCACTCAAGCAGAGGTATGGAAGATCATAATGAGTTTAAAATCAAACGCCTCGGGCTCAGATAAATTAAACGCTATACTATTACAAATATGTAGTTACTTCTGTGTTTCCCTCAAAACCAAATGAGTATCGACCAATTAGTATTCACCCGCTCTGTCGAAAATATTAGAAAAAGTGGTTCGAAATCAAGTGGAGAGCTACCTCAATCACAAAAATATTACTAATGAATGTCACTATATTTTTTTCTATTTGTATATTCATAATTATATTGTACTGTTACTGCTGCTTTTAACCCATGTTCGGCACTAAGCCGCCATCCTGATTGAGGTTTTGCTGGGTTTACTCAATCGCTTAAGGTTTTACCGGGATGGTCCCTAGTATTGCTTCCCAGTTTTAAATGTAAATACGACCCTCCCAATTTTCATCTTGTATTTCAAATGTAAAAGTTTTAAAATGGTTAGACGAAAGAGCAGACCTCAAGGTTTGAGTCTCGCCAAAATAAAGGCACTTTATTATTATTATTATTATATCTTAACTCGGATGACAGATAGACGACTGAAACTCACACCACCGCGAAATATGTTGAAAGGTAAGGCTTATGATTTAAAACAGACATGAACAGTCGAATTCACGATTAAAATGACATTACAATATACGAAATATGTTAGCATTATCCACTGATATTGTGAGGTTGTGTTGTTCATTTCGCTCAGAAACATTACTCTGGCTTCTGCCATAGGTGATTTTTTATTTGGCGTCTCTACCTTTAGATTTCATTACTTTTTACATGTAACCTGTCTGCTACTCTGACTTGGCACTCGATTTCCTCTCGACAAGGATGCATTGATAGGGATGTATTCTTCTTTATCCATGACGACTTTTTGTTGTTTCATCTTTCCGTTAAGAAGAAACAGTCATTAGTCTTATAGACTGTTTAGCACATTTTCCCCATTGTAACCTCCAAAACGCTATAAAACAAGTGACATAATTGCACACGCATTTTTCCTTTTTTGTTGTGGATCGTGGCATGGAAGTTCTTGGAGGAATTTATTATGAAGCAAAGGCTTGTTCACGATTCAGTATTTCCACAAACTTGACACCAATGAGTTTGATAGGTACTGTGTAAAGATACAATACTTTTATTATGTTTATAACATCACCAACGTGAATTTCCTCGAGAAATATTTCCAAAATCCAAATGTTTTTCGCAGGGGTTCTAACCGTAACGAATAACGAGAGTGAAGCCAGAGCAATGAAGGCAAAGGGTTAACCGTTCTCGTGAGTTAAGAAGGTCAATGGAATACGTTTTCAAGCTTTAGTGACACGCCGTGTCCAAGACAAAGTCTAGAGATGCTCTCTGGGCCTTCTAGCAATGAAGCGTTTCTTTTTTATTGGAGTATGTGTTACTGCTTCAGACTTTTAAAAGCCTGTCAAATACAATTGCGGGAAAAGTACATAGCTCATAGAGGAAAAAGTGTATACAACGTCTAAGAACTCAAAGATGGTTTAAATTGCCTGATTGCTCTGATATAAAAGGAACACATGATATTCCCCAGGTACATCTGATATTCCCCAGGATTCAGTATTGCTTGTCTCTAAGAGCAACTTCTATTTTGATGTACAAAAGCGTGTCCAGGTTATTAAGGGGAGGGGACGCGACGAGAAATCTACCTCTGGGTGCGGAATAAAAAGTCGTACCATAGCTTCAGACCTTCTCCCGAAACCAGATACATGTAGCATCAATTTCTTGCTCAGAAAAATTACTCAAAAATTTAAAATATACATAAAGCAGAATTCATCTTTTATAAGTGAACTCTTATGTTTATACCCGTGGAATGACACTACATGAAAGACAAACTATTTTATAGAGTGTATACCACAAATAAAAGAGAAATATAATTTGTATTTATATTTTACCGTCGAGTACTATGATATGGGCTGAAGTCAGAAGAACGAATTCACAAAATTTTAAAATTCTATCACCCTTGTACTTTCTTTTTTTCTGGATCGTGACTTTCAAATTTTTACTCGCAAATTGTTATTGCATGTACACACACAAAATATTCTATGAACAAAGTATGAATAAAAATGTAGAAGCATTTCGTTAATTGAGATGAACATAAACGGGCGAACAGAAGATGTTTCAAAACTACATGTTCTAAATCAATCCTATATATGCTTCCGTAAAATCTTGCTATTTAACATTTCCTTCATTACAAAATAACATCGATTATATACATTGGGTAAAATAAAACTATAAATACTTCCTTAATCCTATTTGCTCCGTTCTTAAAGATTGATCGGAAAATTGAACAATACAACAAAAACGCACAGGTTTCTCAAATCAATTCATGACCAACATTGATACACATCACGTAAGTTTATTAATGTCATGAATATTTTAAAAACCCTGAAGTTCTTGAGTGTACCAACAATGCATCCCTATACATTCTGGATTTATTTTCAAAATATTCGTTACCAGTAGTTCGAAAAACAAAATTCTAGAATGCATCTTGAACGAACTGAAAATCGTTGTAATAATTTGAAAGTCAACAAGAAGGGAAATGCCCGGAAAACGGATTGAATTTTATGAAAACTCAATGAGGTACAGTATGGTGCGCTGTTCCGAAGGTTGATGCTAGAATTTAGCAAATACAGTGGATATTTAAAAAATAATGTGCATCTGCACAGAAGACCCATTATATTTGGAAAACAATAACCTGGAAAATTCATTAATAACCCAAGGAAAAAATTGAATGTTCGACATTTCTGAAAGAAATCCGGGACTACACCAATTCCTGAATATCAAATCTTATAAAGTAGTGTATGTTGATTCATCAATGTGTTATTTCTCAACACTTAAATTCGTAATTTTTGGTATTCTATTTTGGTATTCATGAACCGACTACACAATTTGCGGCGTTAAATAATATGTTAAAACTTTAATGATATAATAATTTTAATGACAGCAAATAATAGGATTTTTCTGGAAATGTATGTCTCGCATTGGTTTTACAGATTGAAACTAAATAATAGGATTATGTCTCTCTCTATCTGATATTATGCGCCGTCTTCCTCCAATGACTCATAATTGGCTTTCTTTGAAGATGATACTGACTTAAAAGTGTTGACATGTCTACGATGAAAGGATGTTACACATCTAATCTACTTGGCTTCATGCCAATCATGTTATCAAGAATGTCGGCTAAAATGCACCAGGTTCCCAATAGATACACAAATTCTATTTCTCTCTCATAATTGTTGACTAAGGAAGTTGATGTTATATATGCCAAAGTACCAAGGTGATTATATCTAAAATTTTAATACAATTCTTAAAGGACAAATACACAAAAAGTTTAAAAAGCAAATTGAGAAGGAAATGCAGGAGGTTGCACTTATTGTAGAGGGCTCTCAGATCATCAATTGCAAACATGAACTGTCAACCAAACCTCGGCGTTAGAGGTAAATTCTCATTGGTTAATAAATACACCACGAACATGCAGAGAAATAAAATGAAACATTACATTCTCGCAATTCAAGCAAGTTCCCCGAACGGATATTACACATATTAACTCATTACTACTTCTTTCAGCAATACGTAAATTATTACACACACAAAATGAATCATATCATTGCAGATCTATTGTAACGCACATTTAACTCGTGAAGCTGTCATCGGCACCATAAGTTCCCCGGCCACCCGACATTTCCTCTTCTCCCCTTTTCCCCCTCACCCAAGGCATTGTTAGGTGGAAGAGCAGGCCTCATGATCTGAACCTCACCAAAGGACATTACATAAATAAATAAAGAGTCAAGAAACAAGACTGCAAGTATGGGCACAAGCTTCAAAGAATTGTATAGTTTATTGTTAAAACATAAAAAAAGACAATAAAAAATTTCATCGGAAATAGATAGATTATGATATTTTAATATAAGAATGTAATGTAAAAAATTCATGAAATTGCATTCCTTTTGTGTAATTACGAATTGAAAATTGCAATTTTCACCTTGAAATTTAACGTTTTTCTTTTTTTCCTTCAAAATAACTCGAAAACTATAATGTTAAAAAAAATAAAGAGAACTAAATTAAAAGCATGTAAAATGAAAATTATAACGGTTTTTCAATTTCCTAATACTCCTAATACTAACGAACACAAGGTCACTATAAATGTGTCGCTATTATTGATATTACATTTTTCGATTATCTCGTTAATATATCGAAAATTATGACTTATAAAAAATGTGTTATAAAAATACTTATTTAGAATATAATGTATACAATTTTAGACCTTCAACAAGTCTGTAGCAACTAGTTATAAAAAGTTATTTTAGAGTCGTAGTTATAAAATATTGTGTTTAATCTGTGCAAAGGAGGGTTGCCTGCGGTATTGGAGTACGTGGAATGAAAAATCTTAACAGGGCAGGTTTAATCATATATTTTTTAATATATTCTGAGATTTTGGTCAATTTAAATGCAGTGCTTTTTGACCTAGAGTTGTCTAATTTTTCGAAAACGCGCTGATTTCAAATCAATTAAAATTAAATTATCAGTTTTTTGAGGAAACTGTGGTTTTGTGAAAAATGTATATCGAATCAACATTTGACTATAGAAGTAGACATTTTTACAAACATTTGATTTACATATTTTTAATTAATGAGATATGATTGGTTAAGTTTTGTAGTAACTTTTTCACCTCAAATTTAACCCATTACTCTCAAATACCACAGAATTCATAATAATTTTTGGAGAATAAAATTTGTTTAATAGTTCTGATTTAACTCGATATCTTCAATTTAAAAAATATGGTTAAAAATGAAAGAATAAAAAGAAAACTTCCTTTCCATATAACCAAATGAGGTAAGATATTTAAGGCGTGTATAAATCAGTAGAAATTATTGAGCACGTGTTGGAATCAGGATATGATACCTTGAGTTTAGGTTACATAAAATACATCATTCATCAGATCGTTTCAACTCAGTCTTCATTAGGATTCTCTGCAACCATAATTGAACCTCCTTATCACTAAACATCACTTCAATCACTTATGCTGTAATGTATATACCAGTGCTCACAAGGTACATCCATTTCACAAGATGTATGTATAAGGTTACTCAAAATGTAAAGTAATTACTCAAAAGGAAAGCAATTTTATGAAAATGTTGACATAACATTCTTGTCGTAAAATATCATAATCTGTCGATTTTCTAAACAGTTAGGAACCTTTTCAGTGGTGAAGCATGAAAATTGATCTCGCTACTTTCAATCGCTGGACAATACTATACTAAATGCTTGTAGTCAGAAATTATTATTCTTTACAAGTGCACTGTAGGTGTAGTGAGCAACAAGAAAAAATAATTTATATATCTGGATTTAATCTATTTCTTTATTATTAATACTATGGTCAGACAGACTGTCCGTTTATTTCGTGTGGTTCAATTTCTTTGCATACAATATTGGGATGATTTGTGGTCGAAATTTACAATCTAAGGGTTGAGTTGAGTGGATGAATGTGTTAAGTGATAATAAAAAAATTGTGTTTCGTGCATGAATTTTTTAAGTTTTGGTACTGTATTTAAAAAAATAGAAAACAAGACTATTAGTACTTAAAATATTCTCAAAAGACTATCCAATATACAAAAATATTATTATTAATTTTTAATTGAAGAAACAAAATTCTGCTAATAACCTGTAAGTACGACATCTCAGAACTTACAAAATGTTAGTTAACACCAAGGAGATTATACACCAGAGATGGAACTCGTGGAGTGGGATAGGCTTTTCTATGTGTACGTAAAAAGATGTCAGCTCACGCGGTAACATGAATCTTCTGCACCATCTCACGCTGATTATTGTAACTACTTCAAATAAACTATAATATATCGTATTCTGTTTTTATCATGTTCATTTGTTCTGTGATATTTATTGTCATTTGTTATTACTTGATCACCTAACGACGGTGAATGGTAGTGAGCCATTCAAAGAAAATAAAAATATTATTCAAAGTCTTTTAAGGGTCGTAAGTTTTCAATTATTTATTTAATTAGTAATTATTGTTAATAATTTAAACAATTAATGAACACAAACGAGTGTTTATTGTATAATTAATCAATAAAAATTAGTGTTTAAATATTTGTTTAAATATTCTTTTATAACATTATTGTTAAGCTATTTAATTTTCATTTTGTCTTGTGATATAGAAAATTTCAAAAAATGACACGTGTGTGTGTTGTGTCAAAAGTTCTGCCAATAATAGTAGCACAAGATCTAAGACTCACAAAATTTCATTTTTCAAATTACCAAAAGTAAGTACCTTCAATAATTTTTTAAAAACTTTAAATTATTTCAGTTTTTATATAAATTAGTAATTAATTTAATTTAAAACAAAGATACAATTTTTTGCTATCTGAAATTACTTTTTATTTACTATTCTTTAAAGCGCTCTAATTTTAGTAAAACATTTTTATATCAGAAAGAAAAAACTAAATTAACATATTTTAACTGGTTAATTTTAAAGGACCCTATCAAAATACATATGTTCTGAAGCTAAAATGAAAAGGGATAAAAAATAAAAGAAATCTGAAACTAAAACTTCAACGTAGGGATCAAGACAAGTTGCAATACAAGTGTATGAAGATATGGAATTATTTATTTCCAAAATTGAGTTACCTTATGGTTTTGTTATTAATTTCAGTGATCAAGTGAATAGAGAATCAACAAAATTGTTACGTAAGCAAAAATCACGTAAGTATTTTTCATTATTATTTGTTTCAGCTAAGTAAATTTTAATAATAGTAATATTTTCACTTGCAGGTTTCGGTGATGCTTTCGTAAGAGTTTATTCACAATTTGTTAACACAATTTAATAATAAATAAATATTCTTCATGTAACATCTGATTATAAAGAAGCAAATAAATTTTTTATACATCTTTTATTGTTTTACTCACAATTGTATTTATTTTCATTTGTATTTTCCATTAAGTAAGTTTTTTTTTGACGAATAATATTTATATTTTCTTTGAATGGCTCACCAACATTCGCCGTCGTTAGGTGATCAAGTAATAACAAATGACAATAAACATAACAGGGCAAATGAACACGATAAAAACAGAATACGATATATTATAGCTTATTTGAAGTAGTTACAATAACCAGCGTGAGATGGTGCTGAAGATTCATGATACCGCGTGAGTTGACGACGCTTTTCGTACGTACATACCCCCACTCCACGAGTACCATCTCTTGTGTATAGTCTCCTTGGTTAACACCTTCATCCACTCAGTTCTTCAAATGTGAGTGACATTAGAGATCAGACTTCTCCCAACCACTGTTGAACTAATGTTGAGGAGACTCCCCCCCCCCCCCCCACACACACACACTCACACAATCCCACTTCGATTGGTATTTGCTTCGTCGCCCTCGACACCTCACGCCCATTAGGTCTGGATACTTTTCTCAAGAAGTTTCATGTCCTTTGGTGTTGTTTCGCTCCCAAGGACCATTTCATCCTATTCTAGCAATCATCAGTAGTTTCCGCCCATCACTTTGCCAACGTGTGGCTACTTTTGGCGTGAGAATTATACATTCCGATCGTTTCTTTGTTTTTTGTCTGGCCCTCCCGGATCCCTCAATACATGTTACAAAAATTTCCTATGTTTTTACAAGTTTACAACATATATCTCGTGCATTTGTAGTATCTTCATCTTGATAATATAAACGAGGAAGGATGGTGTTAAAAAAAATTAAGGTGGGGTCTTGTCAATATATTCCTATCATTGCTACCTTCCCTAAGTTAATAGAAACTAAAAACCAGACAAGAACATTCAAAGAAAAAGTTATTATCAAGAAATGAAACCAATAAACTACGTGGATTACTTCAAAACGTTAAAATTTTGTAAGATATATATTTATATATCACACAAATTTGCATCATAATATTAACACAAATTTGTTACCAAACTACTTCCCATTTCTAAGTTATTAATAAAATTTCGGAAATAGGTTCGATTTTCTGATCTCATCACCTCCCGTCCATATCCCATCTACGTTAAAGTACAAAAAAACTTACATTTCATTTGCTTTTTCTGTTCTTTTAAAAAAGAATGGCTTTCACAACTCTCAAAGTACGGAAAAAACATTCAAGCTAAGCAACCTTTACCGCGGTGTGTTCAGAGTTACGCTTATTGTGATTCTCAAAAGTTTCTCATTGCCAACGTGTCTTTGCGAATATATTTCACCAAGTCAAGGAGTGTTAAATTTGTTTGTAAGTACTGCATTTATTCCGTTGCTGACTCATGAACATATCAATACGACAAAGCAAACTCTCTGACAGCTATGTAGATTTTATTGGGTTAATAAATATGTTCATTAGGGTGGGATAAGATGCAATTTATGTATTTACTACGTAACCTAAGATCTCTTATCACCTCTGTTTCGGAACTTAAATATTCCGCTCCAGAAATACGTCTCAGGATTATCGACGTCAATAAGCTATAAGATTTTTCTTGTCTCTACGTCAAAGAAAATCCGGGAGCTTCTTCACCATAACCTTCTCGTTCAAAGACCGGATGACGACCAACATTACACAGAGGAGGAAGGTTGTAAAAGAGGAGACCTGTCCCGATGCTGTCAATCAAATGAGGCGATGAAAGCAAAAGTGGAACAACTCAGTTTTTTTTTCCATATTGAGATAATGTATCTGTATTCTCCATAGTCAAACCTAATAGATAATTAGAGGTTGTAAATTGTAAAGAGATTATAATCGTAAAGACGAATAAAAATGATGAATGTAATGCTACGATGGATAATTTAAGTCATCCTAGTGAATCGAACACAGTTACTGTGGTATTTTTATCTTCCCAAACGTACTACACCTTTAACTGTTACGCGTGTAACTTACAGATACTCCACTTTTTCCTCCAGAACATTCACTTCAATCTCCAAACCTTGGAGGGAATAGCCCTTAAAGTATTTTTTTAAATTACAATACAAGTTATTTCAAAGCAGTGTTGACTATATATATATATATATATATATATATATATATATATATATATANTTAAATTATTTTTTTTACAGTTCATCTTATAGGACACTTCATTTTTTTAAATGTCAGAACATTGATTTACATTACTATTTCATTCGACGCCTTAAATAGGAGAAAATGTCAGTAGAGGGTAATTGTCATTAGAATCACAACAAATGAGCAGGAAGAAAATCAGTTGAAAAGATAGGAATTTTGTTAAGTATTGTAATACAAAAACATTTTACGCTGTGTCGAACTATACTCACACTCAAGATTTTTTCAAATCGTCCAAAAATTGGTATTATTGTGTAAGCGTTTGCTCGGCCACCGATGGATTATATTTTGCTGGACAGTTTCTCTCTTTCGTTTCGCACCCTTTGAACACTACAATAAGTAAGAATTTCAACAACTAGCTCATTAGAATATAAACAGGAAAATATGTAAATACTGTACCTGTATTCCACTACTCCAATGATAATTATACGACTTGATCGATATTTCATTTCGATTCTTTGCTTCGTGCTTTCCGTACAATCACATCTCAAAAACTTTCGCTCGCGTCTTTATCACATTTTACAATCCACTCCATCTCATCTCCCGAAGATTCGTAGGATGGATATTAAAAATAAACTACTTTGAGACAAAGGTAAAATTCATCAATTCTTCCAATCAAGTGACACTACTATATGTTTTGGAAGTTTTTAGCTGAGTGATAAATATCTTTAACTGCGTGGACTCGTGTTCAGTAAAAATTTGGAGAGGTTAAATGCGGAAAAAAGTGTGATCTGTTGAGATCTCTCTTCAACGTTGAGACCTCCCTAGTCCCACCACCACCAAATGCAAATAAAAGCAAACAGACAGAGTAAATACAATTGATTTTCATAATAATTAAGCGAGCTTTTTAGAAGCAAGGAATATTATTTGTTCGCTCACACGTTCCTACGTTTGCCTTTGTTCCTGAACATTATTAATATTAAAATTGATGGGCGGACACGAAATATATGGTAGTAGGTATTCAAATCTGGTCCTGACGGAGTGCAAATAGTGCGTTTGAACTAAGAATAAACTTTGTTAAATGTCGTAATTAATAGATAGCTTTAAAAAAGCAAAAGACTACTGTTTCAACGTGTTTTTATAATATGTGTACAGAGTACAAAAATCCTCCGGAAAGGACATATTATTTCTCGTTTAGTGTCCCATAAGACACCACACAATTTAACTAATTTATTTCGATCAGTTAAGTTTTGTTTTTTTAAACTACGAACAAACCTTCCGTACGAGTCCTGTACATCACTATCACACTATTCCCCACTAGATATCTCGTTTTCTTGCTCACAATCAGTGACGCGGGCAAAGATACCTCTTTACATTTCATTACGATCTCGAGACATCGAGATCAGCGAAGCAAAAATGAAAATGTATCCAATACGCGAAACACGTTACTTTCCCCCAATAAATCTCTTTCTATTCAAGAAATACTAATCAATCAGTACTCAGATATAATCTATAGTCAACTAACATATTTTCACTATCCCATTCTTTTCACTTACATTCCCACATTTTGAGCGAACAAAAAATAATCATTATTATTGGTTTCCCCATCTTATTGCTTCGATTTCTCAAAACTTCAAAATCTATTAAGTTCTCAAAATTTTTTACAGAATACAGACATTTCAATAAATCGCGGGGATAAAAATGCAACCCACCATGAATGAAGTGGTTAGTCGTACCAAATAGGGAAGCGTATAAGAAGTGTCTAAAACAATCAATAAATTCTATGGACATTTTCCAGGGTTCACAAATTGAAAACCCGGCATCCGAATCTCAGCTTTGTTGTTTTTCAAGTAGTTTAACTGTTTACAATAAATTCCTTATTTGAGTGTAATAAACGAACAACCTTATGTTAAGAGATAGGTTATGTTATTTGTTGAATGAAACCCAAGTATTTGAATTAAACATTATGTTAGCATATTCATACCAATAAACCAATCAAATTACATATACATACCTTGTTGCTTCTCCTACAGAAAGTTAACTAATCAAGAAATTCGTTTTATATCGGGATATATCATATAAAGCACTTTTGTACGGCGGGTTCGCGTATCACATAAAAAACTTATTATATTCTTATACTGGTACACTCAGCGTTGTCTCCATTCTGGTCATATTTTAGAATAAGATGCTGTGAAAAATCATAAGAAAATATTTTATCCTCGGCTCAAGAGTAATAAACATGTGCAATCAAAGGTGGGAAAGCAAAATATTTAATAATCAGTGAAAATGAGAAAAAGGTTAAAAGGGAAAATGAAAAATCATTTTAGAAATGAAACACGTCGTCACATATTTATTGCGTTCACTCTTTTCCCAATTTCTTAGCACACACAGACGTCAATATTGGAAACTTCCACGTACTAGAAATATCTCTCTTTATTACAACCAGAAATGTTTATTGGTAAACCTTCTTATGTTCAGAGCCAATGTTAGGTCAACGAAATTGCAAATCAGCTACATATTTGCATTAGGACTAGATTTATTTTAGCAGCATTATATTATAATAAAGTGCTACGTGAATCTCCGTAACATATTCTGGTGAAAAGCTATTGACGAGTTAAGAAGGATTTACCAATTGTACAAGGTGATTAGATCACTAAAATAACTAAAATTCCACTCGAGGTTTCATGTTAGTCCATGCGAGTTCCTATCTCAAATTTTCTAGCAAACGTTTCCTAGCAATCAGTATGACATTAATTGCATATTTCATAATCCCACACATTGAGAGAGTTTATTTCCACCTTCGAATTTTAGACTGAATATCAATAAGATTGTGTAAATAATAAAAACATTTTCATCTTATAACTAGATCACAGATGTGCAGTAGATACCGCGCCGACCTAGAAAACACAATACCAAAGTAGTATGTCCCACTAAGGAAATTTATTTTCAGATTCATTTTTGTTCATAAGACTGGTAACTTTCCCGGATGCCTTGGGAATATTTCCTACAAAATTTGATTTTTTTAAAAATTGTTTTCTTCACAACTTTACCCAGACTTCTTGGTCAAGATTCCCACTTCATTTCTTTCAGTTTATAAAGAAAAGGTTGTTATGATTCATCGGCGAGTTCCCTGGTCTCCTGCCGAACTGATCCTCATTAGGAAGTATATGATAAATTTTCGATTATCTATGCACGTAAATACTTGTGTAATTAAGAACAAGAACACGGTTTCAAAATTGAGATACGTATGATAGCCGGATATCATGTACAATTGTGCCTTGCGGTCAAAGTCGTGGAGTAATTCCAAGTGTGATCGGTCTACAGAGGGGAGAGTTTAAGGGAATTTTAAATTTTTAGCGATTCCATAATTTTAAAAAAAAGTTTTAATACATTAAGTTCAAGTTAGTATTCTCGAAATTTGGAAAATTGAGCCAACGATTTCAAGATAACGGAGGAAGTTTCTTGTAAAAAGTTGCGCATCCCTCTCAGAAGAAATAAAATTCTTCTTCTGATCAACCATCACATATACAAGGAAAATTCTCTAAATTACATTAGGACCTGTCCTAGCCATTTTGCCAAGCCGAGCAAAATAAAAGAAAAAGAAATTTAATCGCCCCCTTCCGCACCACCCCTACCTACTGAGCTTATTTCAATATTCAGGTTATGTGATATAATGTTTTACAAGATAAACTGATCAGTAAAAACGTTGACCGGTCACACAATAGAAGAAAATTAAACAATGATCTATATATTGATACGGAATTATATTGATTATTTTATAGAAAGCATATTAATTTTATAATTCTTTAAACATGTTTTTGGAATGTTATCAGCTACATGATTTTACCAGCCAATCGTAAAATAAGACAATAGTATTACTTTCAATGAAGAAAGAATGAACGACGAAATAGCATTAGAATCTACAGTACCATCACTTTCCTGTACTTTATGGTTAGTATCCTTTCTGTTACATTTGTAGATTTTTTATCAATAGAAATTATTGCTATTCCAAAAACAATATTTTTATAACCATGTATGATATGTTGATAATGAATTGAAATAGAAGATAATTTGTCCCAAATGCCGTTCTAAGTGTGCCGCTCAAAGCAGGTGCTTGAGTTACTTGTGTCTACAACTGGTTATGCATCGCACAATTACTCTTTCTGTTTTTGGAGACGTACTAAAAGGAGTGCGGTAATGTGTTGCCTTTATTTCTAGTTTCAAGTGTGTGGTAGAAATTAATAAGTGAAGTAAAATGTTTTCCGGTCCTTGTTGCAATGTGTACAGTGTACGTACACGTAAGAAATTCTATCATGTCTTCACGTGATACCCAATCTTGGATCCCGTATCGTAAGACATACAAATCAAAGAACCGAGCCAATAAATCTCTTCATTCATTTATAATATTTGTTTTACTGATTCATTCAACCATAAATGCAAAGATGTTGTTGAGGAAGAAAATCTATTGGTTTTGAAACTACCCGAAACTAATTCCAGTATCTTGTTCTGGAATGTTTGTAGCGAGTTCACGTGTCCCGCGTTCATCTTTCTTTGTTTTCCTGTTGAAAGGAAAAATGAATTAATGTTACAAACCAGTATTTCAATGTATCTTCCAACACTGGAGTCGGACGCTTTAATAATATATTTCATTCACCATTGTAAATTGGTATTGATACATTGAAAATCCAGAAAATTTGCATTGCAGAAAAATAATATGATAAGCACATAAAACTCTTTTACTATGAATTATTAGAAGTAATGTTTTCGCGTATGAAGAAAAATTATGTTCCAGAAAGTCTTTAGCTAATCTAGATGAAACTATAGTGATGTGACACACGTTTTAATATTTCTGATTTCGTATTGTATGGACTGTTCAACGAAGAACGAACGATATTATTAATGAACGGCCACGATGAAGTCAAAGGAAACAACACTGAGCACTTGCTTGGCGAATAATGCGGGACTCTACACAGAGACACGGATCAAGAGGAACATAAACAGAGAAACAATTGTTGTATGTACTATACGACTAGTTTTTGAGAATCGGTGTAAATGTATAACGAATATAAATTAATCATTCAGTCTTGCTATTAAACACACGTTGGGTGTTTTAGATATGCTTCTTTTGAAATTAATATGTTATACAACTTGGTTTATCACATTTACGTCGATATCATTAACTGTTATCATTCATTGAATACGGTTTTTTTCATAATGCTTCTCTTATTTCACTGAATTTCATCAACTTTTATAATTTCAAATTTAAACTTTCTATAATTTTGACATATTTTAAATAGTTGCAAAGTAAAGATATTTACTTAACTTCGAAAATTTTCAAAATACTTACATTTAAAAATTTTAAATTGTTTTTATATGCATAAGAAATGTCTGACAACAGGAATGTCAGGAGTTGACAAGAGTTGGTCAATATTTTTCCAGACAAATGGATTTTTATATGTTTGAAAAATCTTACATATTTGACGTTCGGCGTTATCGTTTGTAATGAACGATACAGCAATTTTCGCACAAGCAAAAGTGTAATCCAATACTTCCTTAAATTTACTCTCATATTCATATCCTACACAAATTAATTATGAACACAATTAGTAAAAAAGCAACTTCATGAATTATTCTTTTTTAGACTGGTTTAATTAAGTTTCATCGTGGCATAACTCCATTGATCACTTATTCACAAAATAACTGATTTGCAATACGATTATTCAAAATGCAATAAACATAAATAAACTTTAAGTAAACACATTGAAGCTTAATTATATCATTATTCCACAAATATTCCATAAAAATCCTCAGCATTCGCAAATATTGAAGAACTAAATTTTATCAAGATGTTATTTTCAGACATTATAGTGAACTGATAGTTAAATATTCCATAAGGAGTACATCATTTCTATGAATTACAATAATTATTGATTCTTAATACCCACGTATTTCATTACGGCTCACATTCGTACGAATATTTTTCCAATTACTCAGTTTTTGTTTTCGGGGACCACATACCCTTGGTTTATACTGAACAGTACACTTGATATAAAATGTCTCTCTGTACCCTAAAGATTGTGTTATGTTACGAGAGATTATAACATTCCAGCTGACAAACACACAAACGAAAGTTGGATGAAGAATTTTTTCTCGTCTCAAATGCACTTTCCCTCCGCAATATACAAAAGTAATATTTAATATTTTACGAACATCATTCGAAGAATCATGTTCCCAGTCAATTAATATCAGCCATTTTGAGAAAATATTTGTAAATATCGCCAATATTTCACGAATTCATTTCCATTTGCGGGAGTTCAAACCGATTGAATTTCTTACGCCAGTAATTACTAGAAAATGAGTAAATTTTAAATCACAAAGAATAAGATGCCTTATTATTGTCATTTCAATTATTTTACAACAAAATATTGTCCATTTGTCATCTCCTTACCATGACTTCATTGAAGGAAAGAAAGATGACGACGAGAGATTTTGGGAACTGAGAAGGTGTTATTCGGTGAGATGCGGGGGAGTTAGGCAGACACCCTCGCCTTGTTCAATGGAATTCCGGATCGGGACCACGAAACCTTTTTCACCTGCAGCCCCTCAGTCGACATAACCACAGCAAATCTACAGGTCACAGTTCATTTATCTGTAGAATGAAACATTTATTTCAGAATACACAGAAATGTATATAAAAGCAATGTCTTGTAATGATATAATGATTTGTGTTTGTGACAAGAACATTTCGCAAATGTAAATCTAGTGACAAGTATTCTGTTCGATTGCCTGAGAAAAGAAGAATGTGAAAAAAATTGTTCCAAACGGTCTTTACAGCACGTAAGATACCATTACAGTAGTGCTCATTTAGAGAAAGGTACACACATAAACCATGTTTTTATGTTACAATAGCTCATTTTTCCTATTGTTTAATTTTTCTGAAATAGATATTTCACAACTAAATAGATAATAAAAATAAGTCAGACAAGATTATTTCTATAATACTGATATTTTGGAAAGTATTAGAGTATTAAGAACGAAGACAGTGTGTTTCCGGATTTTTCGAATCGAGCCTGAAAGATATGTGAAATATGCGATTTATGGACATAAAATAGTGATTAAGAACTACTCTTCTTTTTCAGTCTAAAGGTTTAAAGGAAGTTCAAATTAAATGACTAATAATAATTAATGCGATATTACAAGTATCGGACTTATTGAGATATTACAGGACATTGCAAAAAGATGCATCTATAATGACACATCAGATTCGCGAAAACTATTATTAAATTATCATGCATTTCAGAAATATCGACGTTAGAAGTCTGTCATATACTAACTCCTGTATATGTATACACACTGAGCATTGTGGTATTTCAAATTAGAATACCAGACCACTTGTGATACATTCCCGAAAAGACTTGGAGCACCGGAAATCAGGACTCTAAAATGTAAACATACTTTACGTATAATTGGAGAATAGAAATAGAATCTTTGGATCATGATCTCAGGAGAAATTAAATCATCACAAAAATTGTCACTGTTTTACCATCATAATTCTAATTCATAATAGTATGGTATAGTTAGTCTAATGCACTCCTGTCACAGTGTAGCACAAGTAACATTCCATTCTATTGGTCGGGATGAAAACAAAATCCATCCTGAATGAGTTCGAACAAGAATTAAGATTTCGAGATTAAAAATCGTGCACCTTTCACCAGACGATGAAAAAATTAATCGACTTGAGAAAAGTAATGAATTGGAATCCGTTGATCGTTCTTTGAAACTCGAAGTAAAAGAAGGGTCAGGTTTGAAATATTATGCAGAATCGATAACTTTTAAAACTTACTTTTAATACGTCCATTCGTTTATTTCTAAGCAGAATACCCATACGTCGATTAAACGGCTTGTAGTGATTAATCCTCCCGTACATTGTGATATTTAGGAACATGTAAACAAAACTTTTCTTATAATATTTTCTCACGTAAAAGGATTTATACTGGGATATAAATGAATAAAGTGAAGATGGATATAAATTAATTACCTGAAAATATAATATATTAAACAAATTAAATATTAAATAATTGATTCTTTGTATCGCGTAGTTTCACTTTGATATAACTGTTATCCTATGATCTCAGTTGGGTTTCGTATCCTATGCTCTCAATTGATTCTCCTTTAAGATATTATTTAGAACACGTCATTTCGGGATGTGGCATCAACAACCCGGTTGTTCTCGATGAACACCAGCGAACCGCATTTTCGAGATGGGTACAATGCAACTCCATTAGATGAATACACATCAGGGCGTGTGTGAATGCAATGGCTCCTGACCGAAGGCGGGCAAAAGACAAGTTTCCGCCTCTGGCAGTTCGCCGTGATGTAGCGTGAGCGCTGTCAAGAACTCCGGCGGCGCGGGAGTGAAAGGTCAAACGCGGGCGGATCGGCGCGCGCCGCAACTCCGACGCGTCCGTCAAGGGGCTGTCCGTTCGACGCGACGGCTTTTGTGTGACCCCGCTTCGCGCACAGACACGCCCGACGTGCCACGCAGAACATTCGCAACTTATTTATCCAGCCTCTTGGTTTCGCAACATGGAGAAATTCGTGTCGTCGGAGACGCACATCAATTAGACAGGTGATCAGTGTGAACGACATCAGATCGGGAGGAATTGAGAACATTAACCACAAAAATCCTCACCTCTTCTGGTTGAACTCGGAAGCGCCGCAATTCTAACCCCTCCCACCACAACAGTCTTGATTTCGTCTTCTCCAAATTTGCCTGAGTATGAAAGTCAATAAAACAAGCTGCGTACAGAAAAACAATTGAAGGAGGCAGAAGTTCAAATCAGTCTGCTGTTTCTTGTTTTGATAGCTCTCGGAAGAATAGGAGTTTCTCTTCAACTTCGGCTGCTTGATTCGTTCCATACTCCTCAGAACGACATCGAAGGAACGGAGATACTTCATGAAAAGACTACATTTCCAAGAACAACAACTGTCAGGAAATTCGGAGAAGTCAACAACAGTGTAAGTTACTTGATGTTGCTTCATGTACACAAAGGATATCAGGCAACACAATTACGTTCGTGTGTGTAGCTCAGATTTGATACTTGTATAAGAAGAATTTTAATTCACATGTGGTTGTAATTCTGCACAGGATATTCTATGTTATTTTTAGTCAATGAATATATCTATGACCAAATAATTTTAATAAAAGCCAAGCAAAGATTCGCATTTTCGCAAAGTGAAGGAATACAATAATTTCTCTGTATTCTTCTTTTCCTTAAGGTGCTGTTTTTGCCTTGAATTCCAAACAAGAAAATCCTTGACCCTAGTTTATACGATCTTGCAATATCTGCAGCCATTACCAAGGAAAATGGGACCCCATACACTATACTGGAATTAGCAAATAAGTTCATCAGTTTACTGTGAATAGACATTGATAAAAAAAGACGAAAATTGTTTCATAAATATTAGATCGTTCATAGAATGAGTCAACAAAATTACCGACATCAGGGATCACTGTTCCCTTATAAGAAAGTGCACTGTATTGATATGGACATGTGTGTACCAGTAAATAATAATCACACATTCATGCATTCATATGATGATGATGTCGTATTTGAGAACAGCGCGTGAAAATATATAAATTGTCTTTCGAAATTTCGTAAATTTTGACTGTTATTCATTAATGAGCAATTGTTATTTACTCTTCAGATGATTCAAAACCAAAGTGTAGCCACTCCAATACATAGTTCAAAATGATGATGATGGAGCATGTTTATAAATGACAAAGAACTGTAACCAATAGAATATTTCCAGAACTGACCTCGTATCAGGTAATGCTACCTGAATCCTTACCCAACGTGTCATTCACAATGAAAGAACTGGACTCAGAGTTTTTTGATTCGGCACATCGAAGTTCAAGATGGGAGGATTTATTTTCATGTCATTATATCAGTCTTTATGTTAATCGTGATGACATGTTTCCTCGCGATAAACAACAAAAATATTCGTTAGTCCAGGGCTTTATTATGGTTGAGTATCTTTTCTCGAAAACTTGAACTAAATTTATTTGTCAAAAGCCGAAGTTCAGCATTTAGTTGCTTTCAGCAAAAAAAAGCGTTTCGCTTCGAATCATCAAAGAGGACAGAGAAGCTAATGGTGGAAACGAATGGAAAAAAATCGTGATACTTTTCCATAATTGACTGTACCTCACTGTACCAAGGTTTACTTTGAGAAATTCATTAATATTCATTAAAATTATTACATAATATGATACTGAACAGTTGTAAGTAATACAATAACTATGAATATTCAACGTATTGTGTTCATCATTTCATAATAGCACGACTTCTCTTACGAAATTGAAATATTAAGTGATGCGAAATGAGGTTTGCATAAATAGTCATGGTCGTAATTTCTGATCAATATTGACAGGCAGAACGAAGTCTGTAGAAAAGTACACGTTTTACTTTATATATTATAAATTATATTGTGTCGATGATTATCGAAACTTCATAGTACCATTACTTTATAAAAAATGAAAAATATATTGACAAGCAACTTCCGTTTTCTTAGGAAAATTTAAAGGGGAAAATGAGCATATACTACTTATATGAAGTTTGAAGTTAAAATGTATAGTTGAGGACGGAAAAGAAATTATGATCATGTGAGTAGAAATGTACTTCATAGTTTCAAAAGGATGCAAACTGAGATTCTGTTCAACCGGAGTAATAGGCCACTTAGTACATAAAAATTAAAATATATTTTTCAAAAAATATTATTTTAAATTCTTAAATGAGGAGAGGAATTGAGCAATGAGGATCAAGTTTTCGATGCCAATTTTTCATAAACATATGATAAGCATATGTATATCAGTTCTAAACAGATAACACATACAATATACGCCGGAATGTGTCTCGGAGAGCAAGGGAATTTTGAAATACTCCTAGTTGTCATTTTTGAATTTTTACATTTGATACAGTGTTGTCTTTCAAATTAGTAGTGTATATAAACAATGTTCAATTGTTTTCTTTTGGTAAGTTCAAATGAATATAATTTCTATCTTTCAACAAATTAGAAAATACGACAAATGAGTTGAATATCATTATTTCCAATTTCCCAAGAGTTGGAGAAATAAGAGTGGAGAAATTCTCTTTTAAGTCTCATCGAATGAGTAGTTGTCCCCTGCTAGGGTACTGGAAGACGGAAGTGGACTAGAGAGACCGGAGCCCCAGTGGCTGGTGGGAGCTGAAGGCAAGAAGTGCGGAGCCGACGGAGACTTCGGCGGAATGCTGATTGAATGCGACGCGCTTCGGCTGTTGGGGACTTACGGGTCAGTATTTGCTGGAGGCTGAGGTGCAGTCGGAATGTCCATGCTGATGGTAGTAGGAATGGGCGGCGACGACGCTACGGTAGGCGGCGGCGGGCGGCGAGGCGGCGGCGGCAGCAGCCGCAGCGGCGGCGGCGGCTGGACTCCGGAAGGCCAACTGGCAGCTGGGGTTGGCGGCCGGCGGCGACACCGTCACGCCGCTGCCCGCCGCCGCGGCGTCGAATAACTCGCGTTCCCCTTCGCACTCGGCCGTCGAGTACCAAGTAGGTGCCGAGTGATGGCGGAACTGCTGACTCGCCACGCCGCCGGTCAGCTCCTCCATGGCGGGTTGGTGGTGATACTGGCTGCCGCAATGATAGTACATGCTCCCGCCCGCGGCACTGCCTCCACCCGCCGCCGCGGCGCCTTGCAGCCGCGTCCCTCCACCCCCTCCTCCCCCGTACAGGTGCGGAGCTGCCACTTGCTGCTGGGGAGCAAGATGCGTGGGGGTGAGGGAGTCTCGGCCTCCCGGAGTCATGAGACTGTCCACGCTGAAGGTGGCGCCACCCACGATGACGCCGGTGTCCATGGCGGAAGACACGTCCGTCATGTGGTGGTCCACCACGACGCCTACATCTGGCTTCACGTCGGGGGGGTATTTGGTGCTCATGCACGTGCTGAGTTCTAGCGACGGCTCGCGCTTCGGTTTGAGCTCCCCGCTGGTGCTCTTGGGCGCTTTGGAGTCTGCCAGCAACCCTTTGCCTTCGGGAGGTCGCTTGAGGGCCTCGGGCTGCGGTGGAGGTTGAGGAGGATGCGGTTGCTGCGGAGGCTGCGAAGATTGCTGCTGATGTTGCTGTTGTTGTTGTTGCTGCTGGCGCTTCAGAGCCTCTTCTTTCTCTCGCAGAGCGTCTTTCTTCTTGAAGCGACGTCTTCGCCGCAGATACGAACCGTTGTCGAACATGTTATACGAGTCCGGATCCAATGTCCAGTAGCTCCCTTTGCCCGGTTTCTTGTCGTCTCGAGGAACTTTCACGAAACACTCGTTCAGACTAAGATTGTGGCGGATGGAGTTTTGCCAACCTTGCTTGTTCTCTCGATAGTAGGGAAATCGCTCCATGATGAACTGGTATATGCCGTTGAGGGTGATGCGCTTGTCGGGGGCGTTCTGGATGGCCATGGCGATGAGTGCGATGTAGGAATAGGGCGGTTTCACCATGTCCTTGGCGGGACCATGGTGCAGCTGCTGCTGGTGTTGGTTCAAGGAGTAGGGAGCGGTGGCATAGCCGTAACGCGCGTATTGGTCGTAGGGATACGCGACGGCCCCGCTGCCGCCCATGTGATGCGCGGCGGCGGCGCTCGACATGGCGGCAGCGGAGGGGTACGCGGTGGCGGCGGCGGCGGCATGCCGATAATACGCGTTCTGATCACCGAACAGCGTGTGCATGGTGGTGGTGGCAGCCGTCACCGGATACGCGATATGCTCCAGCTTGAAGGCGACGGAAGAAGCGGTTATCGCAACGAGGACATGGGGGCCGTGGGGCAGCAGCTGCAGAGGCCGTGGCACGCACGTGCGTGCTTCGACGCGCCGACAACACGCGCGCCCTCCCGCGTGGGGCGGCGCTTCGGCGCTTGGCGCGCCCGGCCGCCCACCGGCCCGCCGCGCTCGCTGCTCACGCACTCACACGCCGCCGCGCTCGCCGCCGCCGCCGTTAACTTCTTCGGACGTGGAGGGCGAACGGACGGCCACCACACACGCTACGCGCACCCCGCGGACCGCCTCGCGCGCGCCCACATACTCGTTCACCGCTCACGCCTTAAAAAAGAGTTTTTTTTTGCGTGCACCGTCTCCACCGTATCAACTTCAAACTCGTCGCAAGCATCCAAGGAGGCGCAATCACTCGCTAGGCAACTTCTTATTATGACACACAACACTTCTAGGTTTACACAGACATTAAGTGAAAACAGCCTGGATGTTTCCTTTCACCACAAGCCCCACAATGCAGAGAAAACAGTAGCTGGCTTCCCATGAAAACAGGGGCCTGAATTAGCGGGCTAACGCAAGATCAACAAGCAAGCGCACGGCGTACTGAGGACCGCTGCCTCGACAGCCTAGGCTTTGAGGCAGTGGGCCGCGGCGGTGAGGCGCGCGCATTGGCCGCTTGGCGATGGCGGCCGCGCTGGCCCCGCCCCTCGGCCAATAGCACGCGTTCGCGCCGCCCCTGCGCGCCGCATTGATCTGGAGCGCTACGTTTATTCAATCGAGTGGCGCATTGGCGGCTCCGTCGGTGGCCTTGCGCCGCCGCGGCCCGCCCACCTCTATCTTTGTGGCTCCCTCGTGGGGCGGCCTTTTAACCAAACCCCATCAACCCCGACTGGCAAATTGAATAGACTGGATCCCTGCTCAGACAGATAAAAATACGTCAACAGTTTTACAATGGAGGGATGGAGAAAAGTGGTGAGAGGTGAATATACTGTCAGAATTCGAAATGAATTTTCGCTGTAGTGAACCACGCCATTTAATCAGATTAGAGTAACGGTTGGAAGACTAGGCTCAAATGAGAAGAGAAATGGGGAGGAAATGCTGCAGGAAAGCCGTTCGCACCGTGAGTTTCGTTCTCTTCGTTCCCGGCGAGGATTCCTTCTTGAAGTTGCTGCGGCGACGGAGGACGAGGGGATCAGACGAAGAAGCTCCTGGAACGAAGAGGAACGAGAAAAGCGAAAAGTTGCGAGCCTGAGTACACAATGGCGCAGTACATATAAAACCCACCCGAGAGTCTAAGTGAAGTCGAGAGGGCCGTGGCGTGCGGAGGCAGCTCGCGAGCGGCGGCGCACGACCTGACACGGACACTGGAGCTTCCAAGAGTGAGTGTCCCATTTCGCACGCATCCCGTCGCTCCTGCCGCCATGTTGGACGTCGACCCCTGATCTATATTGCGCCGATGCTGCCGGGATTCGGAGGGACGTGTGCGCAGCCGTTTCCAGCCTCACACATAGCGTCCCCAGGCGCTCTCCAGCAACCGGCACGTCCGCTCGTTGTTTCGCTTCTCTCTCAGTCCGCTTTTTTCTCCTTATTCTTCTCCTCCCTTGCTTCCTCTTCGTGCCATTCTCTCCGTGTGGGGCGTATTCTTCTCTCGCCTGGTGCGTGTCCAGCAGCGGTGCTCGTGCTGTTAGTGCAAAAGGCCATTCCACTGCCATCGGCTGTCTGGCGTCCGCGTCATGCAGACCGACGTTACTTCATGTGGTTACGATGCGCCCTCCACTGTTATCTTTTCCTTTTTTCTTTCTTTTTTGTGTTTCCGTAGGATGTTTTGCGCGATGAAATATCGCTGTTCGCTCTACCTTCGGTTTCACGGTATTCGGAAAAATACAGACAAAATCTCGCGTTTATTTCAATCATTTTTATTTAACCGTCTTCGGGTTTTTATTTAATCGTGATTCAGTTTTGATATAAACCTCTGGCGTTTTATTATTACTCCTTTCCGGTTTTCTTTTCTTCTTTAAAAGTTAAAGTTAAAGTATAAGTACGAGAGATCCAAAGCAAGGCAATGCTAATTTAAGAGCAGGAGTGGCCGTATTTTTTCCGAAATCTTTCTTACAAGTCGGAATGAAATAAATTAATCACCTAAATCTAAACGTTTCGATGTTCAGTTCCAACATCTAGTTGTGAAAGCTTTTTGAAGACCCTTATGAGATGAATAGGAACTATGTAGTTCTAATAAATTGAAGTGCTGACGTCTCGAAGGGTTCGTAGAAAAGTAATACACTGTTTTGAGGCGCAGATTTTTTAAAACGTTTCATAACAGCTTTTTATGTCGACTATACTCTGTCACAGTCCTCTGAAATGACAGCTATTTTCTCCGACGAATGAAAATCATAGCATAATTGAAATGTTTTAAAATGTAAATAACTACTTTTCGCTAATTTAATCGTTTTATTAAAAAAACACTTTATAGACTATACATTCAATATTTCTCTTCGGAATCTATTATTCGAGAAGGTGTTTGAATACTTCGCCGGGAAAGCAAAACACAAGGTATTCATTTCATGGATGAAACATTTTGCAAGAGACCGTATACATACATTTGTTGTGAACACAGATTAATGAGAGAATTGTGAATGAATCAAATTATGGAAAACACAGTACTTTTTCATAGAGTTAAATAATTCTGGTTGAAACGATATGGATATGTGATTATGTGTTTCTATTTAGGTACTAATCAAGTGAATTATAATAAATTATTGATTTTTTCCCTGTGTATGAAATGTATGACCAAAATGTTATGACTCACATGACATTAGAATCTTAAGTCACATACTTCAATCTGATTGCTTTTTCGTTGAGACATTTTTGTTGCTTTTTTTTACTTCTTGTGTGAAAGTAAGTTTGTTGAAAGAGAAGAAAAATGTGTTTTGAGATCAGGAGATGAATATCTGCAAAAGAAATCGTTCAACACATAAAACTAATAATTGACTGGCTACGCAGTGAACTAAATATGTTCTATTTTGATTATTTTGATCTGTATGAGTGTTCGTGAAATGTAGGATTGGAGCTAGTGATAATATTGATCTCTTTACTACAGACGATATCTGTGTGGGTCAAGAATAAGGAAAACATTGATAAAAATCAGTGTTCCGGAGTTCTTGAAGAGGGGAGTGCTTTCATAACATTTTTTTCATGTAGGTTCAGCTCATGTTAAAGAACTTTCTAGTAACAATTTCTACGAGATTTCGAATATAAGGAGAATCATACCTACACGTAAAGTATCAATTTACTTAGGCGGGGATAAACAATCCTGTGCCTCCGCTTAAACACTTTCGCGTAATTGGGAATACAAATTGAAGCAAAATATCATCTTCAAGTCGGGTTGCAAATCCTGTCTTACGAGAACATTTTCAATTTTGTACGTCATGATCTTTTGAACGGGACAATTTTTTGTTAATGGTTGCCAAGGTAATGATATTTAAAAGTATTATGCTCACGGGAAGAAATGTTAATTAATTTTAGGTGTTACGTTCTTCACAATTACTTAATTAATATACGTAACACACCTCTCTGGAGCATGAGAGATGCGAATGAACCAGCGGGGAAGATGATCGAATGATAATATTTATATGAGGATTGTCGTTTCGGATAGTATTAAGATGAAACCAGGATTTAGTGTAATAAAGTAAGAGCTTAATGGTTAATAGTAAAATGTTCACTGCATAATGATAAATAGTGTAGCGTTCGGAATACAATACATTTATGGATTATATATTGGTTTTCATAAAATACCAAATTTTGGTATGCGCTCTATTGACTTTTCCCTTTGTAAAATTTTAATTCAAAAAATACAAATCACTCCAATAAGTCTAGAAAAAAAATTGGGTGTTTATTATGCCTTTCACGCGCATCGTGACAGTGAAGTCAATTATCAAAAAACATAAATGGCTCATCAGAATACAAAAAATCGGATACCATTAACGAAGAGAAATAAATACCTAAATCTAACCTAAATTAAGTACAAAATTCGGACGAATTTACAATTCCAATTGAAATAATGCGTATTTACATACACTACGTAAATACTCAAATGTTAATGGGATTAAATGGGTTCTTTGCATTTTATTTATTTTCCTGAATATTATGGGAAAATATTACATAAATTTATGTTACACATTTAGGACAAATATTTTTATAAAAATGAATGTTCACCGTATAAGCAGAGGGCAAGATTTTTCCAATAAATATCAAGTACCTGTTCACGCGAACTGCCAGGTAACTTAAATTTCAATTGAGTCAGTCTCAGTCTACAGTAGTTTCTACTTCAAGTTTTCTAACGTCAATGTTCATAGCACTCTTTATGAAATTTGTTGCATATTTCAATTCTATGTAATGAGAGAAACAAAAGTTATGTTTTAAGTTCATATTATTTCGTCAGTAAAATTTTGTGTCGATTCATGGTAATGACTTATACATGTTTCTTTAGGACATGCACAGAAAGTATTGAACAATAAGTGTTTTTTCTACCTAAATTTCGTTTCGTACTATTTTTGCTCTTAATTCCTGGGTAAAAGTAATTCTTTCATTTCCTTCGGGGAATCTCAGCTTGATATGGACTGCCTCCGACAAGAGAAACAAGAGTGCTTATTCTTTCTCGTGTTTCATCTCTCATTCCTGTCTACAAAAATGTACCCACATTCTTTCGAGAATATGGGTAGAGAAAGCTTACCGACAAGGTATAGTTAGTATAGAGTATAGTTTGTTAGAGTTAAGTTAGCTAAAGTTTGTCGTAGAACTAAAGGAATATTAATGGAATGGAATTTGTCAGTTTAAGACCAAATAAGTTCTTTATTTCTCCAAATTCCAGTTTTATTACCTTTTCGTCGTTTCTTTAGAACATTAAAGACTTTTGCGATTTTTTAATGTTGGTATTCCCTTTCGCTCCAACCTCATATGATCATCATGGTAACCATGTGAGATGGAGATTGTACAGAGGAGAGGATGAAATAAATACGGGATGATATATGCATGATTAATTGAAAGGCGTTTCTATGTTGCTTATTGTTTTATTGGTATAAAGCTTTTTCGGCTGCATAGCAGCCATCGTCAGCAACATACACTGAAAAATATAAATGTACATAAAATGACAATAATAAAAATAAAAATAGAAACATAATATGAAAGTATACAATAATTGGGTGAAACAGTATCGAAAGAAGTGTATTTTTGGTTGTTGTTGAAATAAAGAAAGGAAAGGACAATGAAAAATGAATAAAAGAAAACAAATACAGAGTGAGCAAATACGATGGCTGCTATGCAGCCGAAAAAGCTTTATACCAATAAAACAATGAGCAACATAGAAACGCCTTTCAATTTATCATGCTTTGATAATGTTGCTAAAGCTCCACAATTACCAAGGGATGATATATGTAACAAGAATCCATACCTCATGCGGGAGTAGATCCCTCACATGAGCTGGTGTTCGTTCACACATACGTCTGTAGGTTGGCTTATATTACTGTTCTCATCCAATGGTGTAACGAACAATTCCGCAGACTCCGTGGTCCGGGGGCTCAGAGGGCCGAAAATACTTGAAACCTTTGTTTTTTTTTAGCTATTTTGGTTAATTTAATTTTTTACTTATAATTTCGAAAATAGTATTTCATCATTGCATTTAATCTTAAATGTATAAAATGAAAATCTCTACTACCGATCATGCAAATGTATGGGGAGTCAGTAACCAGTTTCAAGACAAAAAAAAGTGAAAGTAAAGAAGAATGTTGGTGAGCTTAGTTATACGATGAGTGGCTGACAAACAGCGAAAAATGTTTGAAAGTGTCTGATTTTATATAAAACTTTAATTCTGATATCAATAAAGTGCGGCCCGGTAAATTATTTTGCAGGAGGTGGGGAGGCTGTCTCTTATANTCAATGTATATACTAAATAATTTAGTTTGTTGATTGTTCTTACAAAACTAGATTCTATTGCATAAAATATTTCATTACAACATCCTTTATGCTTTTTAATTATGATATTCCTGAATATGCAAACGCATTTTAATGGTTCCTACAAGTTATTTTCCAAAGATTTTCGAAAATGTTCCTCGGTCCCTAAAATGAAATATTCGTCGTATCCAAGATAAAAGTAAGGTAGGAAAGAGATTCGTCCAACCATCATAAGAAGTTTTATTGACAATATATGAATAAAATTTGACCAGCCGTTTCGTTCCATCCGTACACTGATAAAACACTGGTTTTGAGTACCCTAGGCTTGGGTACGAGATTCAAATTCAGATGAAGGAAAGGATTTCTCCAAACATTTGGATATGACATCCCAACCTTACCGTACAGATAAAATAAAGTTGGATTATCACATCCAAAGTTTAGAATGTCACTTTAAAATGTTTGAATAAATTCTTTCTTTCCTCTGAATTTCGATTTCACATCCAAGCCTATATTCTCAGTGTAAGGAGTGATTCAATTCCAAATACCCACTTTTTTTTCAAAAACCGCTAATTTTCCTCAAAATCTCGCAAACGTTTCCGCCAATCCACCCCATTCTCGAGTAGGGAAAGCAAAAAATGGCGTGTAGTGGATGGCGTCGCTGTTGTTTGTGTGTAGTGCAGTGGCCCCATGCGAAGAGACAGGCGCCATTGATTGGCACTCCCACCCACGAGCGTGAGCTCATTGAATTACGGCGTCCAAACAGCGGGCGCCGCGCCGCTCTGTCTGCCAGTTGGAGCAGAATATTTTCTTTTCAGTTAGCTCCCCATGCGAGGCGAGCACCGAATCGAAATCACACCGAGCCGAAAGAGGGGAGCGAGAGCTTTCAGCGATCTTTTTATTTAATATTGATTTCTGACGAAGGGAAGAAAACCTCTGGAGTGAAACACTGCTGCGCTCGCTCAAAACAGATTCTGCAATGAACCGTTAGATTTTTATCATTTTAGACTCGATCCAGGTTTCTCGTTGTAATGTTCCAACTCTTTAATATTGAATATCAGTATTATTAAATTACTAACGATAAAACAAAGATACTCGCTGCTTCTTAGTTTTGTTTATGAAATAAATTTTATTCGCTTTTCTTTTATTATTACTTCCTCTTTACATCGTGTATAATGTGAAGTATAATATAATGTAAAGTATAAATAGTAAGGCCTAGAGAGCAAGTAAGAAGATGAAACGTGTTTAATTCAGTGATTGTTTTTAATCTCTGGACATACGCAGTTTGTACAGTTTGTACTAATTTATTTTTATTATTATTATTGTTGTTGTTGTTATTATTATTATTATTATTATTATTATTATTAAGTTTCAACTTATTCACGGTACAATCACAGTGACCGTATCAAGGGGGCAATAGTTTAACCATTCATGGTTCCAACGAACGTCAATAACAATAAAGAGTAATTTTTACAAAAGAACAATTGTTCCCAATTGAAACTTTCAGTAAGTGTACAAAAATGTAAAAATGCTGTTTCTCAAGAATTGAATTTTAGTCCTTTCACATCACGATAAATGTCGAATAAATTGAAACTTTCGGAGAGACAATACTATCCGAAAGCAATGTTTGCTAAAGCTGGGGAGCTCATTCCCCCAATGCTTTCATACTTCCATTCTGTGACGCAACCCTCTCTCGATGCTTTCATCCTTCCATTAAGTCATGCGAACGTAGTCATGTATATCCCACTGCCTGCGGCATTGCTCCCATTTGGCATATTGGTTTCGAGATGGAACGTCAGGGTAACCAAGTGGACTGGTGTCGTTCTACCCCTCTTCACATATGGCGTAAAGATTGACTCAAATAGTCACTCTATAAAAATGGATCCAATTCATCATTATAAGTGTCCTTTGTAAATTTCATATCATTTTACTCTTTCCATTTCCATTATATGTTTGTAGATGATACATATTATTGCGTCATTATTTATTACAACACCGTCATTACTTGTATTTATATTAGTATGTTGTTGTTTTTGCATTGTTTACAATTAATGTTTGTTTCTATTTAGACATTTCGTGAACAAATCAATATCATAAGAACATATTTAAAATATATAATCTAAGCAAATGTGAATGAAAAATTGATTTTACTTAACGCAGAAGAGTACAATTTCACAGTTCTTTAGAACTCCACAAATTAGACTCTCAAAGCGAATTGGTTCAAATTTAAAGTTTGTCACGTCTACGCAACATATCAAATCACGTCTATGCAGCAACAAATATTTTTTCACACCAATTGAAAATTTTCTTTGCATGATTTTCAAAATAAATTTTTATTATATAATTTGCACACAACAGATCTAGACGGGAATATCCGAAAAAAAATATACCCGGTGTCCGAGAGATTTTTTTCTGCGAAAAAATTCGAATAACATTAAAAATGTTTCAAGTAAATTTGGTGTATTGTTTTATATAGTCGTTGTTTGTTGAATAGTAATTTTTCCATTATTTTCAGAGGTGTGAAGAAAATATAGAAAGACAGAATTCTTTTTTCTCTCAAAAATAAAATCATTTGGGGGACCAAAATCAAATAGGGAGATAAGAAATAAAGTCCGTTACCGTGGATATGTTGCTAGAATACAGAATTTCGCGTTTTCACCGTTGTCGCGCGAAGTGTAAAGAAAATACATACTTCAGCAAGTAATTACTTGCCAACCAATCATTAACCTATAAAATTAATTGGTACCCATTTCTATCAACATTTCGCGCGACAAGCTTTTTGAAGACAAATAAGTCAACATAAAATACTGAATCATTTTCAACAATGAAGATAGAAAGTAAATTTCTTTTTATTAGAATCTATTAACTGAAATATGTATGGAGGTACCAGCATTCGGCATTGCATTACTTTAATACAAACGTAAAATCATTTGATTCGGTTTAGTACATGGCTTAAATAAAAGCCTGTTTTTTTAGGTTTCTTATTTATTATTTTATGCCTGAATAAGTGAACACGAGTCACCGATAGCCTATAGTATACACAGCAATATTCCAGCTCTTACTCGATGACGATGACTTTGACGTAAAAACGGGCGAGTTTTTACTGACTACTCAACTTAGCAAAACTATAACTCACAACTTCCGAGTACCTACTCGTGGAGGAGAGATTGCATCGTCAACGACCAGGTGAAAATTTCGACGGACCGAGACTCGAACCCGGGATCCCTGCCCTGACCGCTGGCGTGCTGTCCACTGAACTACCCGTCTCAACTCCCAAGTCCGTAAGCAACATTGACTCGGCTTGTACCTCATTCATGGGTAAGTGACCACAAGCGACTCCCATGCTGGTATTACTTACACCCGATTTCCGCGTACCTATGTGTCGGATGCCAATTTTAACTCACAACTTCTATGTTTTTCAAGTTTCCTCCGTAATCGATGAACTGAAAGTTCAGTTTCATTTTATTATTCTCGTGTTTATATCTTAGATATATTTCATTATGTATGGCTCTTGGAGCTAGGTGTACAAGATAGTGTTATGTGGAATCATTATCAGACTCGCATCTAAATATTTATTTTAAATATTTTAAAATCGTTTTTCATTAATCCTGTATTTCTATTTCACACATGTTGTCACCAAATATGCCTCAGCAAATCAGTTGTTTTTGGTAAATTTTTTATTCGCAAATGATTCACAAGGGAAATATACACGAGTCTCCGTACTCTCCTATTGTTTTATCTTCTCTTTTGTCCGCCACGGTGGCAGCTAGGAAATTTGGGTGGCAGCTAATTCTGCTTTGATATTCCTTATAGTGGATCGGTGCTTCTCGCACAGTCGGTAAACCATTTGAAGGCGAGTCTTTCAAACCTGGGAATCCTCCAAAGATACCAATCAAACAGCTTTCTGCTACTATGAGGAATAAGTAGGGCAGGATGTTTACACATGAGGAACTTCTCCCTACCTCCGGATTATCATCAACGCGAAGAGCGTTGTTGGCTCTCGATAACTTGACGGGGAAGGGTTACGGGGGACAATGCTGAGTCAAGAGAGGATTAGAGAAGTAAACACATATTCCTCTTTAACTTGTACAGTGTGTGTATCAAAGTATTGCATTTCATCCGCGCGTAACAACCAATTTCATTGTCAGTTGTCCCGCTAGGAAATACTACATTGTTGCATTACTAATAATAATGTAAAATAATGTTGAATTTAGAACGTGAAACGAACTAAAACACGCATCAGTGGCGGATCTAGACCGTAATCAAGGGGGGGAGGTGCTAACCGGGGAGCATTTTTGTTTAAAAGTTATGGTTTTACAACGCAAATTTTATAAATATTACTTTTAAATAAACTGCATCAAATAAATAATTAACAATCTGATATTATTAATAACAATAATATTATTTATTAAAGTTATTAATTATGGTATTGTTAATTTCATTAATCTCGTATTATTAATTTCATTAATCTGGTATTATTAATAAAAATAACAATTATATTATTAATAACAATAATAATTATAATTAATTACAATTATTAATCTGGTAACACTTCTACAAAGTATGCCATTTTTCAAACTTCAATTTTATCTGTTAAGAGTTCGGGTCCAATGGCGGGGTGGTTAAACCCCAATAGCTCCGCCCCCCCCCTAGATCCACCACTGACACACATTACTACAAAATCAAATACAACGAATGAATTGAATGTCCAAGTTCGTATAAATTATCATGCTCCTACTGCAATAAATTCCTTATTGAACTAACTGGCCGTAGTTTCGCCGAAAGGTAGAGAAAACACATTTAAGTAATTCACAGAAACAAAGACTCTGCCTTCGTCAACCGTCGAATTAATTAATCGAAACAACTCAGGCACAGAAAACAACCCCAACTTGAAAATAAACAAATTTACGAAAAGAACCCACATCAACATTTTGAAACAATTCGAAATTTTCAGATGCATGGAATCTTACAATTCAAAAATCCTGAATGAACACACCAATTAGAATTTATACACTGTTTGACCTACCTCCAAAACGACCGCCTCCCGGAACAGCCACCCACTCTGGAGGCCGAATCAGGTACTGTTGATAGCTAGATTGACTTGCCTTTGAAATTAATTTTGATCGTGCCAGACACTACTTTAAATTCAGCTTTGAATACGCTGATCTCTATGGACACAAACCAAAATAATTAATAATGTATCAACATTGCTGAAATCTGTTTTAAAGTTATTGTCCCTCTTTCATAGAAAAATCTCTTGAAAACTGTGTATATATATTTTTCTGTGTAGCTATTATAGAATCTCGACCGGATATTTTGTGAGGACGGTTATGAGTGACGGTTATGAGTGTCATTTAAGTTAAAAAACTTAGAAATTTTTTCAAATTATAAACTACTACTCTCAACGTCTAGATCAATACTAGTTTTTTTAATTAAATTTATGTAAAACTTCGAAAAATATACTTTTATTTTTCCGCGGGACTTAGCAAATGGAAACCATGAATTTGACACGGGCGAATATTAAAATTGACATTGTTCTCGTCTATTATCATATTCCAATTTAAATATTTAGAGTGTTTATAAAAATTTACTCTACCTAGAAGGTCGTGTTAAGTATTTACATCAAAAATTAAAATTGTGTGTCGAATTGAAAAGTTACATCAATATTCCATTAGAAGTGAGTTCTAGTCAGTTAAAAATAAATTATATTTATATGATATTGATTTATTAAATGAAAAAATCAAACATTAAATTTTTACCAATTATTGCCTTTAAAACCTGATAGTTTTGAAGTACGGTCCCAATAAAGAGGAATAACATTTGGTAACATCGAATCTTTTACGCATTCTAGCTTTCTAGCATTCTACCACTGTGAATGGCTTTCGTTCAACTGTTTCGGTGTGCTGGCGAAGAGAAATTTGTAAGGAATTCAGAACCATGTAGTGAATTGCGCCATATGTGTTGTATTGTGTGAGTGAGATACGTGATAATGAATGGAGTAATGCGTGAGTAAACCTGAAGATGTATGCGATTCAAGTAATTTCTGACTTTTGCTAGTATAATGTATACGTGTACGTGCTTGTCTGAGTAGTGAGAGAAAGATGCAAATTTGGTAAATTTGTGCATTTTGTTGGTTTGAAAGGGTGAATCTTGGTTGCAAGCATATTTTTTTAGAGTTAGTTTGTGTGATAGTGCATGTGTGTCTGTCTTTTTGAGAGGGTATTTTTTTGTACTTACTATGCTTTAACTACATTTTAGCACAAATGATAAAATAATTAGGAGCTTTAATAACATGATGAGTTAATTATTTTAACTCTCGTTTCTTCTCCTACGTAAAAATTTCCACTCATAACGACGTCGTTGCATCGTCGTCAAAATCATGTCGACGTCGAAAAACAACGTTGCCGACGTGACGACGTTGCCAACACGTTTGCATATAACGTCGATTCAACGCCGGAAAACGACGTCTTTATGAGGTCGTCACATGATTTTGGTAGAAAACCTCAACGTCGTAAAAAACGCACAATCGACGTGAGGTAACGACGCCATGACGACGTCACCAACCCGTACGCATATGATGTCAATTCGACCTCGAAACAAAAAGTTCTTTCGGCGTCGTCAACTTATCTGTACGACTATCTAGAAGGTGTTGAATAATCTTTCCTTTACATCGTCCATGGATATTATCTACCGTCTTACCTTATTAAATCATATTCAATAGGCGTACAGCACACATTTCTTTTAGTACGTATATCTTCAACGGCCGTCTTCGGGCATCAGACAGCTGCGTGGTTTGAAACTCTGCTTCTCGAGGGGAAGGTGCTACCACCGAGCTACTGCAGCACGGCAGTTTGAGCTAATTTTTTATCCTCTTGTGTTGCGTTGTCTTAGTGTTGGTATCATAAATAGTAAACACGTAAAATAGTAATCTCTAAAATCTTGGAAAAGAGATCAAAGTACCACGAAAATATTGTTTTTTATGAACCCTAACGATTTTATTTTGATTGTACTTGAAAGTTATCCTTATTTTATTTTGATTAATACAATTGAATACAATATTATTTAAATGGGCAACATTAACCTACTAAAATTCAAAATATCATCAGGGAACAGCCGGTCGACGTCGAGACAACGTAGTAAATTTTTGTCGTCTCGACTTCAAGTATCGGGCGATGTGACGTCAGTACGGCGTCGTTTATTCGACATCGATCTTTGACTCAATCTCGACGTCGCAACACGTCACGACGATAGTCATGATCAACATCGGCAATTTCTGCACGGGCAACATTGTTTTTAGACGAAGACCTCATGTTTAGGAATTGTTT
Source organism: Laupala kohalensis (assembly GCA_002313205.1). Lineage (NCBI taxonomy): Eukaryota > Metazoa > Arthropoda > Insecta > Orthoptera > Trigonidiidae > Laupala > Laupala kohalensis. The sequence continues at coordinate 293,370 of NNCF01126180.1, forward strand.
AAGCGTTTAATAAAAGAATACATTAATTTCTCTCAGTTTAAATGTAAGAAAATCGTGATTATAAGGGCCATAAAATGTAAGAAGACTGGGGTGGTTTAACATCAGGCCAACCTACAGCAGAGTTAGACCTACAGGGGATCAGTTGTGAATTATAATTTTTTTGTTCAATGAGTATCTATAATTCAAATGTTGATATGGGTGAGATAAGGTATGTATAATGTAATTTTATTTTATATATTCGATACAATCAATAATCATAGTTTGTAAAATTATTATTCGTAATTTTCGCTACATTTCTTCATATTAAAGTGCATGTCTATATCCATTGTTCTAGATACAAAACTAATACTAACTTTCAATCATATATTAATTGTCATTTCTACTTTTTGGTTATTTAAGGAATTCCATACTTCTTTGCAGTGGTATTTCTGTCCATTACAATAATTGACAATGAATTAACGTGGCTGTATTCATTCACGACACGAATTGCATTACAGGTGACATTTTATCTTCATCCCCTTCTGATCCACTTCTACCTCCACCACATACATCATCACGACCACTTCATCACCGATGCTATCCACTTCAGTTTTCCAATTCAAAAGGTAAAATAAAAGAAAACATGAGGACGAAGGTCGACGTTTTTGCATCTGTAGTTTTTGTATTGACTTTAAGCAAATGCATTATTGTTCCTCACTAATAGCAGATACTACTCGTGAAAATAATCATTGGTATTGTCATTCACAGAAAATGTAATTATTATTCGTCCATAAATTTTTTAATCGTTTATTTAATTAGATTATATAATGGACGTTAACAGTAGTAGAATTCATTCATACAGTGTTCAAAAACTTTTTAAATATGATTTATTTAATTTATTGTTTATTGGTAAGTTTCAAAAATGTTATGTATTATCCGAATTTTCAGGCATATTTCAAGAATGTTCACAGCTTTCTGTACTTGTATTTTTAACTCCTCTGTGAAAAGAATGTTTGTTGTGAAATCTTCAGAATTAAACTCAATAGAGACAATCGTAAGATTTTCCTTCTCTGATTTCAGTCTAACATAATCCAAATAACCAGGGTGTTTCAATGGAATCACGTGAATTGATCATCACACCAGGTTGGTAGAAGCCACTACTGTTGCTGTTCATACCACAACTAAATAGAACAGATCACTCGAGAAGCGATCCCGTCCGTGTCCTCTCCTTTCCCCTATCTGATCTCTAATGCCCGAATAAGGCCGATATTAAGCGATCATATTTCCATGTCATATATCTACGATCAAAAATGCACAAACTTTGATTTTTGTTCAACTATGATCATATATCTATGACATAGGTTCTCATTGAGAGAACTTTTGATTATATCTTTCATCATATCTTTGATCGTAGATATGACATAGAAACATGACCGTGAAATACTGGCCTAAGACCTACACGGGTATAGTAACGAGGCGAGAACTTGGTAGAGTACAGTTTCTTTACTCGAGTAAACACTCAGTACAGTAGAGTAGCGAGTAGAGAGGATAATAACTGTTAGAGTAGAGATACTAGCGACATATTGGCAAGTAGGTCACTCTCGTCAAAATTTTCACTCGCTTACGAACTCTTAAGTCTTAATAGAAAATTTCATTTTCATTATTTGAGTGTGACTTTATTCTGGATGGAGGTCATGCTGGGGGACTGAGTCCAGGCACTTCAGATAACTTTTTTCTTGTTCTTAAAATTAAGTTATCCTTCTGAAATTTTGGGCCCAGGTAGACTACACTATAAAAAAGTAGTCGCTATGGACAATGACATGAGTCTTCGAGTGCACTGTAGCCCTAAGAAAAACTGGTGACCGTTCATAGAGAATAGCGTCATTTCTCTTCAAGTTGCTACAATGAACGGATGATTGAGTAAATTCTGAGATATTTTACTTTCTACTGTGATAGAAAGATCAATTATTGTTCAAAAGGGCCTTAACATTTTCGAAATACAAGGGGAAAAGGCAGGTTTTGCGCAAGCGAGTCAGGTACTTAGTTTTCCGAGTGAACAAACATTTAAATTGAGAATCGGAAGCGAGCTAGTCGTTACTAAACGTTGCCAAAGTGCACGAGCGGACAGCCGGGGCGTGGTGAAAACAGTTGCTAGAGATAAGAAATTTGTCAACGATGCAAAAGTATTTTAGTCTTCAGATGTTATTAACGGTGGCGACGACAATAATCGTGAAATAAGTCTTAATAGAAACTTTCAAGGATTTTTGTTAAGAGCCACTTTCTTTCCCCAACTGGAGAGAACGACCCGTATAGAGGTATACTTCGTTTATTCTACGAGATAAGTTTGTTCCGTCGTAGCTTATTAGATAAGGAGATCACAACGCTTCCAGGTTTTATTCCGAAAAAGCCTGTATCTCCGTTCGAGAAGCTTTCGCGTCATTGGCTTGCCAGCGAAGGAGAAGCCGGGCGACAATTTCCTCTCTCCGCCGCCGCACCTAAAGCCGTCTTAGCACTGGTGTCGATTGAAGGTGAGGTGCCCGCGAGCTCCGGCTCTCTCGCCTAAAAGCGTAGTGTATCATTAAAACACAAGTCAACCGAGGTGTAAGCGCTGTTCGACTCAACCCCCACTCCTATGCTGATCAAGTGCTTAGTCTTCCTTAGACTGTTCTTTTGCCGAGGAACGAGAAAAAAAACTTATCGACGATTTTTTTAAATTCCACCCTGGGTGGTGGAAGAGTGAGAACGGAGAGAGTAAGAAAGATGAATTTGCATCGGAGTTGATACTAGCTCATCCTTCGTATCGTGTTTTACAAGCTTTTGTTTTACTTCCAAGATTCGTTAGTTGGTTTTATAGAAATATTGCAAGTAAATTTTGAACCTGTTTCCCGTTTCCGCAATTCACTGAAGTTTGATCCACATGTATAAACCCACTGACACCGCAATAATTGATGTCTAACGCAAATAAAAATTCGTTAAATTATTTTTTACTTCCAATTTCATTTTTTTTCCATAAGGCAAGGAAACGAGTATGCTTTCAAGCTAGTGTAATACACCGAGGTAACGGGGAACGTTAGCTTGAGAGAGTATGCTCATGTAGCTTACGTTAGCTTATGTTATCTTTTTATATTAAAGTGTGTTATTTGAATGAATAGTGATTTGTATCATTACTCTGCTTTTAATAATTTAAGGTATGCACTCTTAACTAGCAAATAAATTAGTTACTGTGACATAATTTAGCGAAAAATGTTGATAACATTTGAATCCGTGGTTCAGGGAGTATTCTATGAAGGTTATTATATCTATGGAGTTACTCTCATCAGTTTGGTAATGATCTTTCCAAGTAACATAAGTAGTTGCAATGACTTAGGTTACCTTCACGAATAGGATGCTGCCCTCTGTGATTTTAGATTGTGATAGAAAAGTAGATAAATCCATAGAAACTTCCAACAGGATAGATAAATCGCGGAAATACTAGCAATCACTCTCTTCACTGAACTACGTCAGTGACCCGTCAGAGACAAAAGAAAATATGTCTCAGAATGACCACGAACAGGAACTACGAGGATGCACGACCTTGCTGACAGCTCTCGTCACTTCCTACCGGTGCGATAATAGGGTGTAATGGATACTCGGGCGAGTTATTATCTCAAGTCGATTTGGTCAGAACTAATGATTAACTGTTAAAGAGCAATATAATCAGATCTACAAATAAATAAGCAATCCGACAGGCCCACTGAGTAGATACGAACGCTTTCTCTACTGTCAATAGCCAGTTCCCATTCAAAAACCTCCAGAATAAGTCAAGTCTGCCACTCACCCCTCCTACTCGCTCTTCCATGAGCTCGCAATCACTCGGTTAGCCCGACTACCAGCTATGCTCTGCCTGAGTATATGTACTGCTATTGACCCCACAGTCCGCCATGAGACCTCGATCTTTCGACATAATCCAAACTACCGTTCTATTGCATTAACTCAGGTGCGTTCTAGCAGACTGCACAGATATTTCTACACGTAACCTACCCAGCGGCTCCGTCCACGTATCCCACGACTGAGAGTAGTGCAGCCTCTCTGGATTCACATCAGTTTCCTAAGCTACCACAAATGATACGTTGTGTTTCCATGGACGTGAACATTGTTTTTAAAGTTTGGTGATCATACCGCTAAGGATGATAGTTAAGATATTAGAAATCATTAAATATTGAGAATGATTTCAAAGAATCTTGCTTAGCATACACATGGGAATATAAATTAATATTAATAAGCATTAAACCTATTAATACGCAGGTTAAAGATGCCTGTGTGTTCTATTCCAATCTAAAATATACTTTGATCTCTACAGTATCGTGTATTCTTCTATGTACTACAAAATCAAGCTCAATATTATTAATATGTCACGAGATCAAGAAAACGAAAAGAGCAAAATCCAACACAAATTTCAAGAAAATCCAAAAAAACAAAAGGAGGGTCTACTGGACTTTGAAAAGATGCCGGATGTGCAAACTCGCTGACTCAAGAATTAGTAGCAACATAAGTTAAATCGAGTCACAAGTCGTGTTGAATTCCTTTTCACGTTTTATTGATTAGGAAATGTGGTAACGCTTCCAGATTACCCAGACAATACTACAGAAACACATTAAGTGCATGATGAGTGTACGTCTGAGTGATCATTGAAAGGCATAGAAAACGTTTCTCTGCTCCTCTGAATTCTCTCTCGTGAGGACGTCACAGCGCGTTTCCACATAATTGAGGAAAAATACAGAAAGATTCCTGTGCACTCCGCCAAGTAGGCCGCGACTGAAGGGCGGACGCGTTACCGTGGCGAGCGGAGATTTGTACTCTATCACGCATTGTATCCGCGAGAAAAAGTGACGTGAAAGATACTTGTGCGCCGCAGCTAGAGAGCGGAACAATACGCGCGAGGGCGGGACAAAAGTGTCGGCGTCGGCCAAGATGGACAGGAGCACTGGAGGAGCCGTGAGCGCGCTCCAAGGCGACAGCTGGAGGCCGGGGCGATGGAGGTGGCGACGACCCAGGGAACACTATCTGGAGATGCAGCAGCCTCCGGACACCGCGCACCTGTGTTGATCAAGGGTGTCGAGGGCGGGGCTCCCTCCTGCCGCCGCAGCCGGTGAGTGAGTGAGTGAGTGAGCGAGCGAGGCGGACAAAAGAATACCCCTGCCCCATAGGAAACGCTCCGGGCAGTTCCCCCTACAAAAACAGTGAGCACTTTGACACGTACGACTCTGCGCACCGTCCTCGAGCTGATGCTGAGAATCTACCCGTTTGTGGACAAGAAACGGATATATTTGAGTTTTATACACGGACCCTTAAACTTTGTGGAACCAAAACAATGACATCCATCTTTACACCCGACAGAAAGCTTCGGTTGGCGGTGAGGCCTACACCGAATTTTTAGACACTCACGCCCTCTAGAATTATGCAAGGAGGCCGCGCCCTTCTTGGCCGAATGAACCTATTTTTCTCATATTTCTCGCGAGGCAAAATATGCGACAAATTCGTTTTGTTCTCTAGAAGCGCGCTCGACCTTAAATACACACACCTGTGAACTGAATTCAAAAGAATTGTGCAAACAATGTGTTGACCTACGGAATCGTGAAATATTGTTCATTGTTCATGATACGGTAAAACTTTGCCGCTCACTGTCTAAAGGCTAAGGGGATATAAATAAGTAAGTTACTGCAAAATGAAAACCAGCCAAGACTGCTTGTGATAGGGGGAATACGCGTCTTAGATCTCTGAAAGGAGCAACCATTCCATTTATTCGATGGAACCCAATGGAAATCAGGCTCAGGAAGGAGAAACTGAGATCATCAACATTTTCCTTCATTGAGACTCCGATATTGTCACTGAACAATTCGTCTAAAGCAGTCGTATCAATCACATAATGCGGAAATGTCCCAGAAATTTGTAGTTTCTTTTCTGCGTATCTGGATGGAGCAAACCAATTAAACGAAGTATCGTACTTTAAGACATTAAAAGGAGTGTCGGCAATTTCCTATTATTTCACTTTCACCTTTCCTTTCCGAGATAATAGAACTTAAAAATTACATCAGAAAGCTACTTGACTCATCTATTCGGAAAGGATGTTACATGACTAATTGAGTCCTGACAATTGACAACTCTGACGCGTTCGACCATGTCGGTGAAAACAATTTTTTTTTGTTAGGCTTTACGACTCGTCGACATCGAGGTCATTAGAGCCTTAAAATTCTGTACAGGTAAGGAAAATGCAGATACGCACTAGGGAGAGCCAACATGACTCTCCCCGCGTGTGGGACTCACCAAATGACTCAACCATACCCACTAAAAACACTCCTGAATTACAACATATCAAAACATATATCATTACATCAAAACATTACAACGAGGAAAATGAAAGATACCCTAGCCCTCGCAACTTACTAGTGTCGGGATCGAAAAGACCAAGAGGTGACCAAGGCAGGTCAGGAAAGAGAAAGAAAGGAGCATAGCACAAGTAAGTGGAAGTAATGCCAGACTCAGTTCGGGGCCCCGTGTTTGCCAAACACGTACTTACTAGATGTAAGTCCCCTGGGGGGGAAACAATATTCGCATAGTATAAGCAAATTGCACGTGAGTCACCATGGTGCACTATCAAATTCTATTCATATTTGTTCTGATGTCCAGATTATATTTTTAATGCAAATTTGAAACCGAGTGAAACGTATCTACAACTAGCAGATAGGGGAAAGTAATATATACTATACAATCAAGGTAAACAAAATAATCTTGCTCCATAAAAGTAAACGTTCATATTAAAGTGCAGAATGTTAGTTTCATTCAGTTTCCCGCACGAGTTTAGCTAGTATTACATTAAACAAATAATGTAAAAATAGGAAGAAGTCTATAAATAATAGTTACTTATATGTCACCGAGTCAACTCGACGAAAATACTCACGGCGAAAGAGCAAAAGAGACAAACCAACAGCACCCGAACTCGTGTTTCTTTTCATTCCCCGAATTCAATGCTTCCCACTGTATCGTTGAATGCATTTTCGTCGAAACTGCTCAGAGACGAATACATGATTTTTTATGAAACGAATAATATTGCGATTGGCTAGACTTCATTTGGACCGGCGCAGATCCCCAGGACGCGTAATCTCGGAGAGAACTTCAAGACTCAGCACAAACTAAATCTTGGCTCAAAATCTGGTTACCTCAAATTTCTCATAAAAAGCATGTAAGGTACACAAGTTGATGAAGTAAGTTTTTCCATCAAAGACGTGAACTTAATGGTTATTCCTAGGTAGCACTGTTGACGCCATTCACAGGAGCGATAAACTTTCAATTAGCGTCATTCAGATACTGTTCCACCTGTGTTTCGGGAACTTGCGAACATCATTTGCTTATTACACGTTTCAAATAAAACTTATGTAGACAGCAAGCAACTAATATCTTCCTCTACGTGTTTTCTGTCGGGTGAAAAGTTTGTTCATTATAAAGTTTGCAGTTTATACTCCAGCAGTTTTCTTAAATATTTAGGATAATTTCTGAATTTTTGGTTTTACACTAAATATATACTATCCTTAAGAATCAACTTTCGAAAATACGTTATCGAAACTTTGACGTTATTGAGCTGGTGTGCATGAAACTTAACATCACTATTCCATATTTTTTACAGAAATTTTGTTTTCTATAGGTCACACTCTTCGTTCTAAATTGGTTTGAAAGGCAGCTCCATCTTCGACATTCATTCTCTAGTACCTAAAAGACAATATTATAGTACATGCAAAAGAATATACAATCGTCCACAAATCAAACGACGTTTTAAGGAAATCTGTGTGAGAAAGTGAAGCGCTTTACTGTCAAGAGAAAATTGAATATTGTTTGAAATTTGAACGCTGTGAAAAACAACCATTTATTCTCTCAAAATGCGTTTATTTTTACGCTCGATTAAGTGGTTTATAAAGATAATAAAAACTCGACAAGAATCTGGACATTGAACAGTGAATTTGAATCAATAATTCCTAAGATGGTTGAGAAGAATGATAAAACCAAGTACAAAAAGCTGAATTGACGTTACTATGACGAGTGATCAATTATAAATAAGCAGTCGTAATCGAACAAAAATTAGATCGTAGAGAGGGTTTCCGAATCAAAATGTCAATTCTTGGTTCTTCTTCACAAAAATTGTTATATCCTCCATTGCTTTGTTTGTAAAAAATCCAGCATTCTCCAAGTGAGAGCCGAATTTGAATTTAAGTATAAAAGTCAAGGTCTTCTGGACCTCTTATTTTCAACAGAGTTTTCTCTTCCAGGCGCTATCTAACACGTATATAAGAAACGGTTTTCGAATCAAAAATTTCATTTTATCTGATATTTCACAAAAATTGTAATGATTCACAATTGCGATTTTTGGAAAACAATCCAGCCTTCCCCGACTGAGCTGCAATTCAATTGAAATAAACAATTACGGTCGTCTTGACCTCTCAACTTCAACAGATTAGTTCTCTAAGCGCTATCTAACATATATCCAATAGAGGGCTTCCGAATCGAAATTTCGATTTTTTGTGCTTTTTCACAAAAATTATGGTTTCCTATTGCGAGTTTTGTCAAAATCCAGCATTCACCAAGTGAACTGAAATTGAATTTCGGTAATAAAAAGTAAGGGTGATTTGACCTCCAATTTTCGATAGAGTTACTCGTGTGAAGGCTTCGGAATCGAAATATAATTTTTCTCTCCATATTAATCACAAAATTTGTAATGGTCACCCTATTCGATTTATATAAAAAAAATCCAGCGTTCTCCAACTGAGCTAAAATTGAATTGAATTAAAATATTGTTGTCTTGACCTCTAATTTTCAACATAAGTGTTTTTAAGCTCTATCTATAACATCTAAGCGAGAGCTTCCAAATCGAAAAGTATTTTTTCTAAATGTTCACAAAAAATTAAATGGTTTTCCATTGTGATTTTCGTCAAATATCCAGCATTCTCCAACAACTGAAATAGAATTATAGTAAAAAAGTAAAGAAAGTCCTCACCTCTAATCTTCAACAAAGTAGTTTTCTAAGCGCTATCAACACATATCGAAAAGAGGTCTTCCGAATCGAAATTTAATATACTTCTGAATTTTCACAAAAAATGTGATGGTCCCCTCTTCAATTTGTAAGGAAAATCCATAATTCTCGGACTGAGCTGAAAGTGCATTAGAGTCAAAGAATGGCTGTTGTCTTGACAACTAATCTTCAACAGAGTTAAGCGTTATCAGATTAATCGTTAACAGATCTAAGCGTTATCTTACACATAGTTTGTTTCTTCTTGGAGACAGTCTCTGTGGCATTGCCATCACCCTCTCTTTATATATGTCTAAAAATTTACTAGCGAAAAGGTAAGTAATCAATTCTTAAGTAAATTTTAATACGGATCGTATTAATGTAATGTAAAGAACTGATAAAATCAAATATCTCAAAACACGAAGGACCAAAATACAATACCTTGACCAAATTCCAAACACCAAAAACAATAAGGCTTGAAATTTTGCAGGCATGTTCATCAAAACTTAATTACCAGAATTAAATGTTTCAGAAAATATGTAAAACTTCATAAACTACTCTTTTATTACTGTTTTTTACCGAAGAAGTAAAAATAATTTATAACAATAGAGAAATAATTTATATAAAGATAGGTTATTGAAACTAAAAGCGTTGAGTGCGAAAAGGTTCTGTCGAATTTGATTCAGTAGTTCTTGGGTTGTATGATAATTATTATGCATTACATGTATACATTTATTTTACATTGAGAATTAAGATTCTAGGGTAATTTGAATATATATTGAGGTTTATCTAAAAATTTACAAATTTTCACGCTCAACGCTTTTGGCTTTTTGAACCTATCTAAACCCAAACGATCCATTTATCAATATGGGTCTACTGAGATGAAAAGTGACACTTCCATTGTTATGTCGGTGTCAGAATCGAAACGGGTAGCTTTTAATACGAATGTGGGCAGTGCATTGGATGCTGAAGTTAAATGATCGTTTATCAAAAGAAAAAAGGGAAACTTGTCTTATAAAAAATGAGATAACAAAAGCTTCTGAGTTTCATTCTACAACAACTTTATGCTCCCAGGCAACGCTGAGTTCGTTCAGCTATTTATTATAGACTATAATTATAAGAATTATGCAATTTATCAGGATATTAGCAACCTTGAGTTGAGTTACTTAAGGAAATATAAGTGTTACCTTTCAAAAGTAATAATACTGATAAATGGCAACAAAAAATTTAGAAATTGCGTACTAGTAAGTAATGGTTGCTGAGTTAGGATTCATTGCACAAAGGTTTGTAAACACAAACAATTGATAATAACATTTCGGACATATTGTTGAGCTAGAACTCAAGGCATTTAATTAAAATACTCTCCTTATTTTTTCTGGATGAAACCTTCGATTTTCAATTATTCGTACTGAAACCCATAATCCCGTTCAGAATCACTCATGGCTCTTTCGTAGGACGGCCGAAAAATTGGTCAAAAGAGAAAAATATTCACTTATATTTTTTTACTATTTTATACACTCCTCTGATTATCGTGCTTGTCAAATCGCTCATTTTTTGAAGAATTAGTTAAAATCAAGATTGCAATGATGTTCATAATTAGGACAAGTAGAAGATCATTCTTCTAATGAAATGTTTACAAAACTCTTTAATTAATCTAAACATATAGTATTATTATTGGTTGTGTATTTATTTTGATTCTATCTTCCTTTCCGTGTAACATTTTCTACTAATTCAAAATAAGAGTATAAAAATAACGAAACCTCTGCAATTACGTCCTTATTTTTAAAACTATTCACCAATGAAAACATAGAATTTACATCATTTTCATGCTGAAATATATATTTTTCACAATTTTTCTAGTGAGTCAAAAATAAATTCGAGTTCTCTTTAAACCTCTATTAGCAGCATCTACTCTTTGCAAATATTCATTTTCTTGCAATTAGTAATTTTTGCCGAGAAGTACAAACCATTATACAACATAAAAGCTATTTATTTTGCCTCATTTATTAGTACAGACCGAACAACGCGTTCATTACCTCCGCCTGACACTACAGGGAAAGGTAGAATTAAATGCTGCATGCAGTTGTAATTAAAAGCACGGAAACCACTTGTTGAATCGATAAATCAATTGTTGTCTCGTTTTGTGCATTGCAGTCAAACTTACATGAAATATATAATACGTTTGCAGAAAAATATTAATGAATATAGAAATACTCTTTCATAGTATTGTCAGAAATGAAAAGAATCAGCATTGAAGCAGCAGAAGTTTGTGGAATTTTTTACACTTTTCGAACGAGGTAGGTCGCCATTTATTTTTGAAATAACTTACAGCCTGCCCCCAAATTCTGAGTTCGTGATTTTAACGGTCAATACAAAATAACCCGTCTGAAAAAGCAAGTTCATCACAATTTTACTTGTTTTCTTTTATTTGCACACACACACACTCATTGAGAATAAGCACACTATTCAAGACACTGAATGACCGAAATCTTGGGGTCGGGGAGATTTTCTCCATTTATTTCTTATTAAAGCAGTAAGGTATCTTCATAAAACCCCATGTCTGTTCCACTCCAGGAGATACAATACACAGTAGTTCACTCGACCCGAGTGGAGCAGACCTGGGATTTTATGAACATATATTGATAAAGTACGGAAGAGAAACACACGGAACTTCAATGAATTGAACAGTGATGTCATGAAGAAGATGTATTAAACATCGAAAAGAAGGTTGAAATTCTCAGTTTTATTTTCTGACCCTTTCCTTGAGTGGTGGAAATCATAATTATTATTAAAGTCGACTAAACTACTGCATATGTATAACTTTTTAAGGACCTGAACATAATTAACTCTTTTCCGTTTTTACATTTATCGTACTTTTGTACACCAAAATATACTGTACACCACTGAATTAATGCTAATCCCAGCTTTATTTTAGGTTTCCTTATACCGATCAAGTTTATATCAAGGAGGGACACTACGCCGAGAGTTTGCGGGATTCATGCAAACCCTTGAGTCTTGAGATACGAGCACAGTACTGCTTTCCGTGTTGTATGGAAGACTCGTCCATGCTCGTTTCAGGCTGCATGAAATTTGCACATCATTACGTGCCATATCCGTTTCCGAGCCGGTTACAAACGGCCACAATGTGTGAGATCCTATATTTCAAGACAGGTTATATTAATTGTTTGAAAATAATTATTCGTATTTTGTTAAACTATAATTAAACCAAAGATGTACCTTCTTTGTTCTATAATTTAAGACAGTTTGTCATTTTTGCAAGCCAATGCCATTGTAACACTAACCGCTGCTACTAGGATTTAGGAGTTCAAACACATTCTTCTATTTTTCAAAACAATTGTCTCATATTTAGGGAACAATGTTCTTTTGCGTGAAGTGTTGGATATGCGTTTACATGAAGATTTCAAGTGTAAACACGTACATAATGTAAGACCAAAATTGTAATCAAGTTACAGTACGAAAGAAAACAAAGCTGCTCTCTAGTAAGCTTACTACTAGCATATTTATGTAAATATTATAAAGTTTATCTTACCGAATGTTATGTTTGGATAGTTAAAGTTCTTTGATATAATGTAAATAAATAAATAAATTTATTGTCAAAAAGCGGTACAAACTACGTATGACCACGTGGAGGACAATAAACTAATTTACTCTTCGGAAGCAAGCAAGGGACCATCCCATCAATTCCGATAAAGGGTCCTAAGGCAGAGGAGGATTCAAATATTTCAGAAAACTCCTAGATGATAAAAATATAGCTACGTGTTATAATACTAATAGAATATCAACAAGTTTGTAATTTAACACATAAAAAATATTTCACATATACGAATTATTATCGAACTATAGATTATTCTGAATACAGTGTTTACAAATCATAAGAACAAATAACACTAAATTCACGATTTGTTGTTTCAATAAACACGCCCCTAGACAAAAGTCTAGAGAACCTCCGCCTCTCCCCGAAGGAAAACCGGAGAAAAACCCGAACCAGGAGAGGGTTACAGAATTAAAGTACACAACCGTGCCAAAGGTGAGTACACATAAAACTAAATTAATATGAATCGTAAGACACAACACAACCATGCAAGAAAACAGTTTTAGAAATTGTCATAAGTTATTTACAAAGTACTACAACAATGGCGTGATTAAGTACAAACTGATTTTGCTTTTATTAAAATCAATAAATTCTTTTACATTGTAGAAGTACTGGTGCACGAGATAGCTTTTAACCGCGGATTTGAAGAGATTCAATTTCATAATATCTTTTATATTCTTGGGCAGGGAATTATACAGAACGATTCCCGAATGATATGGTCCTTTTTGGCAAAGAGAGGTTGACACTCTAGGGCGATGAATATTAATACTATTGCGAGTATTGTGTTCGTGAACGAGACTGTTTCGTATGAAGCAAGGGTGGCACTTCAGTAATTCTGTCTTAACAAACACGAACGTTTCATAAACATAAATGCAGGGAAGTGTTAAGGTATTTAATTCCTAAAATAAAGGTATACAAGATTTTCGGGGATGAGCTTTACAAATTATCCGAAGTATATTATTCTTAATTGTGAAAGTTTGAATGCTCTGACCGGAATTGCCTCAGAAGATAATGCCGTAATGTAAATAGGAGTAAACGTTTGCGAAATATATGCAACTGGAAATACGCGGACTTACTACGTTAAATAAGATTCGGAATGCGTAACACAATTTGCTTAATTGGGAATTAAAGTTGTCAACGTGACAATTCCATTTGAGGTTGTCTTGAATATGGAGACCTAAGAATTTTGTATGCGTAATAGTTTTTAATTGTGTTCCGTTTAAAGAAAGAGAAACCTGTAGTAAAGATATTTTGATTCTATTGTGAAATGACATAGACGCTGTTTTGTCAGTGTTGACGATGAGACGATTTGCATAGAACCATGCCGAGAGGTTAGACAACACTTTTTGAGCGTTGGCGTGTTTACATAGTAAATTAGTGTCATCAGCAAAAAGAACCATTTTGCAATATGATGTGGAGAATGACATGTCATTCACATACAACAAGAAGAGCAATGTAAATCTTCTGCCTCGACGAATTTTAAGAAAAAATTGTCAATATAAAATTAATTTTGGAACAAGGAAAAACGGCGGGGATGATGATGATATTTTAATGTATCGATGAATTTTAGACAATTATATGTATGAAATTTTAGAAGAAATAAATTTGCTGGACGCTCATGCAATATTTCCTTTCTTTCATACTGTGTATTCCTATAATATACATTTGGATGACGGGTACACAGAGATGAAACAAATCTCGACCCAAAATACTTGTGCACGCATAAGTACCAATATATCACACACAACGCTCCAAGGAACTTTTAACGCAAAATTAAGTTTTACAGCTTTACATTATGTAAAGTTATTAAATCAACCCTTGAAATAAATCGGATCTGCAAACAAATCGAGTTAATTTACTGAAATGAAAAGTAAAATTTTTGCGCATCAGTTATTTTCTAAATATTTGCCTTACAGTAACTTGTCCTCCTATTCCTCCGGTTCTCTTTATGTCACATTCTTGAGTTTTGTGTCACACAGAAATTTGAGTATGTGTGCAGAATATATACATTTTCTATTTCTGAGAAAACCGTCCATAAGTGTACTCGAAATACAATTGAAAGTTCATATATAACAAAGGTTTGACTCATCAGTACATTCCTAAACCAACATCTCTCCTTCCACACTGAACCACGCCGTTACCACACTCAAGTCACGGTTAGGTGAATAGCCTTAACCCCGCCATAAGACATGAAATCAATCAATCAGTAAAAAAAAAAAAAATTTCTATTCACATGATGCTCAGTGAATTTAATTTCTATATCTTTCTATTGAATTAATCTTGGTTAGTTCAGCGATTTAAACTTCAAGCCTCCATGCGCTTCAATAAAAGTCTCTACAAAACGCGTCATCGACTCAAAGGAGCGTTTAATCTCTTTCTGGAGAATTGTGCGCTATACTGTTCGGTATAGCATAACTATGACCACAGTTTGCTAGTACTGGTTGCTCAAGGACATTGATGGGCTACCCATCAACTGACAAAATCGCACCCGTTTTGTATTGGCATCATGAGTGGCGAGCATACACGCCAGGAGTACTGCATGCCACGCAGTGAAGAAGTCTCGAGCAATCTTGGCCACATGTTACTGAGAATTTTCGAGCTACAGTAAAGCGCCAGAAGTGCCATCAAGTAGGGACATTACTTCATGTTGAAAAACGTGTTTGAGATAGCAGTTGCTGTTGAAAATAAACGTAATGTTTAGCTGTCGAGATTGTACCCCAGACCATTAGCAGTATTCGACCAGTGTGACGCTGAATATGACTAACTGTGTGATGGCGCCCAGCATTAGAAGGTTTAATGCGTTGGCGATCATTTTAATTAATAGATTAAAGCGTGACTCGTCCTAAATCCCAATATTCTGCTATTTCACTTTCCACTGTGTGTATTCTCGCGCCCACTGTTGTCTGAGTCCCCAGCAATGGAAGTCTGCCAGAGAGTTCTCCATGCAGCAAACAACCTAAAATTCTGGAAGCAGACAGAGGTTTCTCTGTTACAGTCCTCCAACGTCGTGTCATCATTCGTCATGTGGTTCGGCGTACAAGATGTCGTGCATTGTGTCATTCACTGCTACAATTTTGATGCCTCTGATTCGTTCCATCCCGTATGAGAAGTAATATCACGAAACGAAAATCCACCCTCACACCGGCCGTTCATTCGTCTACGCTCTAACTGTTGTTTCGCGACATCGGATCCTTTCTTGACGATGTGACACATTGAACACTAGAGAAACCTCTACAACTCTGCAGCAACAATACACTATTTACGTGACACGTACACAGCCAGTGGCTTACCTACACCTCATGAGGCCTCGGGTGGGAATATTTTTTGGAAACGCCCCACACTAAAGCTTATAGAGACCCTCACATACAAACGTGTTTGCATGCCTACTGGTAGATATCCAACGCTCCGATGTATTAAAAATAATTTAAATTTGATAAGGCCAACCTTTATTTATTTTACTTCAAAAATGTTTCAGATAATATTTATGACCAAATATATGACTTTAAGTGATATTTGGTGACCCATATGGAAGCACCTTACAAGATGGGGCCCGGGACGGACCGCCCCCGCTTAGATACGCTTCTGTACAGAGCTTTTATACATGTGACGCCATTAAGAGGACGCTACATTTATTCGCGCTACAGCACTAACTTTGGAATTCTTATCAGTTGCAAAAGTAACTTAGCTACCTACTCGTTTCATGTCGCACTCCTTCAAGATGTTGAAAGTTTTGAACATAAGAGTATATTAGTAAGGATAAGAATGTACCAGACCACGACTAGTTCTTCTAAAACTCAATTAAACAATTCTGCCAAAAATCTTGAAATGAGTTATTACATTTCCTCAATCTCTATCAAATGACGGTGGGAAGCATTTCAAAAACAAATAGCGAGCTGGGGTGCGGAGGCAACATCGAATTTCTAAAAATGTACCCTCTTCTTCGAGCTCATTTTTATTTTTATTTGAGAAAAAATGAACTTTTGTTTGATACATTCTTTGTTTTATCGCCGACGACGCAGCAGTCGAATTAAAAAAATCAAGAGTTCGCATATCGAATTCGAATTCACAACTTTTGTAATCGAATTTTACGTGATGTTTTATAGAAAATTGTATAATTTTTTTGGCTGATTTTTTTGAATCCGCCTCTGCCTTAGGGCCCTTGATCGGAATTGATGGGATGGTCCCTTGCTTGCTTCCGGAGAGTAAATTAGTTTTTTTTCCTTCCACGTGATCATACGCAGTTTGTACTGTTTTTTGACAATAAATTTATTATTATTATTATTTTGTAGCACCAAATACACGAAAAACAAACAATTTTTGGCATAAAGATTTACAATTCGTGGAACATTTTAAATCAGTATTGAAACCCTAGTTTTTCAATGTTGACAAGAATCAAACATGCAAAATTGGGAAATCTTCAAAAATAGTACGATGGTTTGGTAAAACAGAGATGATTATCATGATTACCATGAACTTTATGTTATGACATTTATTGAACTTGCATTATCTGACAGAATAATAATGACTAATGGTAAATATATTAAGAAATAAAACTTTTAAAAATAAATTACCCAATAAATAGTAATATTTACGCCAAAACATTCAAAAATTTATTTTTATGTATTCGTTGCAACAATCAGCAATTTTCTACGGAATACACGAAGAGTTACGATTGTGAAATTGACGAGAAGTTGATCTAATTTTAATCAATAGCAGCACCATCTGCGATGACCAGAAGCAGATTTATGCACAGACTACAAAGGCACGCGCCTAGGGACCCGCACCACAGGGATGCCCGCCCCACAAAAATTCTAACAATTATCAAATTAATAAAAGTATTTCAAATTTATAAGACATTGGTAGTGCAGATGACCGAAGACCCGTTTCGTTTCGTTTTCACATCGCACTCGTTTCACATCTACAACGTCGTGACTCACGACACTCACGTTGACAGTATAGGCTTAGGCCGGTATGACACTGTCATATTTCTAAGTCATATATCTATGACCAAAGGTTATCTCAACGAGAACATATGTCATAGACACATGATCATAGTTGAACTATGATCGAAGTTTGTGCGTACACGGTCGTCTTTGATCACATATCTTTGATCATAGATATATGACATAGAAGTATGATCGTGTACTACCGGTCTTAGTGAGAGGGTGGGTAAATTGCGCACTACATTCACAGACTGTATGTTGCTACTTGAACGCTCTGTCATCCACGGTCACGGTAAAGTCCTCTCCCGCATGTCTGGTATCGATCACAAAGAAAATCTCTTGTTGTGATGTGTTGGATTACTGTTCGAAAAATTAACAACTTATTCAGAAGAAGACTTCTATAAGTTTTGTATGATTTGATTACACACTGTAACAAAACGTACGCGCGACTTTTATCTATAGTGGTAACTATTAATTTTACTGTCAAGATGATGATTAACCACAACGATAAACACCTTGAAACATGATTGGCGCGGGAGCAAATCCTATGCTTCATTTTTAAAGAATAATTATAAACATTGGATGCATGATGAAAATAATAAGGTAGTATGCTCATAGTTCCCTTCGTTCGTTAAATAATGTATTTCTGTGCTAGTGCATTTTACGAAATTTCTAAGTTACTCGACAGTTTTCTCTTAATGAGGCAAAATACTCCAAAATGTATACATTTTTCCTAAGCGTTGTTTAAGTACTTTCAATTCAGTACATTGTTTTGAAATTTAAGTTTTACCAATAAAAAGAACTAGAGTGTGTATTAAAAATGATATATAAATATGAGGGATTTTTCATTTGCCTTGTTCCCTTTGTATATAATTGTTCCCTTTGTTCCCTTTTGACAATAAATTTATTGTCGAAACAGCAGTTACAAACTACTCATAACCACGCGGAGGACAATAAACTAATTTACTATCCTGAAGCAATCCAGCTAATTTACTATCCTGAAGGGACCATCCCATCAACTCTGAACAAGGGCCCTAAGGTACAGACAGATTTAACATTTCAGCACACTCTTAAGATAAGAATAAAAGTAGTTCGGCACGAGTTATAATATTAACAAAATTCCAACAAAATTTGTATTTCATAAAACACAATGACGTTTTTTTCACTAGTACCCATTATTATAAACTATAGATTATTCGGAAAATATTGTATATAAATTCTAATTATTAAAATAACTCTAAATTCGTGATTTATTATTTTAATAGACGCCGCCCCTAGGGAAAGTACCTACGCAGCCTGTATAGAAAATCCGCCTCTACCCGAAGGAAAACTGTAGAAAAACCCGGGCGAGAATGGGTATCTTATTTATCTTCTAGACTTACTAACAAACCGGCACGTTTGCTTAAAATTACAATTTATAATATTTAAAATTGGAGTCGCTAATATTGACATATTTTAAAAGAAAAAGTTGTACTGATACCTAGTATTGTGTGCTTTTAAAAGTGATGTCACATTGTTTTGAAAATTTTCAATTTTATCATTTGTCACTCAATTCTTCTAATACTGTGCAATACAATTTTTTTGTTGTAAAGAATTGGAAACTTATATATGTTTATCTGAAGGATTTTAACCAAATAAATGCTTTAAAACGCGATTTTCAAAGTTAATGTTTTTAAAAATTCCGCTTCCCCGTTCCACGTTGATCGGGGTGGTATTCTATACCCCGCCCCACGGATTTAAGGTTGAGCCTAGGGACCTAAAGATTGTAAATCCGGACATAGCGATGACTGGAGAAAATGTTACAACAAACATTAGTTCTTTTTCTGCATACAATAAAAATCTGCAATACAACATAAATACTCCATTTTAAATTGTTTAAGTCCCCCTTTTAGTTTTGGAAGGCTACCTATCTTCATTTAACATGCAAATTAAAAAACATAAAATCATCTTTCATTATTTCGGCAAAATTGTTACTCTTAGTTATAGCAGGTCTTGACGGATGGTCTCGGAAAAGCTATATGTTTTAAGA
The DNA here is from genome assembly GCA_002313205.1 of Laupala kohalensis. NCBI lineage: Eukaryota > Metazoa > Arthropoda > Insecta > Orthoptera > Trigonidiidae > Laupala > Laupala kohalensis. The sequence goes on from NNCF01126180.1 coordinate 312,968, forward strand.
AATTTCGATAATGACAGTACATGCTCTAACCTAAGTACGGTAGTAACGACATTTGAGAAGTAAACATAATTTAAACACTTCGAGGATGACATCATTTGTACAATCATTCGCAATTAAATGTATTCATTCCGCAATGATAACGAATGAAAACTGTGGTGGTGATGACGTAGCATTGCCCGGCGATTCATGAGCATTAGAAGGAACTGTTTACTTGCAGATTACATGCCAGAACAATTCAGGGGATTAACGAGGTAATTCCTGAATCAACATCCACTCTGCCTGGAAGCTGCCGTTCTGCGCTCGGCACCGCCACCATCGCCGCCGCCGCTGCGGCCGGCCGTCCACTTGTGCAAACACAAGCGCGCGCATTAGCGTCGTGTGGACACTGCGCGTTCACCAACATCTCCAATGGCCACTACTCCATTCCGCTCCTCACTCCCCTCCCACACAATACCCCTCCTGCCGCAAACATGTCACTGCAAGCCACAGAATGGTAAACCAACATCACGTTAGGAAAAAAAGCGTGCTTCGAGTCGGTGATAGTCGCTCGTTAAGTAGGAAACAGTTCACGATCTCAACTTGCGATGGAATGAAATGTTCTCCTCAATGAGGAAATATGAATGAAGAAGAAGGAGCTGTGAAAAAGAGTAGTCGGAAACCGGAGAGTCGCCCGAATACATAAGCTTTTAATGCGATTTTCAGAAGGGTGAGTGAATATTTATCCGCAATTTCACGAAGCAGGGTGTAGTCAACAAAGAACATTCCCAAGCCCTCCCCCGCTCCTGAATGCAACTACTGCGACCTGTACAATGATTTAATCGACCCCATCCCCCACGAAATCCCATCTTCGTATGTTGGATCCAGAACGGTATTCCACGGTTTTTCCGGTGCAATTTTCCTTCCCGGTAACTTCGTTCCAGCCCTTCAATTGGTCGTAGCAGGCTACGCCTTTGAGATCCATTATTTCATCGAGTAACCTAAGTGTGGCAGGTTATTCTAACTTACCAAACAACAATAACGGTAACGAAGTTTGTTTCGATCGATCGAAGGAAATAAATGCAGGTTATCAACATTTATATTTCATAGCTCTTTAGAGAGGGACTTATTCCTACATATTTCTGTAAAAGAAGAAAAAACATTATACCAGAACCATATTTGGAAACTTTCAATCTCGTTTGTGGGTTAGAGAAAAGAATATCAGATTCAGGAAAAAAGTTGTATCACTCGGGTAAACGCAACTTAAGAGGTAAAATAATTGCATTGTTGCAAGATGTGGTGCCCCACATTCAGCAGAACGTAGTGGAACACTCCTCTCAAAACCCTTTGAAACATTCAGGTATATTCTCTTATTTACCATTGTCTCCCAATCTTTATTTTATCAGTAGATATCTAGTACTTGTAAACAAACAATTCTTCCTGTTTCAATCTGCATTGCGAGATGTACTAGACATTACATCCTCTTTCTTTCATGCAAACTTCTCATAATAATACAGAAGGTGAAATTTCAGACACAGGTAGTTTCCTAGATGTTTTGAATTTCCCAAATCCTAAATGGTCGTTTTTGGAGTGGTATGCTTCAGTCATCAACGTCAGCACTATTCGTGGGTTGAATTTCATTCATTAAAAAAAATGTAAATTCTGATTATGCCACTCGCAGCACAAAAGGGTTAGTAACGCAAATCATTCCATCCATTATTAATATTCACACACATCCATTATTAATATTAATACTCACAAACAAGATTCGTTCATGTCGTTATTTTAAGTCCATACATATATTTACATTTTTTCTGACAAACGTTACATTTAATTTAGTTTCTTATCCTTCGCTTTTATTAAACTGATTTTATTACTTTTGATTATTGATTTTGTCAACTTCATGAAATACCTGACATTAATCATTCCATGTGTGATATCAGAGACCGCAACATACTCTCGAATATTAAATATCTTCAAAATACGATGTGACAACAATGTTTTTGAGAGATATAAGGTCAACATAGGATAAATATTTACACGTAATTTAAATGACTTTTAAAATATTAGCAGAGTGCTCGCTAACGTGAGGTTAATTTTGTCTTCACTGTATTTCAAATGATCTGCGAAATATCATGTATGTTTTACTTCATTTAAATAAAATACGTAAGGAACTATTCTCAACATATTTTCAATCTAATGAATAAATATACATTTTCATACATAAAGAAAGGATGTCTCATAATATAACAATAATAAACTATAAACAACATTCGATGCTTTTACTTCGCAACAGCTGATACGACTTGAGACAAACACAACTGTCCTCAGCCATCGAAACTAATATATTATTTCGCACAGATATAATGAATCATTGACAGTAATAAATAATAAAACGTGAACATAGAAAAAGGGTGGCCAACTATAAATACTTTGTGAAAACGAGGCAAATGAAGAAAAACAGTTGGTATTATGTTCTCCGAGCATCTAAACAATGCTAATTTAATGCAGTTTCCAAAATCTTTTTTTAATAATCAACGTTTCGGTACCAAAGGACATTATAATTCTTCTTCAGTGCTTCCTCCAATAATATATATTGATCGTTTGATTCCGGGTGCAGAAGGTTTTGCATTAACCCGTCATAAAAGTTCTAATTTCTCTTTTATGTAGTAGTATAATTGGCATTCCAGTTGACCCTTTGTTGCTAAAATTGTTTCATCAGAGATAACGCGATATTACGTCATCTGAAATCTGTAATGCTAATCCAACCCACTTTTCTTGGGAAAGTAATGGGAAAGGTGATGGAAGTGACACGGATGAGTGTTTCCGATTGACATAGCTCAAAATTAAAAACGGGTGCCTGTAGCATCGACACCGGGGTTGTAGATGTGGTTGAATGGTCGAATCAATCAGGGAGGGAGGAATGGACTGAATCGATTGGGAGAGTGGTCGATGGACCTAAACCCCTAACAACCCCTCGTGGCAACGCCAGTGGCCTGAAGTACGAAGCGAAATACAAAGTTCGTATGCTGCTTAGGTACTCAATGCACTAGCACACGCCTCGGAACAAAGGGCTCTACGAAGTACGTGGAGGGGTACATCACCGAAATGAAAATATTTTGTTGCCGATTCACTTTGGTCCCTGTAGACTTCCAGTTGCAGGGCGGTTTATCATTACTACTATTGTTATTATTAATCTCGAATTTTGAATGATTTTAATAGTTACGATATGCTAGCAATGTTTCCGAAATAATTTAATCATACGATGACAATAGATATTTCTTAACTAACTATTCTTTTATAATATATCAGAAATATTTTTTAAATGTTCTTCAGATATTATGACAAGTAGCTAAATATTATTATTTCTATTTTAGAACGGAGCACACCATTATGATACCTTGGGGGGGGGGCAGAATTGTAAAAATTGCCTTTGCGCTCTCGGTCCGAATTTGTGTGATGATCCGAATGTAAGTAATGGTCCCTTTGTTTCTTAGGGAGAGTAAGTTAGTTTATTGTTCTCCACGTGGTCAGACGTAGTATTTGACGGTTTTTAGACAGTAAATTATTTAAAAATTATATGTACTTTCAATCTGTTGTTACCTCTCATACGTGAGATGATTCTGTTACCCCATATCATACTCATATGCTGTTCTTTCGTAAATAACAACTAATATTTATCAGTGGTTACCGCTGATATATTTTCAATAGCCACTATTGACATTTTTACGTAGGAAAAAATCACGCACCTCACCCGGGGTGGGTGATGAATGAATGACATGAGGGCGAATGATGAGTGACTGTTGTGGTGGAATGATAGGCAGGGGAAACGGGAGTACACCGAGAAAACCTGCCGCGAACCTTGCTTGTACACTACCGCGAATTTTACTTGGATCAAACGGGCTGGTTTGTACTGGAAACAGTGCTAGGAGGCGAGTCCCCTAGGCACTACGCCACGGGTTACGTAGTGCTACATCATATATGCTACAATGCTTCAAATGTTTTCATATATGCTAAAAGTCGTATATGAAAAATATGTTTTTTGTAAGAAGAAGATTGAAATATTACCATATTAATATTTTGGAATGTGTTTTCCAATCGGCTACGCAAATAAACATTTCGCAATACCTTTGCTCAAACCTCACATCCATTTATTACAATAGGTATAATTACACTTTCATACAACTGTACCAAGTGATGCTTCTGCACATTAAATTTTGTTACCTCCTGATACTGCGTTTTCTTCACTTTTTTCTACGTATTTCACGTGTGCATTGTATTTTAATACGGAATCTAATATCAACCCAAGGTACATATTTTCCGCTTTAATTTTGATCCTTATTCTATTTATTCGCAAAATTTGTTCCCCCTTCTCACATTTTTCATCCCATACACCATTCAAATAGTTGTTTCCGCAGCAATTTTCCGTACACCAAATTTCACAAATTTGCAATATCCTATTTCCTAATTTTTGCACTTCTTTTCTTGTCTTTCCTTGAACAAATAGCGTCAAAACATCCGCATAAGCGACTATGTCATATCCCTTTTCTTTTACCTTTATTAACAACCCATTTAGCACTACAATCCAAAATAGAGACCCTTATGTGACCCCTTACGACATCCTTCGTTAATTTCTCGCAATATTTTCTTTCCTTCCATTTCTAAATACGTAAATGTCTCGAAAATAATCAACTATTAAATTATTCAAACACGTGTCTATTCTAAAGTTTCTAAGTTGCTCCGAAATAACACTCCATTATTACAAGCACTTTTTTTTATGTCGGAGAATATGCAGAGACAATTTCTTTCGTTCTGTTCCGTTCAACCAATTAACATTTTTACCGTGTCCAACGACTATCGTCCTCATCGAAATCCAAATTGTTCAAGATGATTCCCATCTTCAATTGTAACGATAAGTCTGTCTATAATGATTGTCTCAAATAATATCCCGTAGCATGGCAGCAAACGTATTTGATGGTATGAATTAGCTTCCTCTGTAAAAAACGCACAGTAGTTAGATTTTCCACTGTTTTGGAAATGGGGATATGCCTCCAACTATGGCCGCTTCTTTGGTTGAATCAGTGAATGAAATGAGCGATATGGTTCGCCATACATATAATGGAAGAGTAGCCCTACTTGAATCATGTAAACTGCTTCTGGAATGTTTAGAAAAGAATAAATTGTGTATTAGGAAGGGGTGCAGAGAACTCGTGATGCGTCATTTCAGTACCTAAATAGATAATACTTAGAAGATCCGTAGGTATAACAAATAAACTCATAATTCGTCGAATTACGTCAAAAAGATACAGTTCGTCTATAAGTCATCCGAAAGTTTTGATGTATTGTTGAAACTAGTTGAACCCTCACAACACAAGACACCATGAGAGCTATATACCACAACTATTTAGCAACTTGTTTGTAATTAATTGATGTTTTATGATCATGCATGGGCGCCACTCAATTTTCATTCGTCGACTGATTCATTCCAGTTATAAGAACAGTGCCGCTAGAAAATATTTCTTACCAATTATTGAAGGTAACTTGGACTGTATATATTTATGTACTTATTATTACTCAGTTAATGACATCAGACCTGCTCTTCCTCCTAAGAATTTGGAAGAAGAGATGTTGGATTGCCGGGGAAAGTAAGGTACAGAATTGACATAGTTCTGGAGTAGGTGGAGTGTCCTCACCTTGTAGTTCGGCCGAGAAGGGAATCGAACGCTCTTCAGTGCGCAGGGAGCGAGGACTCTGCGGCTGTCAGTACTGTATGTTGCTTGTAGTTCATATTAAGATATGGTTGACTATAATCAGATTCGCAGACTGCGAAAGAAAAGCGCGATTGGTGCTGAAGCCAGCCACATGGAAATTTCCCAATCTTGAGAATAGAGCTCTCTAAATGGAATCCTGACGATCTTCGTGCTACAAAATCCGTAGTAGTACTCACAATCCGCGTTTCATAAATTCATTATATTATCCCATCCAACATGCGATTGTTTTTGATCTCATTCACACTCTTGGAGTCCCACTAACAAAAACTATACCTAGCATAAGTAAAAGTGACATCAAGTGCTGCAAGACGACGTATTTAGGAAAATAGATTTTTCTGTCAGAGAGAAAACAATTAAGTTCCCTTTAATATTTATCACGATACCCCAGCATGTATTCCTTACTTTCTTCTTGTTGCCTTCCTGGTCCATTACTCCAGATGTTGCAACAGGTTGGACAGCTCTTACTGTCGCGAATCTATCCTTAACTCGTATTTCAATTATTTTCTCTCTTGTATATACGTTGCAGGAACATGACGTGTTGCGACGTATGTTGATGCTTGTATCTCTATTACAAAGAATATTTTTCGTCAGCATGTCGTTTGTATCAAACCATTGAGAATAATAGTCAATAAATAGAAAAAAGGAATGGAAGCGATGACCGGATGAGCGGAAGAATGGAAGAGAAACAGTCTTGAATTCTCATTGGGAAAGACAAGTGGATTGCTGTTTACGAACGCATCCTGAATAACGGGGCACCTTTTAATGAATGTAGAAGGAAAATCTGTTACAATAGTGCGACAACAAAAATGTTTAGAATAATAATATCGACTGAACTTTACGGAACACATACGGTACATGCCTGACAAAATAAAGAAAATCCATTACAGCCTGCTCCACAGCCTGATTCAATAAAACAAATTTACCAATGTAAGAAGCTGTGCGATGTTACAAAGGAGGTCTCCGTCCAATAATTGTGTACGAAGAAGTGCATAGCTGTCAAAAATAAATAGTATCAACATCGAACGAGAACTACAATCAGAACAAAGGATTTGTATACTGAAGTTAAGTGGATGCTACAAGACAGTTGCAACACATAGCATAGAAATACTGACGGGGTTACCACCTGTAAACATCCACTAACACAAATTACGACTGAGATACTGGATGAAACAGACAGATAGGGAGAGTGACAATTGACAATACAAGAAACGACAAGAAGAAAAAGGATCGAAAAGAAAATTAACAAGCGCTTTACTGAATGCATGGCAAAGATAGTGGACTAAAGGAACAGCTTTATATGAATTTATACAGAACGTGACAAACGCAGAGAAAAACAAGAAATAGTTCAAACCGAACAGAGAAGTAATGGAAATACTAACGAATCACAGAAATTTTGAAATGTATTTGCATGCGATAGGAAGATTTGAAGGAGAAGAATACTTTTCTGGGAATAGAGTGGAAGACAGAGATCATATATAAAGGATATGCAAGATTTACGAAGATGAATGAAGATATTTTATAACACATATGAAACGAGGAGTCCAGGAGATAAAAAATATCTCAAATCTAATAAATACGAAAACAAGATTCATAATATTTGAAGATTGTAAACGTAGGTGTGCGGTGCGAAACATAATGAAGGAAAATAATTTAAAGCGCACAGAAGCGCAGTTCACTACATCAACATCTGCAGTTACGGAAGTCGCCACTAGAATTTTTGAAACAGTGTAAAAATAGAGCAGTCACATATATTATACGATAAAAACATTGATTTTGCATTTTTACTAAATCAGCCATTTTTCGTAAATATTCACTGAAGCTATATAATCATAAAATTATATACAAGCGNTACCCAAAATTTCGATTTAATCATACAATTATGAACGTATGAAGCGGACTATACTTATGAGAAATCAGATATATCTCTTGTTGCCTATATGAACATCTTCAACCTGTATATAGCCAAGTAATATTAATTTTATAAAGCTGAGTCATGAATAACAATGGCGGAAACTCTGGCAGATGCACGACTCGACCTAGAGAACACACTGGTGTCGTTTTACTTGTGGTGACGTGTATGGTAGTTCTGTTATTCCTTTAACTGGTGGAGAAGATTGAGAAGGAAGGTTAATTTGTGAAGTGGGAAATGATAGGTTTCAAAATGTTAACGCAGAGTTGGACAACCGGCGCTCAACAGAAAATGCGATTAAAACTGCAAAAGCTGAAATAATCTCGGAAATCAAACTGATCAGCAAGCCAAATGAAGATGCCTTTCCATTTAAAGAAGACATCCTAACATAAATCAAATCACCCAAAGACATCCTGGCTGATATAATAAAAACTCCGTCACAAACATTTGCCAAAGTAACACAAATACCAAAAGGTCTGCAAACAAATGATGCCGAGAAAACGGTGCTAATTCTCCCCAAGAAGGACAACATTAAAGATGCCAAAGAAACACGCCAACAAATAATAAAGGAAATAGAAAAAAAGCAGAAAGTGAATATAAAGAATGTCAAACATCTCCTCATCAAGGGAGTAATCATAGAAACAGAAAACAGAAAGGAGGCAGAGAAATGAAAGACATAGTCAAAGATACCTCAACCTTAGACACACAAACAAGAATGAAAAGAAACCCCATGATAGTCATATATGACATAGAAAAGGAGAGGAATGAAACAGAAATGATAGAGGACATATACTACCAAAAATTTTCAGGATGAAGACTACTCCTTATCACAGTTCATGCAAGAAGCATTCGTTAGATTCCAAATGAAACCAAAAGGTAGGAAAAACCCTAATAATAAGCATTGGGTTCTTGAACTCCTTGCAAAACTATGGAGAATAGCTACAAACACCAGGCTATACGCCGACAGGACAGCATACAAAGTTGCCGACTTCTCAGTACCAACGAGATGCCAGAACTGTTTAAGATATGGCCATCCAGCAGCATACTGTCGTCAAGACACACCAACCTGCAGTCACTGTGGGGAAAACAACCATTCAGTTAAAACTTGCAAAAAGGAAGATACCCCCAAATGTGGGAACTGCAAAAGAGCAGGGAAGGAGGATGAACATAACTTTAACTCCAGAGAATGCCAAATATACAAAATTGCGCAAAAAAAGACTGAAAAAAACACCAACTATGGCCCTAAAAATAATGCAAGTAAACACGACCAGAGCAAAAGACGCTATGTCAGAAGTAGAACAATACGCATTATCCCAATGAGCCAACAACATAATTCTGCAAGAACCGTACACAGCATTTGGTAAAACAGCAGGAATAAGCAAAAAATACCAAACGATAGAAAATTCAACAAAAGTCTCGGCCTCAATCATAATTATAAACTCCAATATTAAACCATTAAAAATCGGCAGCTGCTGCGATAGTAACTTCGCAACATGCTATGTCGAATGGGGCTAACAAAAACTTTACATGGTCTCAATATATTTCAAAATATGAAATAGACACAGCAATCCATCTGGAGAAGCTCAAAGAAATAAACCAGAAACTTAAAGGAAAAAATAATAATAGCCGGAGATGTGAACGCCAGATCAACAGCCCGGGGAGACGAGAAAACAGAGAAGAGGGGCGACCTAGTAGAAGAGTTCCTAGTGCAGAACGACCTATATGTAATTAATGACGAGAAGTCAGTCACAACGTTCCAGAAAAACGAGAATAAATCTTGGATAGATCTGACGATCACAACTGGTAAAACAGCAAATCTGATCAAAGACTGGAAAGTCGTTGAAAATGCCAGCACAAACGATCACAACTCAATCATATTTACGGCAAATTAGAACCAGATAATTCAAGATTTCAGCCAGAGAGCCACATACAACCAAAACAAAGCAGACTGGGACTTGTTTCAACAAGCTCTTAACATAGAGCCTAAAGAAGGATGGAGCCAAAATCCAGCAGTAGCAACAACTCAAATGAACACTATTATACAAAGAGCTGTAAACGTAGCCATCCCGATGACCAAAAGGAAAATCTCCAAACAAACGATATGGTGGACTAGAGAAATAGAAGAATTCAAAACAGAACTAACGAGAATTAAACGAGGGATTAGAAACCTAAAAATAAAAGACCAAGACACACAACATAAACTAGAAGGGTACAGAAAGGCAAGGAACAAACACCTTAAACTAACAAGAACAACAAAACCAGAAAAATGGGATGAATTTGTCGCCAAGGTAATGGAAAAACGCCCGTGGTGTTTACCATACATACCAAGTAATCAGCTTACTCACAAAGGAGGGAAAAGAAACACTGGAGTGAGACGCAACAGCAGAGATGCTACTGGACACCCTACTATCAGATGACAACAGGGAAACAGACCTATAAGAGCACACACAAACGAGACTCGAGGTAACAAGGCTCAGAGAGGAAGAAACAGAAGACACAATGACTCCGATCACAATCGAAGAGTTAGAAAGTACTCTTAAAAACCTAAAACCCAAAAAGGCACCCAGCCCCAATGGACTGAAGGCATAAATTATACTAAAAGCTATGCTAAAATTAAGAGACCAGTTTCTAAAAATACTAAATGAATGCCTGCACAAGGCACATTCTCCAAAATATGGAAAACAGCCTCAGTAGTAGTGCTAAAAAATCAGAAAAAGTCAGAAAACAATCCTAGGTCTTACAGACCAATTTGTCTCCTTCCCGTACTGGGAAAAATGTTAAACAAAATCTGTACCAAAAGGATAACACAACACTTAGAAAAAGAAGGAAAATATCAACAAGACAATTTGGTTTTAGACAAGGAAAATGCACGACAGACGCCATATAAGAATTGATCAAGACAGTAAAACAAAAAGATACAAAGTACTGCTTTAGGGTATTCGCAGACATGCAGGACGCTTTTGACAACGCCTGGTGGCCCAGTAGAAACAGGAGTGAACACTCACATCAGAAAACTGTAAGCAAGTTTCCTTCAAGACAGAGATGTCATCTTACAAATGGGAGAAATAAGATATACTAAATAGATTAACATAGGATGTCCACTAGGCTCCAATAGTGGGCCCATCCAATGGAACCTAATCATAGACGAAGTGTTACAAAAGGTAGAGGCAACAGGAGCTAATGTCGTTGCATAGGCCGACGACCTGGCAATAACAATTAATGGGAACAACAGAAGACAAATCGAAGAAATATCACAAGCACAACTAGAGGTGCTAATGGAGTGGGGAATCAGAGCGAAAATGAAGTTCTCGCCTTCAGTTATGATTATGTTTGGCGAACAACTAGTAAAGAACAAGCCGCCCACACTCAAGGTCCAAGGGAAGACAATCAAAATGGTTGATAGCATCAAATACCTAGGAGTACATCTGGACACCAAACTATCGTTTGTCCCACACATCAGACGAGTTCCAGATAAATCCAAAAAGCTATTCTTCAAATTCAGAAGAATCTGCAAAACAGAATATGGACTGGACAGAAAAGCCATAAGGACAATATACAAAGGCGCATTCATACTCATTATCTCCTACGCTGTTGCAACCTGGGGACACGGAATCGCACACGACCACATTTAAAGAACGCTAATGACTGCACAGAGGGTCTCCCTCCTCGCAATCACTGGAGCCTGTAGACTAAAATCCACTCAAGCACTACAAATAATAAGTGTACTCTTCCCACTTGACCTAGTTAGAAAAAATGTACCTTAGAAGAAAGTTGAAAGCTGACCAGACAATAAACACATATAACGAGACCATTTCAAAGGCAGACAAAAATTGTAAAAGCAAACTCACGACAGAAATCCTTAATAAGTTGCAAGAAAGATGACAGGAAATAGACCATGGACAGACAACGAAAACGTTCATCGCAAACATGGTATTCGCTGGTGTCATTTCTGGTGTGAACCACGAATGGTTGACACCAGAAATGACAACAGTGCGTGCCATTACAGGTTACGACCTTAACAAGGCAGAGAGACATGCGAGAAGTGCTGAAAATATCTACATATCTAAATCCCAACAGATGGAAGAAGACGAACTGCGAGTAACCCCTTCTGCCCATGTGACAACAAAACAGAAGAGACAATCTTACACATGTTACATGATTGCCTTCTTTACTCGACAGAAAGAACTGAGTACGCAGTTATCTCAAAGGCTAATGACAGGAAACTTACAGAACATCTTCGTAAGCAAAGAAGATATGCTCGAATTCCAAGGATTCTTCAAAACAATTGAAGAAATAAGAAGCTCACTAGAGGAGAAGAAGAGGCCAGAGAGAACGAGAAGAGAACAAAGAAACTGAACGGAGGAGGTAGAAGACAGAAAAGACGAATGAAAAGAAAGAAATTAGCTCACTAGACCAATTACGCACTTAAAAATCACACACAAATTAACACATACAAGGACAATAACACGAAGAACACAGAACAGAACAAATGAACACACATACGTCTTGTAAATAGCAACTGCTAACAGACAAGACAGTCACAGACATAAAACAAAAAATATATTTGTGATAGAGTATATCTTCAGCAGAGATTGTTAATGTCACAAAAAGTCGCGTAACCAGTTCTCTCATCATTTCAAAGAAATTCACCAAAATTTATAAAGAAGTTAATATGTATTATTTTTGTGTATTTTCTTTTCTTTTCTTGTATTCTGCCTCTAGACAAATGCCGCCCATTTTCAGTAACTTAAGAATATTATATTTTCAGATCAAACTACCGATTATCGTATGCGTATAACGAGAAGAAATTATAAGAAAATCGTACCAACAAATGCGGAAGTCCGCTGCGAACTAGGTGTGGTGGTGGTTGAAAACTGAACCACATCGCGGGAGAGCTTGGTTCTAACACGATACAATGGACTACACTAGTACTTTCTAGTTCTGATCTTGAGATGCTACACTATACCTCAATATATAGTTCAGATTGTCACCATAGCGCCACAGACACTCCGAAAATTCGGCGTGAGTTTCAAAGCGATAATGATAATCAGTGGAGATCACGCGAATTGAGCGTGTTTACGAGTACGTTGCTACCATTTTCACTTCGTAAAACGGAAATAACAAATAAGAAGTGTTACCGTGTTATTGTATTGTTCCAAATGTCATTGTTTATGTTTTCCTATGTTGTACACATTATCCCGGTTTCATTGCATGTTTCCCGATATCATTGTCTATGTCCTTCAATCTTACGGAATGTTTTCCATTGTTATCCAATGTGTCTTCTAAACAATATGTATCATTATTTTTGGAATATATTTGTATGTACATTATTGAAAGATTTTTATTGGTACTCTACCTCCCCTTCCCTAAATCCGTAATTTGGATGATCTGTTTGAATTCGGAACGTAAATTTAAAAAACTAATGGACACGAACTATTTCCGCAATGAATGAAGAACGTAGATGTAGAAAGTGGTGCACAATATGCTAACCTAACGACCACGTTTGGTACCGGTCACCTGTATCGTGGTTGTAGATTTAGTAGACGGAACTCCCCATCGATTGTGCCACCCTACTACCCCTACTGTTGTTATATTACTTTTTGGCAGACTTACGTTATGTGAAATAAGCGATACCTTTTTTTGCCTATATGAAATTCTTGAACACATTTGAATAGACAGGATCAGAAAGAAATAGGTACGTACACACCAATGCTACACACACATATATATATATATATATATATATATATATATATATATATATNCTTGCGCGTCGAATTGCAGACAAAAGCGGCATTGGCACAGAGTAACCTCAGCCGAATTACCAAATATAACGAGCAACATGAAGAACTCGCGAGGGAACTTTCTGGACTACGGCAGACGGGCATTCCGCGTACCGTAATCCAACCATCTAGCTTGGGACCTAGAGGATGCTCAGCTTTCATCCCCTGACTGAAAAAGACCTTTTCTCACGCTATGCTTGATGCCCCGTCCACCAAATAACGATGGTCCACCGAGTGGTAGAGCCCTCGCCGCCTGTCTACCTTTCTACCTGCCTATCTGCCTGCCTGCCTGCCTGCCTGCCTGCCTGCTAGCAACAAGAATAAACTGAATGATTACCATGGCTGCATGGTTCGATTATTTCAGACTCCGCCTCTTCTCATCGCCTGGCTTTTAAGTTCGTCTAGATCTAGTAGTGAGGATGTTTCTCGAAACTGCTCAAGACATATTGATATAATTATGAACACATAAAGCAGACTATAGTTATGTGAATCAATGAACATCTTGGAACCTACTTGTACTTCTTGAACACTTGTGTATAAACCAAATTCGAAAAAAATGCGGGTCAATTCCAGCAGAAGCAATATAATTAGGTACGAATGAAATGGACTATAGTGTCGAGAGGTGAGCTGAGAGCTGACCAACGAACCTATGAGTGGGGAGGAGAGAGAGAAGAAAGCGGCCGATCTACGAGTGTGTATGCAAGGTTGAGAGGGAGCCAATTACAGAAGATAAAGCTAATTCCATGCCTACAGCATTTCTTTATTTACCCAATACAAAGGAGGCTGGAGGTAGTCGTCTTCACCCCCGATAGGGATGACTGACGAAGGCAGCAGTCAACAGCGGACATACCGTCGTCAAGCAACGAGTAGTTACTTTCGGTGGAATACTACTGGGTGAAGGAAGTACTCACTAAGGAGCGGTAAGCAGCAACTGTTGACAGACCTCCAGAGTGGTCAGTAGCCAATATGTGAGGAGAATTAAGGGATTGCTGGTCGACATCCTGACTGGTCAGTACCCAAAGCGAATTAAGGAGCATATCAGCCGAAAAAGCTTTATACCAATAAAACAATGAGCAACATAGAAACGCCTTTGAATTTATCATTCTTTGATAATTTTGCTAAAGCTCCACAATTACCAAGTCATATTACACAGTTATAGGTGTTGTAGAGGGGACTCAGAACAGCAATATTTGTAAATAAACCCATGTCCGGAAATGCATGGTTTGGAAGATAAACGACTGTGAAATAACGCCAAAGGATATGCTGCACGTGCATAAAACAACTCGAACCTGCGTGAACTACATCGTATGCTCGAAGTGGCGACTACGAGTTTAGTTGCACAAAGTGTACCTGCGAACAATGTTTACATATACACTGTCCAAGAGTCCTGGATGTCCGATATGACCTCCGCTGCAGCCATTTCTCGGGCAACGAAAAAAGTTCTGTGACTCCACGAGTGAGTCGTAAACAACACTTTTCATGTAGCCACACAGGAAAAAGTGCATAGGTGTTAAATCGGCCATCGTGGTGGTCAACGAATCGGTCCACCGCGATTATCCATCTGTCCCTAAATGTTATGTGAAGGCACTGACGGACGTCGCGTGAAAAGTGGGCTGGCGCGCCATTATGCTGGAACCACATCGTCCGACGGATATGCAATGGCACATCCTCCAAATTCTGCACCAGTACGTCTTGCAGGAAGGTCAAGTAGCTGTGACTCGTTAGATGGGATGGTAGAATACACGGGCCAATCAGATGACCATGGATAATACCAGCCCACACATTAATACCGAAACGGTGTTGAAATCGATGGATATGTGTGGCATGAAGGTTTCCCTCATCCCAAACGTAAGTGTTACGACGGTTGAGTATACCTTCGTTTGTGAAATGCGCTTCATCTGTGAAAATAATGATCAGAAGAAAGTCTGGAACGTCGACACAACGCTGTAGGAACCACGCGCAGTAATCAGCACGTGGCGCAAAATCAGCTGGATCCAATGCCTGCACTCTCTGGAGGTGGAATGGGTGAAGTTGCAGTTCATGGAGATCTCGCCAGACGCTACTCTTGTATACATCCACGGCACCTGCGATGTTGCGGGTACTCGTAGACGGGTTATGGTGGACCAGTTGGAGGACTTCCTCTTCCACGTGAACAGTGCGGCGCATCCAGTCACGACCACAATCGGATCTACTACCCTTCAAGGTGCCGGTTTCCCGATGCCGTTGTTCCAATTTTGCAAAAATGGTATGTGATGGATGGGCAAGACCCGCAAATCGTTCGTGATACAGGCGTTGTTCTAATCGACCATTTCGTCCACTTTCACCGTAGATGAGCAACATGCCGGTGAACTCGGACAACGTGTACTCCGCCATTTTGTAACGCACCGTCTTTCTTGATCGCTCAATGGCAACTGATGTACATGCGTAACAGCTCATTGGATTGTTCTCTGATGACACGTAACATGACGTCACACAAGACATCAAATGACACGAGACATCGTCCTCTATCAATATGTATTGCCTTCCATCGTTCAAAGTCGTTTATCTTCCAAACGGCGCATAACAATACACGTGCTTAGCGGTCTACATTTATATAAAAAACGACATCTCTTGGTGCCCATGCTGTCCAGTTAAATTGACCATTGAGTGATAATCTTTTATTTCCAAACGGCCACTTGAAATGAATGGCCACAGATGGCAGCTCAATAGTCATTTTTTCCAGAGCTTCCTGAATACAAGTCTATCGGCAGCTTCAGAAATCGGTTTGTTGAATCCCATACAAGCTATATAATTTTGTAAGTGTGTAGCAGTCTCTAGTGAAATTAACGACATGTGTCATTCAACACTTGTATATATGAAGGTTCAGAAAAACATAAGTAAACACCCACAGAATCCATATAACTAGAAAGGTGTGAAGCAGATTGTAGTTAAGTGACATCAAAACTATCTCTTGGTGCCTATATTAACTTAATAAAAACCAGTATGTAGGCAGATTCAGAAAAATGCGGGTAAATACCAACAGAAACTTCATAATTATGAAGGTATGAAGCAAAATAAAAGTACGTGAAATACGGGACTTTTTTGACGCCCTTACGAACTTTTTGATAAACTGTGCTACGGAAACTGTATAGGGAGGAAACGTCAGATGTTTGTAGTAGTTTACAAATATTTAGTCAAGACAGCGCCACCAGTTATGTTTGTGCCGGGCTGAATAGATGGCAGCAGGTTCGTGTTGGTTTGCATTTCTCTCCGCTCCTATTGGCTTGTTACTGCTCGAAACGAATCAAGTTGAAATCAGTTGACATGAAATCGTGAAGCAAGATAAAGTATTTTTAAGTAATGACGATCTGTGAGTTCGAGTTTTGAATCAATTCGGACAATGGAGTTCAAAGGTTGCGGTAATTTGCGTAAGCGAAACACGGCATGCGGTTGCTATGAACGTGACGTCACACCAATATCGTCTGTACACATATAAGATACATTATCATATAATTCTGAACGTGAGTATCTAACTATGGTTTTGTGAAATCTGCGACTCCTTTTTGATTTATTTGAACTTCATGAATACCTATGTATAGGAAGTTTTAAAAAGTTGGGTTACTTTCCATAGCAACTATGTAATTATATGCCTATGGTGCGTGTTATAGTTATGTGAAATCATCGTCATTTCTTGTTGCCTATATGTACTTTTCGCACATTTGTATGTATTTAGGTTCAGGAAAAATGGGTTAATGCCCATCAAAGCTACATATTCATATAATTATGTACTGTACAAGTGATGCAGACTATAATCCTGTGTAATCAATGACATCTCTTCGTACATCCATGAACATTAGTTTAGAGGGAGGTCTAGAAACAAGTGCATAAATACCCAAAAAAAGATATTTAATCATACAGTTATGAACGTATGAAGCAGACTATAGTTAGGTAAAATGAGTGACATCTTTTCGTGCCTGTACGAACGTCTTGAACACAATTGTATGGACAGGTTCAGCACAAAGTGTGTTAAATCCGACTGAAGCTGTATAATTTTGTAAGTATGAAGCGGGTTACAGTTGTGTGATTAAAAAACGACATCACGTCGTTCCTATATGTACTTCTTGTACACCTACTAATAGGCAGGTTAAGATTCACGTCAATAAATACCCATTGTAATTGTTTAATATATTATAAAGCATATAATTATATAATCATATAATATATGTGAGGCAGAGAACTGTTATAATAATTCAGTAACATATCTTGCTGTCTATATGTAATTCATTAACACCAGTGTGTAGGATGTTCAGAATGAAGTAGCTAAATACCCCGTGAAGATATATTAATATTTCATTACAAATTTAGGAATGTGTAAAGCAGAAATATAGTTATATGAAATCTTATGGAGCCCATATGTACTTCTTCAACACGTGTGTATCGACGGGTTCAGATTATAGTGTGTTGATTCCCACAGAAGCTAAATGATTATATACTCGTATATGCGAAGCAGTATATATTTATGTTAAATCTATGTACTTCTGGAACACTTGTTTAAAGAGAGGTTTAGAGAAAAGTGGGCAAATACCCAAAAAAGCTATATAAACGCATAATTATGAACGTATGAAGCAGACTATAGTGATATAAAATAAGCGACATCTCTTCGTGCCTAAATGTACTTTTAGAACATCTGTACGAATATATTATTGTGAACCAGTCTATATTTATGTGAAATCAGCAGTTCGTTTTGTTGCCTATATCAGCATAAACACCTGTGTATCGGAAGGTTAAAAAATATGTTTTAATTCCCAACTAAATCTACCTCGCTACGAGTGACCTGTATCAAAACTATTTGATCGTTAGGTAATCAGGTCGACCAATATTTTATGCATCTACATTCTTCGTTCATCGCGGAAATAGTTCACTTCCATGAGTTTTGTTATTTACGTTGGAAATTCAAACAGGTCATTCAAATAACGGTTTTGGGGAAGGTGAGGTAGAGTAAGAAAAAAACAAATATTTCAGTAATTACATACAAATGTATTATAAAACTAATGATGCATATAACGAGTTCTAAATGGCATATTCAATAACACTGGAAAACATACTCAGTGACACAGGGAAACACATGCAATAACAATGGATTTGATTCTATAACATTGAAAAATATACAATGAAATGGGGATACGTGCAATGGCACTGTAAAACGTGAGCACAAACACTTCTTATTTGGCAATTTCGTTTCACGACGTGAAATTAGCAGCAACGTACTCGCAAACACGCTCAATTCGCACCATCTCCACTGCTTATCTTTATGAATTACTTCCAAGCTATTACTCCTACTTGACCTCGCTGATTAATTGAACCTCACCATATCGCATTGATACTCGCGTCAGGTTTTGGGGATGTCTGTTGCGCTATGGTGAGTATTAGAACTAGTAAAGGGTGTTGTATCTCAAAGTTAACAATATATAGCACTAGTGTCATCCTCATCCATGGTATGGCATTAGAACCAAGTTCTCCCTGACGTGGTTCAGTTCCCAACCATCATCCCATCTACAACGCTACAGACTTCCGCCTTTGTGGGCACAGTTTGTTGTAATTTATTCCTGTTATGTGAGCTCTTATACTCGTACATACGATAATCACAAGTATAATTAAGTGATACTATATAATTAAATTACAGGAAATGAGCGCCATTTGCCCTATGGCAGAATATAAGAAAATTATATATAAAATTATTCATATTAAATCAATACATAAGCTGAATTTTAAAAAAATCTAAACTAATATTCAAATTTTAAATATAAAACCAGGAGACTATAAAACAATTAAAAACTGAACTGAAATTAAAAATTATTGAATATATGAGTAAACTAATACTAAAATAAAAAATGAGACTATGGAAGGTCATAATTAGTTCAAGTTGTTTCCCTGATCTGCACATTAACTGATTTCTTCATAAATTTCTTTGTGATAGTAGTGACAGAACTGGTTACACTCTGTTGAACTTTGACTCTGTCTGTTGAAGGTATAAAGAGTAGAAAAATTGTAGCTG
The DNA here is from genome assembly GCA_002313205.1 of Laupala kohalensis. NCBI lineage: Eukaryota > Metazoa > Arthropoda > Insecta > Orthoptera > Trigonidiidae > Laupala > Laupala kohalensis. The sequence continues at coordinate 332,441 of NNCF01126180.1, forward strand.
GAACTCTCCCTATACGTCACCCCAGGTAATGTCAGAGCTTCCTCAAGATGGAGTCTCGCAACTGCCGAACTTTCCCTCTTGGTTTAATATTACGTCATGAATTTGATATGAAGGAAAATATAGTTAGTGAAATGAGCGACTTCTATTGGTGCCTTTCAGAACTCATTGAATAATGTCTATAAACAGGTGAAGAAAAAAGTGGTTAAGTACATACAAAAGCTATATTATCATATAATTATTGCATGTGAAGGAAACCATAGTTAATTGAAATAAGTGAAATCTCTTGGAGCCTACATGAACTTCCTAAACACATGTGCATAGGAAGGATCGAGAAATGTGGGTAACACCCACAAAACGTGTGTAATTATTTACAAGCGAAGCGAACTTTTATGTGAAATCATCAAAATCCCTTGATGCCCATATGCACTTCTTTAACACGTGTGTTAAAGCAGGTTCAGATACAGTCGTACAAATACCCACAGAAGCTATATAATTATATACGTGCGTTGCAGCACATATTTATGTGAAATCAAACATCTTATGATGCCTGAACGTACTGTTTGACCTCCTGTGTATAGTCAATTTCAGAACAAAGTTGGTAAAGACAAGACATACAATCAAATAATTATGTTCGTGTGAATGCGACTATAGTTATTTGAAATCAACGAACTCTCTTGGTGTATTTATCAACTGATTGAAAACCTGTCTTGAAGAAGGATCACAAAAAAGTGAGTAAATACATAAGGAATCTATATTATCATGTAATAATGTACGTGTGAAGAAAACTATGGGTTTCAGAAATCTGCGACCATCAAGTAATATAACTATCCTAGGGGTTCACCAGCCACCATCAAAGCAAGGTGTCGCGGGCGCTACCTCTTATCTGTCGCCAGCAACACATGTCACACAATGATGACCGCCAGCCTAACCGATTTATTGTGTTAAGCCAACGCACCCTGGTCTAACCTATCGAAATATATTCATGATTTTTGGTGTTAACGATGGTTTTAGCACTCTCTGGACACGCTTTTATCACACAGATATGGCGCATTCTATGTTTTTACTCTTCGTTCAGAGATGGCGGTCTTTGTAGGAGTAAAAAACGCAACCCGCATGACTCCCGAACAACTCGTATAGGAGGAAAGAAAGCAGGGTGGTACCATCTATGGGGATTTCCATCAACTAAATCCACAACCACGCAACGAGTGTCCGGTATCAAAACTACTTGGACGTTAGGTTAGCAGGTCTAGCAGTCTTTCTGCACCTACGTTTTTTGTTCATTGCAGGAATAGTTCGCTTTCATTTGTTTTATTACTTACATAGCAAATTCAAACAGGTCACTCAAATTACAATTTTGGAGGATGGCGAGGTAAAGGAACTATAAAAACAGATATTTCAGTTATGTACATACAAAATGTATTATAAAAATAATGATACATATTACATCATCTAAAAGCACATTTAATAACACCAGAAAACATCCCGTAACATTGTAGAACATACACAAATATATAGGGTATACTTATACATAAACACTTCTTCCTTAAGCATTTTTGTTTTACGAAGATAAATGGCAGCATCGTACTAACAAAATCACCTAATTCACGTGATGTCCACTGTTTATCATTATAAATTACATTCACGGCCTACTTCACCTCTCTGATTATCGAACCTCGCCATATCACGTTGAATCTCTTGCTGAGTTTTGAGAATGTCTGTTGCGCTAAAGTATTAAAGAATGTAGTATCTCGAGGTTAGCACAAGAAAGCACTAGTGTCATCCCTATCCGTTGTGTTTGATATAAGCTCTTCTGCGACGTCATTCAGTTTCCAACCACCATTCCAGCTAGGGTTCTGCAGACATCCTCAAATTGTGGGCACTATTTTCTCGCAATTTATTTCCTTTATGGGAGGACATATACATACGAAAAGAAGCAGTATTATTTAGACCGTCTTCCACCAGCGTTCTTACCGACCGGATAGAGTTACTCGTATAACTTATCCGTGCGGTAATAGTAGCAATATAAAATTTATTTTCTGTAAATATGTGGCAGAATAAAATAAAATAAAATATTGAAAAATAATACTTATTATACCAATACAAAGAACTGAATTTAATAATTGCAAGACTTTTATTAAAATATAAATACAAGAACATGAGACTATTATACGACTAACAACTGAAATGAAATTAAAAATTATTAATAAATCAATAAACTAATGCTAAAATATTAAACATAAAAACATGAAAATATGAAACGGTTAAATAGGATTACTTCACGATGTTTCATTGATCTGCATAAGGACTTTATGGATTTTTTTGATTTTCTTTCATGATATTGATGACAGAACTTCCTGCAACAGTAACTCTCTCTGTCGAAGACATACTATAACTAATAGAAAAGTACATATTTCTTCCGTGTACCCTACACGTGGAGAAGATATGTGATAACTTTCGGTCAGGTGAAAATGGCGACGAGTTGGGAATCGTACCCAGGACCCTTGCTTTGATCGCAGGGGTGTTAACCACTACACCACCCGTTCGCCTTCCACAACCGTACACCATTTCCACCCAGACCTAATAGAAAAGTAGTTAAAGGAACTCAACTTAGACGTCACTACGGGTAAAACGACACCAGTGCCCATGAAGGTGAGGACGCACAACTGCCCGAGTTGCCCCTCGTGTTGTAATATTACTTCACTAGCTTGGCTTTATTACTTGGCGTTGCTCGGAATTCTTTTTACTTGTTAGACCAACGAACCCACTCGCCGGGATCTGCGCAGGCCGAAATTTCGCTTCCGAGGCATGCAAGGCACACAAGGGTGGCAGCGTGCCTGCACCATTTCATTAATACACCTATAAAATCTAAATCATTCGCCCAAATTTTACGATTTATGAAGCGTTTTAATCTTTGTTAAATGCACAAAACAAAAATAATATTAAATTTGATGATTGATTTTTCCTTCTTAAATTATTCTCATAAATTGAAGTATTTAACACTCCTATTTTAATAAAGTTTTTTCGATAATGTAGATAGAACCATTGTAGACGCTGTCGCGGACATTTTTGTAAAACACTTTGAGGCGAACCATATTGCTATTCATACTTGTCACCTATCTCTAACCGTTTAGGCAGCGTAAGCAATTTTACCTCTTTTTCCCAATATCATCGACATTTATGGTCAAAATCATTTTTTATCTTTCCTTTTAAGCAATTTTAAAATAAAAATTGGCCCATGTTCCTCCAGAATATCTTAACTATATCTTTGTTAAATTTCAACACAATCAATTCAGTGATCTAATCGTAATTAAGTAACAAATACACACACGCACTTTCGCATTACGTACTTATATGTTAGTAAAGATCTACAGCAATCCAAAATTGCCTGTATTCACGTTCGTAAAGGGGTATAGTTATGTTCTCATTGCATCGGGGGCATAACTTCTTCCAGATTCATTTTTAAGAAAATTCCTTTAACAGGGTTTCATTTTAGACTCTACTTTAGCCTGACATCAATTTTCAATGTATTCCGTTTCAAAACAGTGAACACACTTGTTGAAAATCCTAGATTGTGTCCTTCCAAATTTTTGTCTTTCATTCAAATTGATCTCATTCGATTCCTCATGCTTAACTCATTTTTCTATAATTACTGCACTCCAAAATTTCTAACATATCCAAATATATTTACGTTTATAAAAATGTGGTTAAAATGAATAGGGGTGGGCAAATTTCTTTCAGATACGTTCTTACGAAAATTCCATTCACAGGAGTTAATTACAGACTCTTCTTTAGCTTCGCACCAAATTTCAAGTTATTCCGTCACAAAATAGTGAACACCCTAGTTCAAATTCCAGGTTTGTGTCCTTCCCAATTAAAGTTTTTCGTTTAAATTTATCTCAATCGATTTCTCTTGCTTAACTCTTTATAGCTCAATTTACAGCAATCCCAAATCTCTAGTAGGTACTCAAGTTTATAAAGTGGTATAGTTATATTCCCATTGCATTGGGAGGCATAATTTCTTCCAGATTTGTTTTTAAGAAAATTCCTTTTCTGGGGTTAATTACAGATTCTACTTTAGCCTGTCCCTAATTTTCTAGTTATTCGTGACAAAATAGTAAACACCTTTTTTGAGAATCCTAGATTGTGTCCTTCCCAAATCACGTTTTTTAAATAAAATGATCTCATTTAATTCCCCTAGCTTAATCCTTTTTGAAAAATTTATTGCACTCCAAAATTCCTAATATATCCGAAGATTATAAAATTAATAAGACGCGCGGTTGAAATGCTACGAGGGGCAAAATGTCTGTCAGTTTTTTTCTTAAGAAAATTGTTTTCACAGGGATTAATTACAGACTCTTCTTTAGCCTGAAACCAATTTTCACGTTATTCCATCACAAATGTGTGACTTTCTCAATTAATGTTTTTTAATGAAATTGAACTCCTTCCATTCCTCTTGCTGAACATTTTACTAAATTTTACTAATTTTACATTTTACTAACTCCTAAATTATCTGCACTCTAAAATATTCTAATATATCCGAAGATTTTGGCTTTTTAAAGACATGGGGTTAACATACATCAGGGGTCATAACTTCTTTCAGATATTTTATTTAAGAAATTTCTTTCACAAGGGTTAATTACAGACTCTACTTTAGCTTGACACCAATTTTCAAGTTATTTCGTCACAAATTAGCGGACACCCGTTTTGAAAATCCTAGTTTATGTACTTCCCAATTAATGTTTTTAATCAATTTGATATCACACGAATCCTCTTGCTTAATTTTTTAAATATATTTACTGCACCCCAAAGTTCCTCATATGCCCATAGATATTCACGTTTATAGAACTTGCGGTTAACATGCATCGGGGGCATAACTTCTTTCAGATTTGTTCTTAAGAAAATTTATTTCAGGGGGTTAAATACAGACTCTACTTTAGCCTTACATCAATTTAAAGATATTCCGTCACAAAACAGTGAACACATTTGTTTAAAACCCCATATTGTGTGCTTCACAATAACAGAGGTCTGCATGTAAAAAACTGCATAGGATTTTTATACATTTTCTTATAGATTTCATCTTGGTAAAAACGAAAAAAAATACCCCAAAAAATCCATCATGTCAACTTTTTGTTACTCTCAAGTTTTTGTTTGTATATAGAGTATAATCCCTAATTAGCTTAAAATTTAATATTCTTTTTTTATTTAAATAATGACCTTAAAACAAAAATTTCATGATCTTAAAAAATTTCGACATGTTATCTGGGGTACTAGGAATAAACATGAACAATCTGCTGTTGGATTAGATCATGTTTTAACAAGCTAAATAAGTTCAGTATCTCGCTGGTCATCTAATGCCACACGTTTAGCTTATATCCAGCTACTGTGCTTGTTTTTATTTCTGGAATATGCTCACAGAGGTTGTGTAATTTCTCCCGACAGTTTCTTTTAAGTTTGTGGTGAATACACAGTGGAAAGTCAATAAAAAGTCTTTAAGTGAGTTTGCGAAGAAAGTTTATTTTGCGTATTTGAAATTTAAACTTGGAGATCAAATCAAAGCATGGACTCAACATAAGGTGTGAAGAAGGTGCGAGGAGGATCTTCGTTAGTGGTTTAAGGGTAATAAAAACTCATTTCGTTTTGGCCTTCCTATGATAGGGCTGAACAGAAAAATCACACATATGGCTGCTACTTCTGTGTGGTATGTGTGAAAGGACGTAATACAAAAAAAGTATCTTACCCCGACTCTGACTTAGCTATTCGTCTAGTGTCCCAATGTTCTGAAATACCAGCTCCACAGCTACCTTCTAATTTAGATGACATCCTGAGTTAGTCACAGGATTCGGACACATTAGATTACCAGGACGAATTTTTTTGTTGACGAGGGACCTCAACTTATTTTCTCAGAGTGAGCTCAACGACCTAGTGAGAGACTTAGATATTTCAAAAGATGCAGCCCAATTGCTAGGATCAAGGCTAAAAACAAAATCCTGCTATCATCTGGGACCTCATTTTCGTGGTACAGGCATCAAAAGAGAGAATTTACTCAGTTTTTCTCCAAAAAGTGAAATTAGGTTTATTGTAATGGTGTTTACGGTCTCATGAAGTTCTTCGAAACAGAATATGTTTCATCAGAATGGCGCATATTAATTGATTCGTCGAAAACTAGCCTCAAAGCAGTCTTGCTGCACAATGGAAGTGTATTTGCACCTCTTCCTGTGGGACTCGGTTCATATGGGAGAAAATTAAATAGCACGAGCATCAATGGAGATTTAAAAATACGTGAACAATCATGTAATAGAGTCAGCATGGAGGTTATACAAAATAACCATACTTTCTTTGTTTATGGTGTAGTAGAGCCAGACAGCAGCACTGCACAAAAACAGACTGGTCACAACGAGAAAATTTAACCCCCGGCAAGAAAAACGTCATCAATACGACCTTGGTTCCGCCAGAAAAAGTTTTATTAACACCTCTTCATATTAAATTGGGGCGTATAAAGCAGTTTGTCAAATCACTGCCAACAGATGGGGATTGTTTCAGGTATTTGTGTTCCAAGTTCCCGAAACTGTCTGAAGCCAAGTTAAAAGTTTTCACTGGCCCGACATTAGAAAACTCTGATCCCCTCTTTTTGGAAACAAAGGGATAATAGGAAAAGGAAGTGTGGGACTCTTTCATGAAAGTAATGCACAAGTTTTTGGGTAATACTAAGGACCCAGAGTACAAAACCGATGAACAACGAATGCTGGAAGCGTAAGAAGCTCATGGATGCAAGATGAGCTTAAAAGTTCATTTCTTACACTCCCATATTGTCTATTTTCCTGCAAACTAGGGAGCCTATAGTGAAGAACAGGGTGAAAGATTTCACCACGATGTTCGTGATATCAAGAGACGTTACCAAGGGAGACGGGCTGTCAGTATGTTAGCTGACTGCTGTGGGATGCTCAATCGAGAAACTAGAGAAAGAAATCGGAAACGAGAACGGAGAAGCATCAAAGAGAAGAGGAAAAAGTTTCACAAGAAAAAAGAGTAGACCTAAAATTGTGTATAAATATCAGAAACAATTCGTTGATTAGTTGTAAGAAAATATAATATGTTTAGTTCATTGTAATGAATAAGTATCTTTATCAAAAATTTGTTTTTATTTTGCAAAAAACCTATACGTGATGGGCTATTATGGAAGTCATTTTTAGAATCTGCGAACTTTAAAACACATAATTCAGCAAAAATATACCATGCAGCTGAAATTTTTTTTTCCAGACATGTGTAACTGTTTTTCATTCAAGCTGATCTCTTTAGATTCCTCTTGCTTAACTCTATAGCTAAATTTACAGCAATAAAAATTTCTAGTAGATTGAAAGATATTCACGTTTCCAAACGGGTAGAGTTAAGTTCCCCTTGCATCGGGGGCATATTTGAGAAAACTCCATTTACAGGGGTAATTTTCAGGGTCTACTTAACACTGACACCAATTTTCAAATTATTCTGTCACAAAATAGAGTACACCATTTTTGAAAATCCTAGATTGTGTACTTCCCAATTCATATTCTTCGTGTAAATTGATCTCAGTCCATTTTTCTTGCTTCATACTTTTTTACCAAATTTACAGGACTCCAAAATTCCTAATATATCCGAAGATATTCACGTTTTTATAGCGTGGAGTTAACATGCTTCGGGGGGCATAACTTCTCTCAGATATTTTCTTAAGAAAATTCCTTTCACAGTGATTAATTACAGACTCTACTTTATCCTGACACCAATTTTTTAGTTATTCCGTCACAAAATAATGAACGTTGTTGAAAATCCAAAATTTTTTCCTTCCTATTTATTGTTCTTCATTCAAGTTCATTTTACTCGATTCCTCTTGCTTAACTCTTTTTTGCTAAATTTTTGGACTCAAAATTTCATAATATATCCGGAGATATTCACGTTTACAAAAAGTCGGGTAAACATGCATCGGAGAAATAATATCTTTCAGATTTGTTTTTAAGAAAATTCCTTCCACAGAGGTAATCTGGAGACTTTAGTTTAGACTGGCACAAATTTTCTAGTAATGTCGCTACAAAATAGAGAACAACCTTTCCGAAAATCCAAATTTAAATTTATTTAAATTGATCATATTCTATTCCACTCGCTTAATTCTTTTTTTCTAAATCTACTGCACTCCAAAATTACTTATATATCAGAAGTTATTCACGATTTCACAAAGTAGTTGACATGCATCAAGGAAAATACCTTCTTCCAGAATAGTTCTTTTTAATTCTTATGCAGCATTTAATTTCAAACTCATTTAGCCTGACTCCAATTTTCCAATTTTTCCGTGACAAAATAGTAAACATCCTTTTTGAAAATCCTAGATTCCTTCATTCCCAAGTATTCTTTTTCATTCAAGTTGATGTCACTCGATTGCTGTACCATTATCCTTTTTTGCTAAATGTATTGCACTACAAAATTCCTAATGTATCCCAAGATATTCACGTTCATAAGGGGGTAGAGTTATGTTCCCATATCATCGAGGAGCATAACTTTTTCCAGATTTCAGATTAAGGAAAGTCCTTTTACAGGGGTAATTTCAGACTCTATTTTATGCTGGCACCAATTTTCAAATTATTCCGTGACAAAATAGTGAACACACTATTGGAAATCCTAGATTGTGTCCATCCCAATTATTGTTTCTAATTCAAATTGATCTCATTTGATTCCCCTTGCTTCATTCTCTTTTGCTAAATTCACTACTCTCCAAAATTCCTAAAATAGCCGATCATAATCACATTTATAAACAACGAGATTAACATGTATCGGGGGCATAACTTCTTTCATATTCTTTCTTTCGAAAACTCCTTTAATATGGGTTAATTACTGTCTCTAGTGTAGCCTGACAGCAATTTTCAAGTTATTTCGTCGCAAAATTATGAAAATTGTTGTTGAAACTCCTAGATTGTGTCCTTCCTATTTATTGTTATTCATTCAAGTTGATCTAACCCGATTTTTCTTGCGTAACTCATTATAGCAAAATTTACAGCGATTCCAAATTTGTATTTAAGTTAATGTCTTTTACTGGGAATAATTTTAGACTCTACTTTAGGTCGACACATATTTTCAAGTTATTCTGTGTCAAATAGTGATTACCTTTATTGGAAATCCTAGTTTCTGTCATTTCCATTTATTATTGTTTATTCAACTTGTTATTATTCGATTCCGTTTGTTTATTTTTCCCCCTAAATTTACAACACTGCGAAATTCCTAATATATCCGAAGATATTAACGTTTATACGAAGTGGGGTTGACATGCATCAGGGGACTTAACTTCTTTCAGATTTGTTTTTAAGAAAATTCCACTCACAGGGGTTAATTGCAGACTCTACTTTAGCCCAAAACCCATTTTCAAGTTATTTTGTGACAAAATAGTGAGCATCCTTGTTGGATATACTAGAATGTGTCCATCCTAATTTTTGTTTCCCATTCAAATTGATCTCACTCGATTCCTCTTGCTTATTTTTTTTTGCTAAATTTGCAGCACTTCAAAACTCCTAATGTAGCCAAAGATATTCACATTTATAAATATTGGGGTTAACGTACATCAGGGAGCATAACGTCTTTCAAATTTGTTCTTAAGAGAACCTTACACATGGATTAATTGCAGACTCTTCTTTAGCCTGACACCAATTTTAAGTTATTCCGTGACAAAATAGGGAACACCCTTGTTGAAAATCCTAAATTGTGTTCTTAATTATTGTTTTTCGCTCAAATTGATCTTATTTGATTTCTCTTATTTAATTATTTTTGCTAAATTTACTGCATACCAAACTGTGAACTCGTCACCTATATCTATCATTTTCGACAAATTGTTTGTAGCATCCCCTACTCTTGGGGTGCAAAGGGTTTATACGGGTTTATTTTGGACTTCAGGGTCTTCGAAAATGTCATTACTAATCTAATCGGTCCCGAAAACTATCATATAAGTCATTTTAGATTATTTCTACATTTCTTCCCTTAACCAAACGGAGTATATTCCTTCATAAGGGGTGATCGTGAACTTTAGAGACATTGACGGTGTGACTCTTTAGCGACTGCAAAACAGATGTATTTAACACCTACATCGGATGGTTTTGATAATTTTAACCTGCCACCCTTTCCCACCACTACCCCAAGGATGCTAGAGGTTTAATATCTGTAATTGGGACTAATTGAGAAGTTACGAAGCATTTGGGACGTCTTTATCCATCTCAACGGCACTTTTATTTATGGTTTCAATTATAATATTTTTTGTTATTTTTTTCACATCATCCTATTCCCACCCCCTCCCAAGGGGTACCAGGAATCTCTTAATATCGCAGTGCTTCTTGCAAGAAAGTCAGTCTTCTGTGTACAAAGTTTGGTTGAAATTGCTCGTGACAATCAAGAGGTATGGTGGGATACATAGGATGCACACTTAAAACATTTTAACTCTCATTTCACTCTCTTAGGGGTGGATTTTCGTAAAATCCTTTCTTGACGGACGTCTACATCTTAAAAGAAATCTACCTGCTAAATTTCAAGTTCGTAGGTTTTGCAATTTCTGAGATTTGGTGATTAGTTAGTCAGTGATATTTCACTTTTATATGTATGGTCAATTTAATTGCACACAGTTACCATCTGACGGGTGTTTACTTGAACTGTTAGATTTCAGATTTTTAATACTAAGAGGATTTCATAGTTCACTCTTCGAGGTGGACAATATTGCCTTTCATAGTTGTAATCTATCTCTAATCGTTTAGGCAGAGTAAAAGTATATTGCTGATTTTTCACCCCGATTTCATCGACATTTATCTTCAACATCATTTTCTATATTTCTTTTCACACATTTTAAAAATAAAAGTTAGCTTATGTTCATCCTGGACATCTAAACTATTTCTTTGCTAAATTTCGCTACGATCGGTTCAGTGGTTTAGTCGTCATTAAGTAACAAACAGACAGCATGCTTTCGCATTACGCATTTATATATTAGTATGGATGTCTGCCACTTCTCTTGTAGCGTGTATGAACTTTATGAATACCTACGTATTCGTAAGTTTAGAAATATTTTTATTTCCAGAGGCGCTATGTAATTATGTTCGTGTGATACGTATTAGCGATGATTTGAGCGACCTTTTCATGTGCCTACATGTACGATTTGGACATTTGTGCACATTTTCGTTTCAGAAAAAGCATGGGAAAGTACCCACTAAAGTTACATATTCGTAAAATTATATAGAAATGAAGCAGCTAGTAATTATGTTCTATTAACGACATCTCCTTGTGCCTCTATTGTCACGGGGCTGACATTACGCAAAGGTTTATAATATTACGCAAAGCTGACATTACGCAAGAATTTTATGTGCAAATTCAATTATTAAACCTTTGTTATAGTTTGTGTGTGTCAATGTTTTATTAACCAAACGCCAAAAACCTGAACAGAGAATTACTCTAACTATTGCCAAGCGAGTATTCTAATTATTTCCTCTGGGGTCTATCCTCTCCCGACGTTGGGACAAAGACAACGCTAAATATATACATAGCAACGACCAACGCGACATTGTATATTATTGTTATATCGCTATGTACCAACGCGACATGGTGGAGGCTGCCGAGTTTTCTGGTTTTTTATTCATTCGATGTGTATTTTTTCACTTTCCTCTCATTAATTAATAGATACTTTTTTCTCTTTCATTGGTTTTGGTCTCTGGTTTTCTTATTTGTGTATTTGTGTGTGCATGCATTACTTATTACAGGTGCTCTCTTTTATTGTGTTTTTTTTTCATTTTTTCATTTTTGGGATATTGTTATATGCCCAATGCATGTGAAACTGTACCGGTGGCTTTAATTTAGTGTTCTTTGCTTTCATTTTATTGAGTTTTGTTTTTATTCTGTCGGTAATGTATTCAATGTTCTTGAAAGTTTACGGTCCTATCTTGGGCGGGGAGGGGTATCGCCCCGCTTCGGGCGCGAGATACGAGACAGAACTCGTGATGGACGCTTAACGCGCTTCTAGTGCGTCAGACTAAGACACTCCGCTCATTCATGTCCGGAGGAGGCAGCCCGAAATTAGGCCACTACGCTAGCGCATAGGACAAGAGATATTTATGTTTATGTTTAGTATAAGTATATAGGGTTTTATTTTGGTACGGATAATATCGGTAAACTGCTTCCGAACCGTACTAAATGTATATGTGACTAAGGGACTTTCTTTATACACGGGTCAATCGGTAAAAAGCGTCCGAGCCCGTGAAGCACTGAGAATTGATTACTGTTCATTGTGGCGACAGTCGTAGAAATCATTTTCGAAGAGGTGAAAATCGATAGATGTTTGTAGTTTTTATGATTTTGATATTGCAATTATTGTGTACATATGATTAAGTATAACAAAGCTTGTGACTATCTTTCAGTAGTATATTTGTATAGCATTAACCACATTTTCATTTTGAGTGTTTGTATATTAACGGATTGCTGAAGTTGAAATATGTCGTATAGTTACCAGTTCCTTTTTGAATTGGGTCTTTCCATGTCAATTTATCCAAGTCACCTCAACCACCATTTCAGAATTTTATACAATTAAGCTCATTTCCTCTCCTATATAGTAAATCATTTCAAATCAAAGTTTCAGCAGACTGTGTCGTAGGTCGTAAATACATGCTTATTCAATGAACGGCATTCAGCAATTAGGAAAAATAAATGAACAAAAAATAAATAAATAAAATTGTAGTTCATACACCTTTTCTTAACTCTTATTTGATTCATGATAATTCATAATAAGATTTGATTAAAATATTATAAGATTATTTTTATTCCAAATCACAGATCCGGAGGGGATACATTCGTTCCCCTGCAAAGTATTTTTATATTATTGTTATACAATTAAAGTATTTGTTACGTCATTATTCTAAATGACTGACGTATTCTATTGAACAGTGGGCTAATTCATAAATGAATAATAATTAACATAGTGAATCTAGTTGATAATCGAGTTAAAAGCCGTAAATAATGAACTATGGAAGTTATCACGTTTTCTTCGCGAGGTTGGAGTGGATAAAATGAGTAAAAATCTCATACGTTTAAGTTATTTCGTTTCATTTGAAGGTTTTCTTCATTATTGAAAATTGTTTGTATAATGTTAAATTAAATGTCAGTATCTTTCGGTAGTAATGTCTGAGTTATCGTGATGTTAGGGATTAATGAAATAAAAGTTAAAAGTTGTGAATGAAATGCGCGTATGCAAGGACGCTCTCCCAAAACGCTAGTTATCTCGAGAAAACCGCTGTGACGTGTCCGTGACCGGAAGTACGGACTGTAGGCGAATCGCCAGTCGGTCGATTACTATGCACCGAGTCCGGGTTTTAGCGGACAAACAGCTGACCGGATCTTGGCGGATAAAAGTTTCAACGTTAGATTGCTTAATGTATTATGTCAATTATGTTAGTTTTGGGGTTACCAGATTTTACCTTGGAGAGATGCGTAAAACGACGCTAGTGCTTATTTGAATAATGTCGTGTTTTGACCGTATGTCTGAGAAGTATAATTAAGTACGAAGAATAACTAAAGCGTTCTGAAAAAGTCATTCTTAAATGTTGGAAACGTTTCATACGAATGATGTTGCCTATTGATGCCAAAAGTGCGTTGCCTTGGAAAGTATGAGTTAATTTTGTTGCAAGAGACAATCGAAGTTTCTGTGTGTGTTCACATTTCAATGTAACGAAAATTATCTCCTGTGCTTTGTGTGAGAAATAGAATTGGAAGTCCTATTATAGAGTTAAATGCAAGGGAAGGGGAGTAATAATTCAAATCGATAGAAGGTTCGAATTAAATTTCTAAAGGAAGGATAACAGTATTTTAAAAAGTAATCTCAAAACAAAAAGAAAAAAGTAAGTTCAGGGAAATAATCATCAAGATTTTGATTTCATTTGATTTCCGATGATTTAGATTTAAATACTTGAATTTGGAGTTGGATTTGAATTTTTGTATTTTTGAATTTCGAGCTTGAATTCTGATATCATATTTCAGCGAAATAAAAAAAAGTATTAATGGAATAAATGATCGTATGTCGTGGACCAATGGAAGTAATTGAAGTAAAATCGAGTGACGATTGCAGTTCGAGTTTAATTACAGAGTGATAATGGTAATTAGTTGTAGTCGATGCCCGAGTGCGATGGACGCTGAGTCGTCAAGGGAAGTGACTTCGTCGTTGTTTTTTTGTTATTGAGATAAAATTAATTGATGATCTAGCTATTTACGAAAAAGAATTATTTTCAGTTGCAGTCTGATGTTTTGTATTATAAAAATACAATAAACTCGTGGCCTTCCGTATTTAATAGTGATTAAATACTAGCAAAATGGGGTTTGCTCGAACCTTAGATAAAATCAGTTGTGAATATTTTTGGCTCGGATTATATAAGAAGTATGAGCCTTTGTGCGCAGTCGTCGATAACTAACCAGGAAAAGGATAACTAGTCAGAAGCCGGCCGGAGAATTGATTCCCCAATCACAGGTGAATCATCTTCCCGGATTGAAAAGGATCTCGTTGGCCACCTACCTCGTTCGGATTTCAGTTTATATAAATTTCGCAACCGTGTGGTATGAGGCTCAAGCCTTGGGGGCCGAGACGCCGCCCCAAATGGCTTAAGTTTTTAATAAATCGGATTTTTTTAAGGTACGGAGTGCCAACAGAGATATTAAGTTTTGATAGAGGACACATGTGCAGATCCTCCCTAAGTAACTTTGTAATTTTTGCGTTGCCTCAGACCTCGGGCAAAGGCAGTCAGTATAATTCAGCGTGTCACAGAAGACGCAAAACGCGGCATCCATTGTTAGTTTAGTGTGAGCGGTATGACGCACGCAGCAAAGTTATTAATTTTCAGTTGGGAGAACTGATACTAATCTTGAATCCATCTCGTAAACGTTGGGAGATGTGATGAGTTGATACATTTTTTCTTGAGTATAGAGGTCCATTTAGAATTGTTTCACCGGTGAATTATTGAATCGACAGGAAGCGTGCACGCAAATTAACAGAAATCATGCATGTTGAGAAATAAGCTTTATACCACGGGCAGGCGTAATAGCCTCGCTTAGATGATTCAGATAACCAATGAATCATTACGATTGCTGTCGGCTGTCTCAGTAAGGACAGGGAGTCCCTTTGACAGTATTGTGGAAATCTCAGGAACCACACGCGTGATACGACGTGCAGGATTGTTGATAATTGGGGAAGCCCTCTGTAAAAAGAGCCGTTTATCTAGCAGGTGCGCCGTTCCTCCTAGGCTTTCTCCAGAAGGGGGTAGCGATCACGAGTGATTAAGAAGTCCGCTAGTTTGCGCAGAAAGATATGCTTGGCTCGTAAGATTAATCTAGATAGCTGGGTAAATTGATACGTCGCAGCGAGACGTAAGTAAGGTTGAGAGATACAATGATTATTTATAATTAATATTCATAAATAAATGATTGATCTTAAATAATTGAAAGAAATAAGTCATTGCCATAATTCCATAATGCATATTCTTCATACGATATAACTATATTAAGAAATAAATATGTTAAATAAATACGTGTTTAAAATGAACTGATAGTCTTAAACCGTTGATTTCTTCTAAAAAAAAGGTTTTGAGTGGTATACGTTTTTAACTGGATTTTATTCCAAGGATTTATTTATCAAAATTACACTGTTGACTTGTATAAATAAATTTATTTTTATCTGTTTGTCTACCTGTATTTACATATTTCGTTTGA
Organism: Laupala kohalensis; assembly: GCA_002313205.1. Taxonomy (NCBI): domain Eukaryota; kingdom Metazoa; phylum Arthropoda; class Insecta; order Orthoptera; family Trigonidiidae; genus Laupala; species Laupala kohalensis. Next base: position 348,173 of record NNCF01126180.1, read on the forward strand.
TTTATTATTTCATAAGAATGAATTATAATTCTTCTTCTTTAAATGCCGACAGTTGAGAATTTATTTTTCCTACAGATAATAGTGCTATTTTCTATTTTTGGAGATAGATTTTTAGGTTGATTTTTCTTAGACATTCTTGAAGTAATTATCTTATCGTTTATAATAAAAAAAATTAATTTGAAGTTAAATGGGATTTGCATTACGAAATTTTCTTTTGTATTTATGAATTCAAATTATTTGCATAACAAGAATGTAGTCACCTTTTTTGAAAACAAAGTGGAATGTCTGACTTATAAATAGTGTTTTTATATAACAAAAATTTCGCTCCGATTTAGGAGTTAATTTATATTTATTATAGAATTCATCTTCGACATTAGCAAGTTGGGAATATTTATCGTGACTGGCGTAGCACTAGCCAACGCGCTGAAACAGTCACTCATATATTTTTTCCTTTTCTTTACTTTTGCGTTGGAGAGGCTGAATCAGACACGCGACGGTTATTAAAATTATCTTGAGGGATCAGGTCAGAACCATTTTCGATGAAACTATTACGTTGCTTCTGGGGATTTAAACGTAGTAGATGAGAGAACCGTCGTGAATTTTATTGCTTCTTGAGTACTGGTAAGAAGTGTTGATACCTGTTCACGGGCCTGATCCACGTTGAGATCCGTCTGAAGTGTTGGGAGCGTCCGTTCCCTTATGTCAAAGGCGAATCCCTTTGATTAAGGAAGTTTCTTTTGAATTTTGAATTTTTTTGGTATAAGGCTTCGCGTTGTACAACTCTTGAGCAGAGAGCTCGGGGCAAGGAATTGAACACTCCCTCCCCCGTGCTCACCCACACCATTCTATGCACCGTGGCTATGGTTTGTTCACCCATCGCCGATCTCTGGGTAGGATTGTTTGATTCCGTCCTGCAAGGACATTTGAGTTCTGACAGTGGTCGGTAGACCGACTGAGACATTTTCGTTGTATATTTGCGTCATATACGAATGGTCTGATTCACTCTTCTCGCGCCCCAACTACGTTTTTACAGAATAGTAGAGTTTCTCCCACTGTCTCCTGTATTTTTTACAAAAAGATGATTCGCATTTTGGATTTCAGTTATCCCGCAATCTAGATCTTGGGACAAAAGAGAGCCGCTGTGCTCTAATGAATCATGTTAGTTGATGAAGGAAAACCTCCGTAATAGAAACGGGTTGTTTCATTTCGTACCCAGGACGGGTCACGAACTTAGCTATACGATGTAAGTCCACCTGGACAGAAGTATCATAATCAAATGATATATTTGTAAGTTTAATATTTCTACATTATCCGAGGTGTATAGTTTTACGTTAGCCTCGATATTATAAAACCATATTAATAATGTTATGGTTCTTCACCTCTGATTGCCACAGTTACAATTTCACAGGTTTTTAAAGTTATGCTTGCCTGTATTAAGTAATACATCTCACGTGGTTATTGATCGATATGTACGATTTAATTTCACTAGTTAGTTAAAGAAACAATTAATTATTGTTATACCTATCTGAAAGTTTGTACATTTAGACTATGTTGTGTGTAGCGTGATTATCACTTTGATAATCCACCCTTCTTGTGAAGTGTTTAACGTAGTGCAATAATTTTTATACTTGCTAAAAAATGTTCCATGAGAAAATTTCTCTCGCATACTTGCTTCGTATTCCAACGTGAACTCTAGTAAAGCGTATGCCCGAACTTTATTGTATTACCGTCAGTGCAAGTACTGGTCAATGCCGTCTAGTGTCGGCAATGCTATACCTTAGTATTCATTGTTGTGCCTTACTATTCAGTGGTTGCTTGCCTCTAGAACGAACATTAGTGCGGAAGGGTACTTCTTGTGCCCCCACAACTTCATGTGCTCCGCAACGTAAGCCCACCTCGCGGTGAGCGACTAGGTGGATACCACCTCCGGCGAGGCTACGTTCCATGCGGCTTGCCCGTCCGGACGTCCGCCCCGGCATCAGACGGGACGCAGGATGGCGCCTGGGCGTCTCGGCCAGAGTGCCGTCGCTTCCGCCTAGAGATCACCGCCACCTCCGTCCCGCCGATGTGGTTTATTTTTTTGTTTCTTTTAATTTTTGTTATTTGTCACCTAATCTCTCTCTTTATTCTGTTAACACGCCCATGTCATGTGCTGCGTGCCACCATGAGTTTGCTGAGTTCCCTAGAATTGGAGAACGACATGGATACGGTGTTTTTGACGTCTCCTGTCGTCTGGCACAACGTTTGCTTGCGGAGACTTCAGTTATATCTCCCGCTGGTCTACAACAGTTTGCTCTGCGCAGCACGTTGGGGTAGAGTACGTGTTTCCCTCCCTCGTCCACCTCAAAACGATGCTACGCAGTGAGGTGTTATTTGAATGAACTTTTTATGCTATCTGCAGATTTTTGAACCTATTCAAATGAACTTTTTATGAATTCAGAAGATAATTTTCATATATTCAACAGATACCTTTCTATGTATTCAGTAGACCTATTCATGTATTCTGAAGAAGCATTTATGTATTCAAGAATAATCTTTATGTCCTCTCAAGAAATAGGACATGTTCTTTTGTAACTTTTTTATTTGTATTCATCAATCTTTTACGTATTGTTTATGTTTTGTTTGTTAACACATATCACACTATGTATCACTTGTGTTCCTTGAACTTTATTTTCACATGACGCACTATTATTTGCGTACAATTTAACACACTATCTTTTGATTTTTGCTATGTATCGAGCCATTTCCTGTTTGTATCTACCAGTACGCTGTATTATGTACTGTAGAGTTTTTATGATGATACCTACACGTTTTCCACACACACTTGTGTGTTTATTATTTTTGATTAGGTACTACACTTTTGTATTTGTGTTTTTTGTGTGTTTTTCTTTCAGTGTAGTTTATAATGCGCTTCGCGTATACATTGTTAAACGACAGGGTCCGGATGTTCCATTGCTTAGTGCCTTACGTCCTTACCTTGGCCGTGGGACCGGCCAAATTTGGAGGGGAGGTTATGTCAGGGGGCTGACATTACGCAAAGGTTTATAATATTACGCAAAGCTGACATTACGCAAGAATTTTATAATATCTTTCCAGGGCGGATCTTTAAATCGATAGTTTAAATAATTAGTGTCATTTTAATTGTGACTCGCCAGACGGAACTCCATGGCGTCAGCCGCGAAGGATAAGAACCTTTTCCTGTTTGTCCCGTTTCTGTGGTGAGGTTCCCAGAGAACCTATTTTTCTCTGCAGTCAAGCCCGAGATGACACACGATCGTATGACTAGCCACGCCACTGCACTCTGTCACCCCCCTCCATGTGACATTCCTCCCTCTTTCTTCCTAATTGCATTTAAATGGATAGGACAACGCCTTACCATCTCCACAAATTATCGTAGAGCCGTGTGCAACGACTCCCTTCCCAATGACTTCTCCTACCATGAAGAGCTCCTCAATACATTCAAATATCCACATGGAACCCCCCACCCCTACCAGGGCGCTTTCGGGAAGTTACAAACCAATTCCCCCGCACACCCCTCACGGTTACTTAAACTGGTGACCGCCCATCCGAGCTCCTTCTCTTCTTCTTCTTCTTCTTGATCATCATCTCTTCTATGGGGAACTCGCTGGAGACGATGTGACGTGCCCGAGACTGAGAGTGTCGGCGACGGGACGCAAGAAGCGTCCTGCGCGGCTTCAAGGGGCGCAGCCGACAACAGTTCTGATGACAGTCTGTATTGACGATAATTGGAAGCATATGGAACATTCTAAATGGACCTTGACGTCCTTACGAGTCTTTAGAACATGTTAATGCAATATATTGATCTCTCGCTCCGATAAGGGCATTTAACATAACTATGTAATCACTTGCTCATGGGAGCATCATTATAACTTTTTAATTATCAGCTCTCTTCGAGCTTATGTGCAAATTCAATTATTAAACCTTTGTTATAGTTTGTATGTGTCAATGTTTTATTAACCAAACGCCAAAAACCTGAACAGAGAATTACTCTAACTATTGCCAAGCGAGTATTCTAATTATTTCCTCTGGGGTCTATCCTCTCCCGACGTTGGGACAAAGACAACGCTAAATATATACATAGCAACGACCAACGCGACATTGTATATTATTGTTATATCGCTATGTACCAACGCGACACTATTAACTTCTCGAACATTTGTTTAGAGGACAGTTCAGAAGAATATGGGTAAATACCCTAAAAAGCTATGCAAATACAATCATGAACGAATGAAACAGACTATAGTAGTTTGGAAGGAGCAACATCTCTTCTTGCCTTCATAAACTTCTTGAGCACCTGTGTAGAGGACAGGTTTTAGACAATATGGGTACACACAGGAGCTAAATAATGATGATGGTGTGAAGTAGGCTATAAATATGTAACAAAATCACCAAAATCTCTTTGTCCCTTTGTGAACCTATAAAACCTCTGTATAGACAGATTCAGAAAAAATTGTAAATTCCCACAAAAGTTATGCCATCACATAAAAATCTACGTGAAAAGCAAGCTATATGAATGTAAAATCTGCGAAATCATCTTATATCTACAAGTACTTCTTGAACACCAGTGCAAGAGCAGGAATAAAAAATGCGTAAATAGCTACAGAAGTTATATTCGCATATAAATATGTACGTGTGAAGGTATGTGAAATATGCGACATTTCTTGCTGCGTATATAAACTGCATGAATACCTGTGTATAGGGAGAGTTAGAAAAATTAGGTTACTTCCTACAGAAGCTATATAATTACGTGTGTCACATACTATAGTTACATCAAATCATCGACATCTCAATTTTCTTATAAGTTATTCCAGAAAACCTGCTTGCGGGCAGGTTCAGAAAAAGTTGTTAAATACATACAGAAGCTATATAATCATATTATATGCATGTAAAGCAGACTATAGTTATGTGAAATCAGCCACGTCTCTTTTTGCCAATACTTCTTGAACACCTGTATTTGAACAGTTTCAGAAAAAAATTGTGTTAATTCCCACAGAAACCATATAATTACCGACAGCAGGCGTCTGGTGGGAGCGTCTTCGCTTCCAAAATCTCGCTGAGCGGTAAAGCATGGGTTCAAACCCTGCTCGGCTGAATTAGGTGAGGTTTTCGGCTGGAGTTTCCCTCACCTACTCTAGACAAATGTCGGTTCGGTACCATAAGTTCCCCAGTTACCTAACATCTCTCCTGCCCAATTCCTTCTCTCAAGGTGGAAGAGCAGGCCTCATGGCCTGAACCTCGCCAAAAGGCATAATAAATAAATAGCAGTCTATATTTACGTGAAATGAACGCCATTTCGTTTTGCCGATTCGATGTTCTGGAACTTCAGTATATAAGTGGGATCAGAAAAATGTGGGTGAAGTATATAATTATGCATTCAGTAAGGGAACTCGAGTTATGTTAAATCAGCGACTTCTCTTTGAGTTTGGTAGTACTTCTTGAACACTTGCGTACGGTCAACTTCAGAAAAAAGGTGTGTTGATTCCACGGAAGCTATAGAATTTTAATCGTGTAACGAAGTCTTTATTTATGATAAGTCAACGATATCTCTGGGTTCCTATATGTAGGTCTACTTCATGGAGAATTGTTTATTGGCAGGCTTATAAAACGTTAGTAAATATCCATAGTAAGTATATAATCATATAACTATAAACATGTGAGGCAGACTTTAGCTATATGTAATCAGTGACATCTCTTCCGACCTTTACGCAGGCGCGGATACAAGGTGAGGGTCAAGGAGGTCATGACCCCCCTAAAACCCACAGAGAAAGAGTTTCTAGTCGCACAAAAGCGTTTAAGGTTTTCAAGGTGGTTTACGCATTTTAACGATCAGTAATTAGTACTGCAGAATATTTGTAGAAACGATTTAGCAACGCACAACGTCCATACCCAGTTCGAGTGGCGACGATGGTGGTGCCATTATGGTTGTGAGAATAGATCTTGGTGTGAATGACATACGCTCATGGGAAGAGCGTATCAGTATCTTCGGATGTCTAAGAGTTATGAACGGCGGTTGTGTTTTAGCTCAATGTGTGCACCCACGGGGGGAGGGTTTAGGGGGCTGGAGCCCCCCCCCCCTCAAGTATCAATTTAAAAATTATTCTGTTAAACGAAAAATAATTAATTGTCCCAAATCGGAAATACATAGAGCATCATTTTATGATCAAAATTGATTTAAAAGCATATATGAAGGTTATGCAAAATCTCCGGCTTCGAGTAAACTATTATCCTCTGAAATTATTGACGAAACCTGGTTCCAGACACGAATTATCCGCTCTTCCAGGGTCTCTGCAAATCTCACATAGTAAACAGAAATATCAGTTTACAATCATCCAGCCTTCTCAACCATCCTCTCAGAGGTTAAAACTTCCTTCACGCGGACACGTTTGCATAACTCTTACGCATTGAGGCGATATCAAAAATATTTCTCATTCATTCAAATACATTAAAACATTTTAGTACCCTCGGACGGGGTTTCTCTCGGGAAGGACTCTCACATATAATTCATTGGGCCGATTTTCTATTATAAATTTTTCATAATATGTCTATGTTTCTTTGCTGCTCTATTGCTAAAAGGTTTATCATACAAGTAAAATATATGAATTTAATTAAATTATTTGTTCTTGTAGCGTTAGCATGAACTCGCACAAAGAATCTGATCAAAATTCGTGACCAAAAAGTATGAAGATGCGTAATTAAAGAGTACCTAATCTGCTCTATTCCCGAATAAAGTCTGAGCTTATTTACTACTACTAAAAAATAACACGATTTAACTGTTGTTTAAAATAATAAAATAAAATAAACTTTGTCTACAAAGCAGTTACAAACTGCGCATGACCACGTGGAGGACAATAAACTAATTTACTCTCCGGAAGCAAGCAAGGGACCATCCCATCAATTCCGATCAAGGACCCTAAGACAGAGCCGGATTTAACATTTCAACATACTCCTAACGATAAAAAAATAGTTCGACACGTGTTATAGTGTTAACAAATACCAACAAACATTGCATTTAATAAAACAAAAAAGTTATTTCACAAGTATATATTATTATCAAGCTTTAAATCATTCGGAAACTATTGTTGATAATTCGTAACTATTAAATAACACTAAATTCGCTAATAATTATGTCAATAGATGCCGTCTCTAGGCAAGAGCTGAGCGAGTGTTTATAAAAAATCCGCCTCTATCCCAAGGAAAAACCGAAGAAAAACCCGTACCAGGATGGGGTACAGAATTAATGTACACAACCGTGCTAGGGTTAAGTACATATATAACTAAATTTATACGAATAATAAGACATAATACTAGCGCGCAGGAAAATAGTTTTGAAATTGTTTTCAGGTATTTTGAAAGTTACTACAACAATGGCGTCATAAAGTACAAGACGGATTTTTTTTTTTAATCAATAAATTATTTTAGAGTGTAGAAGCACTGGTGCAGAAGGTAGCTTTTAACCGCAAATTTGAAGAGACTTAATTAATAATATCTTTTATATTTTTGGTCAGGGTAACGAGCCCTAAAGTCCCACAAAAGAAAAATTTCGTCAGGGAATGATATAGAACGATTCCCGAATGATACGGTCCTTTTTGCCAAAGTGCGGTTGACACTCTCGGAAGGTGAATATTATTCCCATTGCGAGTATTGTGTTCGTGAACAAAACTGTTTTGTGTGAAACAAGGGTAGTGCTTCAGTAATTCGGTCTTCACAAACATGACAGTTTCATAAATGCAGGGAAGTTTTAAAATACTTAATTCCTTGAATAACCGTTTACAAGAGATTCGGGGGTGAGATTTACAAATTATCCGAACCATCCTCTTCTGAATTCTGAAAGTTTGAATACTCTGACCGGAATTGCCCCAGAAGGTAATGCCGTATCGTAAATGGGAGTAAACATTTGCAAAATATACGCAACGGGAAATATGTGAAATAACAGTATTAACTAAGATTCGTAATGCGTAACACAATTTGCTTAATTTGGAATTAAGATTGTCAACGTGATAATTCCATTTGAGATTGTCTTGAACATAAAGACCTAAAAGCTTTGTATTAGAAATCTGGGGTAAAGATTTTGTGACACTATTATGAAATGACATAAGACACTGTTTTGTCAGTGTTTACAATAAGGCGATTTGCATGGAACCAAGCCGAAAGATTAGACAAAACTTTTTGAGCATTTACATAGTAGAATAGTGTCATCGGCAAAAAGAACCATTTTGCAATATGATGTGGAAGACGATGTGGAGACGATGTGTTTGAACGGAAACATTAGATTGAATCTGTGGGTCATTTCAAATTTCATGTTTCGTCCAAAGACCGATATGTCATAAAATCAAAAATAAATTGAAGATTGATTTATTAGCTCGATGTTTTAATTTAAAACCCGTACGTCAATATTCATATACCATTTTTCAGGCTCTTAGAGTTAGTGCTTTTGAATATTATCAAGAAATAAGATTTTTAGTCATATACTCATCTCTAGGAGATTTAGGTGACACGCTTCGATTAAAATTGCAAAGTAGGTACATTTTTCAATTTTATTTTCATGTTAGGGCAATTTTGAACATTTTTTGTTTAAATAAATTTTTGCTCTCTCGACCAAAGCCAATGTCTCAGGAATTAACGATGCATTCAAATTTTGGGTTCAATAGAGAGAACAGTCTCAGTCGTATACAGTACTTGTACTTAATTTTTCAAAACCTGCAGCTTCATCACCATCATTCACCAGTAATTTTGTTATTGTCCTTCAAATATTAAATGTGAATAACCTTAAAAATGTGAATAACGTTTTTGCATCTTTAATCAGAATAAATGTTTTGCATCTATCACTTTCCCCTGTCGCACGAAAATTTTAAAATAATCTCTAAAGTAGGGTGTTACTGTACCGAACCACCTATTAATTAACACTTAGATGATCTAATCTTAGTTTGCTTAAGAATTTTTAAAAAATTTCTGAGATTGGGATGTTTTTGGAACGTACTATTCCCAAGACTACATTCTTTTGTGATGACCCCCCCTAAAATATTAATATGTATCCGCCCCTGCCTATATGTACTTCATAAACTCCAATGTACATAAAGTTGTGAGAAAAAGTGGGTAAATACCTATTTTAATTCTATGGTAAATACCCACAGAAGCTGTAAAATCATACAATAAACATATGAGGCAGCATATAGTTATGTCAAATTAGCGACATCTCTTGTTGTCTATATGAACTTCTTGAACACTTGTATGTTTAGAAAAAAGTGGGATAACTCCAACCTAACCTGCATAACTATGATTGTGTAAAGCAGACTACAGTTATGTGAAATCAGCGACATCTCTTGGTGCGTTTATGTACTCCTTGTACACCTGTGTACAAGTTACGAAGAATTCTCTTCTATTCTAGCCTTGAGATTGTTAATTTACCCTAAAAAAATCTTAGGGGATTACCAAACAGGTTTTAGAAAGGGAAGCAATATTACTGACCAAATTTTTACTCTACGGCAAATTCTTGAATAATATTTTGTTATTAGTGTTAATTTACATTAATGTTAAGCAAGCTTTTGATTCTATTACAAGACATCAGATTCTTAAAATTATATATCACAATGACATCCCTTCAAAATAAATTAAACTTACTGAAATAACTCTCTCTAACATAAAATTTTGTCCAAATTCAAGGAAGAATCTCAAGGACATTAATTTCCAGTCAGGGTGTTAGATAAGGAGATCTCTTATGAACTATTCTTTTCAATATATGTTTAGAGCACTGAGGCTTACTGAAGTAAAAAATAATAGACTCTCATAAATTGAAACAAACAAAATCTAGTCTTTGTAGGCAGTATGATGATATTGGAGAGAAGAATGCTGGGTATTGAAAAAGTGTTCCAAAATGTTGATGTTCCTGCACAGTAAAGAGGCCTTAGAATAATCATAACTAAAACAAAATATGAAGAAACAACTTGACTTAGCAGACCTCCACTTCATTAGACCTCTTAGTTATCTCAGAACTTCAATCACTGAAAACAACAGAATGGAAGATGAGACCAGATTCAGAATTGCTGCAGGAAATACGACTTATGAGAATCAGTACAAAATCCTTAGAAACAGACAAATGAGCAAGAGTTAAAATACAACTGTATAACACAATGACTGTGGTCTTATATGAACCCAATCAAATCTGTGGTCCTGTATTGGAGTAAATGTTGGACATTGACTGCAGCTATACAACAAATGCTTCAAGTCTGGGAATGAAAATTTCTACAGTGTACATATGATCCTATAAAGAAACTATTTTTTTGAGATTTAGAACAAACAGAGAACAGTCAGATTTGTACAAAACTCTTGATATTGTGTTATATATTAAAATAATATATAGGCTATAATGGGTAGGACATATAATAAGAATGGATAAAGAGAGAGCTGTTAAGAAGTTTCACATTGGAAGCATTGGGGGAAGAAGAACAAAGACCCAGGACCAAATGATTGGATCAAGTTGAGGATGATTTAGAAATGTTAAAAGATGGGGTACAAAAGAAAGCTTTAGATCACAGAAAATTAGTATTTTTGATTAAGGAAGTCAGGTCTCAACTGAAAGAGCAACTCAACTTATGCTAATTTCTGCCAAAGTCAAATAGTTCCGAAGGTATCCATGTGGTTCATGGAGGATGGAGCTCCACAATTACTAGGCCTCAGCTCTTGAAGGAGGTGATGTGGTCAACTGGTTTGACCCCAGGATAGACCCAGAACTTATTTTACTATAGGTTGAGGAGGCCAGGGAGTCAGTCTGAATGTTGAGGCGAGATGAAAAATCCCACACCCCTCTGGGGTCTGAACCCAGACCATCCAACCAACAACTCAACTCAGTGCTCTACCCAGAGTCACACTGACTCCTGAATTTCTGTAGAATGTTAAAACCATAATACATGTTTCTTAATTTCTTTACTAAAGCAAAAATGAATAAAGAAAGTACAATATTACTATAAGTAGTAGGGGAGACTGGAGTAAAGTGGCTAGTTGGGGTAAAGTGGCCATTGGCTTGTACTCACTGGAAACTACTCCAATTTGGTGACAAAGCTGTGAACTAACTCATAGAAAAGCCATTAGTGTTCTGTCAAAGTGTGTGGGATCAGGTAATAAGATTTTTTCAAGTTTTCACAATTTTTCTTATTTCTCTAGTACTGATGTAAGGTAAGTATTCAGTTATTTTCTCACTATTTGTTTTTTCATTACTGATCCATTTTGTGTAGTGATATTGCTGGAAACTCAGTCTAATTACCTTAAAAATGATATAATATATGACAAAATGGTGTGTTTGACGTCAAAGGTAATGTGGTTTTGTGAAATGGTCAAACAGGTTAAATTGGCCATATCGTGATGGAGCAAAGTAGTCAGGTAAGAGGGCAAAGTGGCCAGGGACTCCAACTGCTTCTGAAGTTGAATTATTTGCTTATTTAAACATTATTTAGATATATGAATTGTATGCTGAGAATTTTCATTGAGTTCTCTGAATTTTCAAAATCAAAGGTATTATTTGTATCTAGTTTTAATTTTTTTTAAATTTTAACATTTTAAATTCTAGTCAAGTTAAATATGTTTATAAATTTATAAAAGACTTTAAAAATTTGATTTCTTTCTTATCATATTTTAAAATATCTTGTTCCATGCAATTCAGATTTGAGATAAAAAGAAAGGAAATAAAGCAAAATAATAACTGTGCTACTCACTAACATGAAGGCAGTGAATTTCTTTAATAACTAGGCCCACATTACTACAGGTTTGAACCCCATAAATGCATTGGGGCACTATTTAAACAATTTTTTAATGTTTTATTTACATTTTATCTTTAAGAATAATTATATAATTTGAGTTTCTAAGAGAATGACTAACTTTTTGCCAAAAAAGAACATTACTTCATATTCATATATTGTTTATGCAACATTAATATTGTAAGTTATACTGTATTATATAGTCATTTATAATTATTAATACCAAAACTATAATTCAAGTTAGGTATTTATCATTTCAAGACTTCCAGGTCACTTTACCCTGCACTATGGAGCAAAGAACCCACTTTGTAGGAGTTGGAAAAAACAAATATTTCAAAAATATCTTTCAAGATATTGTTGATTAATTGATGGCTACTGATTTTACACTAAATTTTCTACATATTAAATACTTTTTATATTTTAAATTCCTTTTAATGAATGTACAGAATAACGTTTTTCATTAGAGCGGATGCTTTACCCCAGTCTCCTCCAATAAAGAGAAAATAAGCAGTTTTTAAATTAAGATTTCTCTACATTTTGTTTCATTTCTTATCTTGAATTAAGAGCAAATTATGTTAAGAGAGAGGATACCAAAACATAACAAGATTTATTATTATATTTATGTACGAACTTAATTAGCTTTGATTTATGTCGTTCAAGAAAGATTTGATGACTGCAACAATAACATTGCAAAGAACTAAACATTCCAATCACTTATTTAGTATCAGTTGGTTCTAAATCTAATACTTTGAGCATCAATCAACAAAATACAATTTTTTATTGGTTGTTGTTAACAATCAACGACATATAAAAATCGATTCTAAATAACAAAAATTACATAAATATCCCATTAAATTCCATAATTGGTGTCAACAATCATTTGTGAAACATTCACAATATATATTCTCTTGGTATTGCAAATGTGCTGCCCTAAAGAAGTCAAAGTCAAGTCAAACTATCCCACAACGGGCCCCGAAGGTCTATGGGGTTCATGGAGAGTAGATTTTTTTTTTTGTGGGGCTTTAAGGGTTTGTCAACAGCAAGGTCATTAGAGCCCAAAACGCGGAGAGTTGAGCTCCGCAATTATTTGATCTCGGTACTAGGAGGAGAAGATGTGGTCAGTATCTCGCTCCGACCGGTTTGACCCCAGGATAGACCCTGGTACTCATTTTACAGCAGGCTGAGTAGGCCTGGGAGTCAGTCTGGATGTTGACGTGTGATGAAAATACCCATCTCACCGGGGTTTGAACCCCAGCTACCCACTGAGCCACGCTGACTCCATCTTAAAGAAGTACAAGTCCTAAGAAATGATAAGCAACAATGAATTAACTATATTAAAAAAATACTTGAACACTCAACAATTTTTAAATCCTGTGACCCCCCAAAAAGTTTGTGATCAATGCCTGAAAGAATGTCAGAGTTATACAATATTTTCTGATCTAAGTTTTAGACTATGGCTTTTAAGTAGTTGTCCAGAAAACAATCTTTCCACACAAAAACTGAGTAAACAAAGAAATTTTATTGTTGTGTGTTGAAAGGTTTCTTCTATTTTTTTCATCTCGTAAACCAATTGAAAATGAAGGCCCAATTTCTCAACAGACAATCATACCAATAAAATAAGCTGTTTTTGATCAAAGGTGTCCCCCACAAAATCTGTGATTCTCAGCATAAACTGAGAAGAAGAAACAAATTACAAATAGCATACAAAATTTAAAGAATTTTCCAAATAAAATAATTAACTAATATTTTATACCTTTCTTTTCTAGTAATTATTTCAAAACTTTGTAACAAAGTAGCTGTATAAGGGACTGAAAAATTCAGAGAAAACACTTAACATGCATTGGTTGGGATAATAATTTTACTCCCAATCTTTCAATTTATTTTCTTCTTATTTTACCTAATGTTCAGCAATTACTCTACAGTGCCAAATTAGTGAAATTCAATATACTGTCACATATCTAATGTTACTTACAATATCACATTTTGAGATCCATTCGTGATATAACCTCTTTATCAACAAAATAAGATTTATATTCAAATATAACAAGTAACAAAATTTTAAGAAAGACACACTTATGATTCAAGATATTACAAACAATTTTTCTGATCATATATATTATTTTGTGAAAAATCTATGAAGAACAATAACTTCATTTAAAATATTGTTTAATAAAAATTTAATTTCCATATGATAATAAATTTATTGTCAAAAAGGCAGTACAAACTGCGGATGACCACGTGGAGGACAGTAAACTAATTTACTCTCCGGAAGCAAACAAGGGACTATCCCATCAATTCCGATCAAGGGCCCTACGGCAGAAGCGGATTCAAAAATTTCAGCAAAAGTTCCTAGATGATAAAAAGTTAGCTGCAAGTTATAATACTAATAGAATGTCGATATGTTTGTAATTTAACACAAAAAATGTATTTTACATGTACAAATTATTATCGAACTATAGATTATTCTGAGTATAGCGTTTAAAAATCATAAGAATTGAAATAACACTAAACTCACGATTTATTGTTACAATAAACATGCCCCTAGACAAACCCTAGAGAACCTGTATAAGAAATCCCCCTCTACCCAAAGGAAAACCGGAGAAAAACCCGAACCAGGAGAGGGCTACAGAATTAATGTACACAACCGTGCCAAAGTTGAGTACACATAAATCTAAATTAATATGAATCATAAGACAACACAATCATGCAAGAAAATAGTTTTTGAAATTGTTATAAGTTATTTAAAAAGTACTACAGCAATGGCGTGATAAAGTACAAGACGGATTTAACATTTATTAAAATCAATAAATTATTTTACATTGTAGAAGCACCGGTGCACGAGATAGCTTTTAACCGCGAATTTGAAGAGATTCAATTTCATAATATCTTTTATATTATTGGGCAGGGAATTATATAGAACGATTCCCGAATGATATGGTCCTTTTTGGCAAAGAGAGGTTGACACTCTAGGGCGATGAATATTAATACTATTGCGAGTATTGTGTTCGGGAACGAGACTGTTTCGTATAAAGCAAGGGTGACACTTCAGTAATTCGGTCTTAACAAACAAGACCGTTTCATAAATATAAATGCAGGGAAGTGTTAAGATATTTAATTCCTTGAATAAAGGTTTACAAGAGTTTCGGGGGTGAAATTTACAAATTATCCGAACTATTCTCTTCTGAATTCTGAAAGTTTGAATACTCTGACCGGAATTGCCCCAGAAGGTAATGCCGTAACGTAAATGGGAGTAAATGTTTGCAAAATATACGCAACGGGAAATATGTGGACTAACATTATTAACTAAGATTCGTAATGCGTAACACAATTTGCTTAATTTGGAATTAAGATTGTCAACGTGACAATTCCATTTGATGTTGTCTTGAATATGGAGACCTAAGAATTTTGTATTATTAACAGTTTTTAATTGTGTTCCGTTTAAAGAAAGAGAAACCTGTTGAAAAGATTTTGTGATACTATAGTGAAATGACATAGATACTGTTTTGTCAGTGTTTATAATGAGACGATTTGCATGGAACCAAGTTGAAAGGTTAGGCATAACTTTTTGAGCGTTGGCGTGTTTACATAGTAAATTAGTGTCATCAGCAAAAAGAACCATTTTGCAATCTGATGTGGATGATATGTCGTCGTTCACATACAATAAAAANTAAAAGAGTATAAGGCCGAGAATTGAACCTTGGGGTACTCCGCAAGTAAGTGGCTTTGTTTCTGAAAGACATCGCTGAAGTATTTTATTTTTAGTATAGGATATTTCGACCTATTGATATCTATCTTTTAAATAAGAAATTAGCCATTGATGTGGAAGTCCACGAACGCCTAAAGAATGCAATTTGGAAAGGAGAACTTCGTGATTGATGACATCGAATGCTTTGGATAAGTCAAGAAAAACACCCTGAGGATTTTCTCCACGGTCTAGAGATGTGGTAACATCGTTTAAGAAGGAAAATATGGCGCTTGTAGTGGAAAAGGATTTCCTAAAACCGTGTTGATCGTCAGAGAGAATGTTATATTTTGATAAAAAATCTAGAAGACGCTTATAGAACAATTTTTCTAGGATTTTTGAGAAAGTGGGTAGTAGAGATATTTCCAATATCGGTAATTTCCAATATTGTTTCTTTTCTTGTGTAAAGGTTTCACTTTTAGCTNGTAAAGGTTTCACTTTAGCTGTCTTAAATATGTTAGGAAACACCCCTTCTGATAAAGAACTATTAAAAATATTTATCAGTGGATTTAATATAGAGTGGGATGAAAATTTTATTTCTGTCTTTTGATTAATGATTTCTGTCTTTTGACAATCTAATTAATAAGTAACATTGTGACTCATCAAACACTTCAGATGAAATGCTTAGCATGCATTGATTCTTGATCTGATACTTTGAGGCCCACTCAATAATATTTTAATGGTAATGAATGATAGTCAAAATTTTACTGAACAAGAAATTCTAACATGTGAAATAGCAATTGCAAAAGTGGTATATTTTTTCTTTATGCTAACACCTTCCTTTGAGAACCTACCAGGATTTATTTTCATTAATACAAATATTCTAGGCAATATCAAAATTCTAAAAATAAATGAGAGCAAGTGAACTAAAACCATATGCTTCATCCTACTTGAAAACTTTTTCAATTTTAGAAACATGTTTGAAATCCATCATTTATCAAATTTTTGTCCAGGAAGTGTGTTCAAATTATACACCTTATAATCAATTTCTGCCACACAGTAATTGGATATTGTAGAATTTTGAAAACGGTGTTCAAAAAATCTTCATTCTTTTTACAAAACCTTCAAATTTATATTCAGATACAAGTTTAAAACAAGAAGTGTCAGAAAACTGGGCAGTTTTGAATTCACGATCTTCCCCAAAACAATTTGCGGTAATATCTTTGATTGAGTTGGGGCAAATGTATGGACCTTCATAATTTAGCGTCATGTGTTCCAAATGTCAACCCTGCAGTATAACTGAGTTCGCTAATTGCCAATTGGTGAGCTACTGAGTTTGGAAGGCACTGAACACCCAGCCTCCACATCATGAAGCAAGATCCGATTTTCACACTTTCAGTTTCTTGCCAACTTTGAGCTTTTCTTCATGTACTAAATATGCGAGATTTTTTTCTCTTATATTTTGAGTACGAGCTTATGACGTTACTTTCTATTACATTCCGTTGTTCAACTCCAATGAATACACCACAAGGTTTTGTGAAGAAAAATTCTGAAATATCGACAACGTGGGTCTTACAGCGGCGTGAGTAAATCTACGCAGTTCATAATAGTCAAATGAAGCGGTGCAGAGTCACTTTGTAGTGATACTGTGGGTGAGCGCTTCGAAGGATTCACCACAGATGCCAGTTGCCTCCCATTTTTTATGATATGGTAATTGACCCAGTCCTTCGCGAAATCGAGGTTGCGTGCCCTGGAAAATCATCGGTGCTGGCATACGCCGACTACTTGGCTGTGTTGACGGAGACGTCTGAAAGCCTGCAAACCCGCATCGACGAAATGGTCGGCGTGTTGCGTCGACTAGGCGCAGTGGCTAAGTCGCCAAGGTGTTGGTCGCTCCATCTCAACTGTGATTTATTTTTGGCACTGTTCCTCTGAAACCCGCCCGATGGCATGTGACTAAAACGGTCCTCGATTGGTCACTTGGAAACATTACTTTCATTTAATTTGTTTCAATATTTTGTGTAAAACTAGTAACACTCATGTCTCTTATTATCCGTAATACAAATTATTTTACATGTACTCAACATTGGTTCGGGATTTCTATAACTTCCGTATCTAACTTTTCTCACTTCTTCTACTCATATGACATCTGGAAAATTTATTACGGCAGTTCCTGGTGCTATGCCAATCTAATCACACAGCAAAGCCGAGAATCAAGTGGGCATTAGGCCCACTTCTCAATCTTACACTATGGCTGCGGGCGACAAAAGAACTCTTCAGTGCCTACTTTCTGGGGAACACAAGGAGCACTCAAGTGGCAAGTTGGAGGATGAGAACTTAAGTTAGCTCTCATATGGCACTTAAATTGAGAAACAAATATTACAAATAATTGAAATGTTAAGCTTTAAAATATACAAGTAAATTCATGCAATACTATCATTTTAACTAACATTAAATCAAAACTTATGACAATAACATTACAAAAATGGACAATTTTTTTTGTAAAATTAGACATGTACAGAATCAACAAATCTTTATGTGAAATATTATAGTATTTACAAAGGAATACTGACATTCTGCAATAATTGTTCTTATTGCAGTATTTCTTTTCCCCAAATTTATTCATGAATTAATATCAAAAATACATTTAACAGTTATATTATTTTAATTATACAATAAATAAAAAAAACATTCAGTATTTCCAGTAAAAGTGAACTAACCCTCCAGGGGGACAAACTTGAAGAACCAACTACACTAAAAAAATGCGCCAAGTTCCATTTATGAAGTGGCATGGAAGTAGCAGAATTAATACACAGTAATTAAAATTCAGAGTTGCAATAATTGATTTGAAAATTGTTTTAGTCAGCCCATAAAACTGGAATATAAACATTATTAGGAAGTAATTATTTATTATTAGGCATACTTTAAAATAATTTTTGAAGCTCAATTCTAGAAAAGCACTATGAAAGGAATCACCCGCCAACAATTCGCTCCCGCTTGTTTTCTGTAAGTCAGTCTGAATATACCCATTTATTAACGCAAGTTGGCTCTCCAGCAGGTGTTAAGCACCCACAGAAAGCAACGGATATCTCTGCTGCTACTGGCTGGTAAACTTGCCCCGCTATTGCAAGTGTGAATAAGGACTAAGATAAACCCTATGATTAGACAAAACAACCTGAGGTGGACAGGTTCTACTAAGAATCTATGAGACAGACAGAACTCCTATTAAATTCCTAGACATTATGACATGCCTATGACATGAGCAGTCTGAGGCAACAGGAATGAGAAAGCAATATTCTACATATTGTCATTCAATTGACTTATAATTTCCAATTCTAAATGGAATTTCACGGAGAAGAGGATGGTTTTGAAAATAAAAACAAATCACTTCAAAAGTAAATATTATTCTCGGAAGTTTTCGAACACAGTGAACACTTGTTTTTGGTTCAAAAATTATTTTTGTAAACTCAAATAAAATAACAAAAAACACCGATCATATCCCAAACTAAAATAACGAATCCAATAAAAACGAATAATAATATGGAAGGTCAACATAACTCCACAAAACACTTTTTAAACCATAAACCAAAGAACTTCTGTATCATTCAGAATAGTTACAAACCAAAATTTGTAAGTTCTTTCCATTAGGAATTGATTTATGTACCACATTACTTTTATGTTCACAATTGAAAGCAATGCAAGTAATAAAACAAAACATAATTTTGCATATAGTGATTGATCTTTTCCATGCTTTTTGGAGGAATTTTCTTTAACTTGGGGTTGGTAAGATAAGAATTAGTCTCATAAAACAACATTTCTGTTCTTAGTTTGAACACAGAAAGATTTTCCCCAGAAATCAATTCCCCCCCCCCNTTTCATTTAATATTCTAAGGGATAATTTCTTTCCATTCTGTGAAAAATTTTTAGTTTATAAGAATCAATACGCTTCTTCAGTTTTATGATTCTTGAAATAACTATACCATCAATTTTGGAGGTCCGAACACAGATGATTTCAAGATCACTGAAATAATTTAACAATAAACATTCATTGAGTTTTCAGTAGGTTTTATTGCATGAAAACAATTCTTGCTAATTATCATTTATTAACACTTATTTAACAAATGCTAATAAAATAAATACACACTAGTAAAATAAATATTTGAGTAAGATGTACCTCTGATATAATCATACAGTAAGTCACATTACTATTCTTTACAGTACAGTACAAAAATCTGCTAGTCCAACTGTATGAATTTAAAATCATAATCTATACATATTATTCTTTTCAATTCTTAATGTGATGTTAAGCGAAAGATCTCAGTCTGTTAGACCTGCTAACTAAAATATTTCTTCAAATAAATATTAAAAAAATCTATTTCATTATGAATTAAGTAATTAATAAATTAATATTTTACCTTGAACTATATGTAGGAGAATAAGCAATAAATTATTTTACCTCAGACAATGTATAAAAAGTAACATAGTACTTAAAAAAATGTAACATATTGCTGTAGTAGACTAATGTTGTACAATATTAGAACCAATACCATGTGTCATGAAGTTTATAAATAAAAACAAAATTGATACTGTGCTTCAAAACTACATAGCATTTACTAACATGGCTTCACAAATATTGTCAAAATACATTATAGCTTTTATGTGAGAAGGAGGTTATATAAAAATCTTGCCAAGTTTATTTTGATTCAAAAGTAAATTTGATCTCAACAACTCTCAACATACTTCAAAAACTGAATAATCCCTCAGGATTTGGAGGTCTATTCTAGTTGTTCTCAGTCATTTGTCCATAATTTGTATGATATGGTCCAATCCAAGAAGAGGACAAACAAGAACAATTAACAAATGAAGATACTAGAATTTTCATTGAATTTTTAGAGCAACAGGATAAGACATATACACAACAATTAACAATGTTTGGTCACATATTCAATCAATACAAAATTACCTATAATTCTTCACAATACATTATAATTATAATAACTATTTTAGTTTTGAAGACCTGATGATTTAGAAGAGGAGGAAGAGAAGGAAGAGGATATTTTGCATTCATACAACCACCTCAATATGAGTTAGTCATAAACACAGAAATAATCCAAATGTGGAAGTGAAAGATGTGATAACAACGACTAGGTGAAAAAACAAACAAACAAAAGATTGGGTTTGTCTACCAATTAGACGCCACTTTCACTTAATTAAAATCGTAGTATATCTTCCTCCATGTGCAGACACATGGAAAAAACATTTGCATGAATAAAACAGCCTGTGATACCTTTACCTACTAGCATTCTAAATTTGGAGAAATAAATATTGAATCATTTATAAAAAGAAAACCAACATTAAACAAATAAATGTTGAATAAGAAAATAATAAGTAACTTGTGAAAGAATCAGCAGTTCTTTAAATCTTTCCAAAGACAATATTTTAATATCACAAAGCAATAATTTTATCAAATCCAATTTCATTTGACCTGCCATTCAATCTTATCCTCTCAAATACTTCAACCAAAAACAAATGAGTAATTTATCACAGATATATATGTTTTTAAATAATTAATTGATTTATTTATTCATTAGAAAAAGAGTCATTGCACAAATAAGTCCCTGATGACACCTCCCAACTCTTTTTTCTTCTGAATAATATTTCATTATTACTCATCTGATTTCTTTATTTGAGTTGCATGTCTGCAAGCAAAAGAGCATTGACAAAAATCTCTCAAAGCAGCACCACATTGAACAACAACAGAAAAAAACCTCAATTACTAACTTGGAATTATATATTTTTTGAGTGGACACACATCAGAGAGAAAATGAGTGGTATAAATCTCAATACTTTAGTCTAGTGTGCTTGGTGCACTTGTCGAAGTTTACAGTACACAAATAAAAGGGGGCATAATTTTGTAACTTGCTAAAAACTTGAATAAGTACTAAAAGTTAATCAATTAAATAACTTAAATTCTGAATAATAATAATAACAAAAAAATATTGAATAGAAAAAAAAAATCTTAGGAACTATCCTACAAGTATAGCTCAAGAGAAGGAAGAAGCTTATTCATTATGCACCTGCAGGTTCTAAGATATGGTTCATCTCTCTAATGCCTCTGCAGCTAGAGTCAAACAAAGAGAAGGGTGTAAGATTGCAAAGTTTTTGATGGGGTTGTCAATTTGTCAAGGTAAATGGCGACCAAAAACAAAAAGATAAAAAAACTTAACATCTTCATCAAAATCTGTTGTCAGAACTAATTTGATCTAAAAGATATATCTCACTCATTATTATGAAGGAGGTGCTCATTAAATCTACCAAGTCAAGAGATCCTTCGTACATTGACTTTTTGCTTGAAATGAAAGTAATGGTCAAATTAACATTACATACAAGTCTATTCTAACTTCATTCGCATTTTTCAGTAGGAAACATTTCTAGATACAAAAACAGGGTAATAAGGATATAGAATCACAAAAAAGCAAAGATTTATACAAAATAAAGAAGTGATTGTGATAAATAATATATGAGACCAATGAAAAGTAATGTCAGTATTAGGCAAAAAGAAAACTTTGGGAACATGATATTTAAATGAGCAAAAAAATCAGCAGCAACACAAGAAAAAAATTAATTTGAAGAGGAGGTAAGATTATTAAGATTGGACAACTGAAAAGATTTACTCACATAAATTTAAATCCCAAATGTTGAATTTTGAAGAACCAAGGAAGAAATATTTAATTGAAAGGTATATCCTCCACTTCTAGGCTGTATGAAGAACAAGAGGTCCAGTCATGCTTGGCTCACAATGGGAATAAAGTCTACCAAAATATGTTCCACTTTGAAAGGTGTGAATGAGGTGAGGACATTTTAGGAAAACATAATTTACTTTATTAAACTTGGGTTCAAAACATAATTTGAGAATCTTAACAAATAGAAGTAATGGGAATACAAATAAATAATCATTGTATTGTGTGACAATATTTCAATAAAACAGACTGGTGTTCATTTAACCAAACTATGAACCTGCTTTCAATAGAAATGAAAAGTGACATAAAAAGTGACCTCAAGTGAAATGACTAAAATAAAGAGAGGTCATAGAAGAAGAATATGTCAATATGCACAAACACTTCCAAATATATGAAGATTTCCTATTTTCCCTTTTCAAGACAGAAGAATTCTCAGAAATAGACTTCACATCAGATATAAGGTTAGGATTTGGTGCATTAGGATCCATCTGTGAAATAAACTATCCACTTTCTAACTTTACTTAAAACACATGAAGAATAAGACTATGTACAATAGATTAAAGAAGAAAGGTTAGAAGCACATTTGTCAAATTTACCATTGTCTTGGAAATAGAGAAATGACTTCTATCAATTACATATATGAAAATCTGCTTAGCGGTAAAGAAAAATAAAGAAGAAACTATGAAGATTATTTAAAATTGGGATTTCTTTCATCCCAAATCATAAATATTTGCAAGATTACAAAATTCCAATGAATAATCCCTTCCCATGTCAAGTAGTTAATAATATATTTTAATATGGTTCATCATTTACACAAACATACTCTCTCACTCACTCACTCACACACACACTCAAACACAAAAGTGAACTCGGGAGGTACATGAGGCAGCAAACGGTCATCAGATACTTGTTCACATAACGAAGGACAAGTGACCCAAGAACAAGTAAAAATGAGCATGTCAGGAATGTATACAGTGAGATATTTACACCCAGTTGCGTTAACCAATTCTACCAGAGGACATCACTCCAAGACTCAGAACGAGTATTAGCAAAAGTCATACGTTAACTACAAAACAATAAACCCCATAACACCTAGTTATTAATTGCTTTTACGTTTAAGTGTATCATAGATAAGCAATTTGTTTCTCACATTTCTCTAACAGCTTCTAATCAAAGTTGTATAGACAAATAAAAAACAGAAATGCAATTATTTAATCTACACGAAGGGCGTATGCACAGGAATGATTTATGCTTTATAAAATTCTAGTAAATCCAAGACTGAAAACTATACCACTGGATATACTCTATTATCTGTCATGAAAAATGTACTAACACATAAAATGGCACTTGATCAATTACAAGTATGAATAGTAAACCAAATAAGTATTTCTCCTAATGGAATGGCACTTAGCAATTCCAAATATCTTTTCTGATTCAGAGAGGTAATTTTACTTCTGAGAACAGAGACTGTGTTTCCCTTGTGATGATTTCTTCTGGCTCTTCACATCAATTTTTTCTTGTAACTTATTAATCAACTCATTTAATTCAGCCTGTATGAACACAATGGATATTAAATGTAAACACCATATCACCACACCATTTGAACACCAAAACTAAAAATGTAATGTTCTATAAAACATCAGTACATACCTGGTCATAGGTGTACATTAATTTGTAGTGTTTCAAGTTATTTCTTTTTTTGGTTATAAGTTCTATGGCATGATCAAGACAATATACACCCTCCACATGAGAATTAGTCACCTGAAACACAAGGATTATTATCAATATTGGTACTAACATGTAACATCAATGTCCTATTCCTCATACACATCTATAAAATGCAGTGTATTCTATTTACATTAAATTAGCTTCATGAAAACATGATTTCAACATTACTAAAGAAGACACAGAAGACCAGGACAACAGTTGGATGTTAAGATCAGAGATTGAAGACTAATATTTCTCAGATTAAAAGATTATTAAGTAGTTTATTTAAACTATTATACCAGTAAATAACCAATATTGCATATCAGGCTGTATTTATGTGTGGGTCAACAAGGACCATGGGTCAGGGTAGCAAGTTTAAGGGGATGGATAATTTTCTCAGACTATTTTTCCACACTCCAAGTCTGGATATGGTACCCACCCACTTATCAGTATTCTACGGGATTTTTACAATTGTAATAGTCTACAAAAAGAGTGTTTGATTAGAGAGAGGAAATTAACATTTCAGTCATGAAGTTTTGATATAGTTTCCTTCATCTATACTTTATATCGTACTCTTATTATTTTCCAAATTTATTGAACTGTAATTTTCAATATTTTTTAATGATCCAGGGTGCCAAGTGTTATGTATGTCCCTGATGTACATGTTTCACATTTTGGTCATAGACAAAATACATTACAGTTGAAATATGATTAATAAGGAACAAATTTATGTTTGAACCAACATAACACAGTCAAAATAGAGTTATACACCATTCTTTAATATGAACTTCAACAAAGATGATAGTTTTCTGTAAAAAGCTGCAAGAAGACTCTAGCTAGTCACCTTACACTTGTCATTTTCATTTTCACTTGTCACTTACATTTGTTTCGGAAGATAAGATTGTGTGAGAACTTGCATTACTAGTCTTGTTTATATGTGTGTCATGACAAAAAAAACAAACTATTTAATGTCATATAATCCAGTAAAAGAATAAGACACTGGGAGAACTGTGAGTGCATAGTGTGGTGAGTCATGAAGGGGGTATTGGAAAAGAAGGGTGCTATCTACAATTCAGAAGAATTTGTTTTGTTACCTTCATTACCAATAAATATGAAGACCTGTAAGTTAGTAATAGTATTGTACTTGAAGATCTTAACCTTAATGAAGTACATATGAAAAGTGACAGCCTTTTGAGGTCAAAGGTCTTTTTTCTTTTTTTTTTGCCTACCTGATACTTGTAGTTACGACTTTATGTCACAGTGACAATATGGAGCATGCAAAAGAAAATCTAAATTATTGACCTTCAATAACAAAATTACATAATGATGTAATAAAGTTGCAGGCGAAACCAACATGAGCACTCTTACACATGACTTCTGAAGTTTTAATGAACCTATTTGCATGGAGCTGTATGCTTGTGAAATAAAAGTGAAAATAAACTTTTCAGTATTGAGTTTTCCTGTACAATCTGAATCTACCAATGATTTTTTGATTGCAGTTTCCCAACGGTGGGAAATAAAAAACTAACAATTAAATGATACCTTAAATCCCGTATTTTCAGATTTTCCCATAACACTTTGATGTCCAAAGCAATTAATAATTTTCTAAAAAGTAGACATAAAAAAATATTTTTGAGCAAAAGAAAAAAGAGGGGCGAGAGGCATTTTTTTTATAGATATTTAAGTACACAGGAAATGCAATTTAAATACTTTTGAATATCCTGACAAAGCAAAAATTATGGAAAATTTGAGATAAGAAATTAGGGAAATTTTTATTTAGAGAAATTCATGTTCACAAGGCAATGAAAGAAATATTGGCAACTATTTAAGACATAAATACGATAAAAATTAAAATTACTGTGAAAAATTGCAATTTACATTAGACATAGAATCCAATGAAATTAATTCAAACAAGTTTCTGAGATATTACAAATGGGTAATTTCATATTTATGGACCAGGGTTATACATAATGTCAAATGTAATAATCTAAAATTAGTTGGTCCAGAGTAATGCATTGCACATAAAGTAATTGTTACTGTAAGTACCATTTAGTTTGTTGTTCGAAAGCACCAACTAATTTTACCTTATTATTCAGCAAAATCCCTTTTATTTTTAACATTTGATTGTTATTTATTTAACTTACACATTTTCCCATCACTTACACCAAATTTTTCAGTCCCATTTGTCCCTGTGTTCATAATATTATTTCAAATTTACAGTTTAGTCATTTTGAATTTCCCGTCACGCACATTATTTTCAAGCACTTGCAGCATTTTCTAAATGCTCATAGTCAGTGCTCTTTCAGCTTTTTAATGCAGATCATGTTTGAACCCCAGTTTGGAATCAATCATAAACTTAGATTAGAATAGGCACATTTCAAAAAAATGTCAATGTCTGCCTTAGGGCCCTTGATCGGAATTGATGGGATGGTCCCTTGCTTGCTTCCGGAGAGTAAATTAGTTTTTTTTCCCTCCACGTGGTCATACGCAGTTTGTACTGTTTTTTGACAATAAATTTATTTATTTATTTACATTGATTGTTAAAGATGCTTTGGCTAGCGGGAGGATCTAGTCAGTAAGTACATTTGGTTCTGGAAGAGTACCTACTACTCTTTTATTTTTCTCTCTCTCACTCTCATATTACATGGCCAAAATCTATTTACCGCTATTTACACTAATTTTTATTGGACTCTGAAAACTGTAAAAGAGGAGTCCTACTATATTTAAGAGAAACTGCCATAATAAAGCATCTACTAACTATGATCTGATGAAAGCAACCTGACCCACACCAAGTGAAACCTAGCATGTTACATTCCTGAATATCAAATCAAAGCACAACTGTCCTGTGAAAAAATAAAACACACAGAAATGCAACAAGAGTTTCTTCAAAAAAATAAATAAGAAAAATATTGTACAAAGGAACCACTAAGTAATATGATATCACACAATTCCATCAACACTACAACCTCCATTAATTTTTAAGACATTCTACACCACAGAATAAAACCCCTCCAAATTAATTTCAATAAAATGCATATCAGCAAAGGGAAAATTACTGTGCATTAACCATTAAGCCTTCTTTAAAGGTGCACTTACCAAAGACATATATAGATTTGCTCTACAAATTTCACATTCATAATCCCCTTCCTCTTCTTGTGCAGGACGAATTTTCCGTCGTTTAACATTTGCTTCTGGAAGCGCAAGTCGTTCTGATAATTTGAGCCCTAAATTGAACAACTGTTTTCGCTGCTCTAATTCTTTATCTCGGATGCTTAAAATCATTGGCAGTACCTGTCAAAACAAAAAAAGGTAATGAATGCAAATTCTATTACTAATATTCATTACAAGTTGACTGTTTTTAATATGTATTAAGAAATTATAGTAGTTTTTCTTTAAAGCATTCCTTCAATTGCATTCAAAAGAAATATTCCTAAATTACATTTAAGATGACTTCCCAGATGCATTTCAGATAATTTTAGAGAAAAGAAAATCATAACAATTCTGGAGTCATAATAACTGTTTTAAGTCACGTAAAAACTCACTTGTTTCAACACATCCACATGTGAACGAGGATCTGCTGCAATACTAATAAGAAGTCTTTCCAATGAAAATACAGAAGGTTCACAACTATCTCGAATAGTCTGAAAAAAAATACATGTTTAATATTTTCTATTTCTGTATTTATGGTGAAAAATATTATTTTAACATAACTTCTAATATCCACATGTAACAGTCCCTATTATTTTGTAAAAGAAAAATGTTTACATGATAATCCTAACAGAAATGTAACTGCAACATGAATATCCAAAACAAAAGTAATATTACATTGTAAAATACATCAAGGTAGGGCAGGTATTCAAACTCTTCTTTAGCAATCAAACTCATTACCAAATGTGGAAATAAGAGAGGGCATAGTGAACAGAAAGCTCTGTTGTAAAAATAACTACAAAACTGTAGTCAAATCACATCTAGTCACTTTCATATCCTTAAACTCTATATACTATAGTCTTTCACAAAGATCCACATCCTACAGTGTCACCAAATTAATTTTGTTCCAATTGTTTGAAGACAAGAGGATGACCAAGAAAACAACAGGCTGAACTGTATTGAGACACATCTAAAGAGTACTAAGTTTAAGATGAGGGTGTAGAGGAAAGAATCATATCACATATCCTTCTTCATACAAGAAGGATTTCCAGTTTTTATCTCACAAAATATATTTCCCTCTTTCTCAGTGCATGGAAAAACCTTTACACTTGTCATAGAAATCATAAGCGAAGTGTATGCAAAAAGGATGATTTAATGTCATTGTTACCAAAGAAAAATACCACTTGGTACCACTATGCAAGGTGCCTTGCAGTTCACCTTGCAAGGTTCCTTAATAAGCATACAAACTTTTTATCCTTGCTCACAATTTTGAGAAATTTACACAAACTTATCTTTATCTTTCTAAAATTTCATAACACAAAATATTAATGAGCAAAATTATACTAAGAGCACACATCATAAATAAATAATTCACAACACCTACAAATTAAAATATTTTCCAATTGTATTGCTTAAAAAATAAAATACAAAAAACAAATAGATAACTTTTCCCTCGAAGACTTTTAAGATCAAATAAAAAAATTCTAAAAACAATGGAATCTGGAACTCCGGAAGCAAAAAGACACCCTTCCTCCATCCCAATACAAATATGTATTTCTTTTCAAATACTTTTCAAATTAGTACGCCATGACGCTTTTTTCCCTTGTACAACATAAACAAAAATGAAAAACTGATTTTGCACTTAATTCAAAAGTGAAAATAAATAAAAACCTAAAACTCAGTATCTTCACCAGATGAGGAATAAGTTTAACTTTTATGTATCCAAAAGAAGTAATTGATTTTCCAAAACAGAAGGAAGGAAATGTATTGTTGTATTATAATGAACGAAAGAATGAATGAATAAATTTTTTTTGTCAAAACAGCTGTTAGAAGCTGCTCAATTTTTTCAGGTTTTGTTCTTTACTTTAAAATTTAGATTCTATGCAACTTGGAATAGCGTAATTCAATATAAAAAGATTTCATGAGCACTAATCTTTAAAGCAATAAGAAGTTTCTTAATAGAAATTGGCTAAATAAAATTATCATACTTACTTCAAATACCTCTTCTGCTCTTAATAACCAACTCGGTTGAGCAAAATACACACTTTCAGATACAAGATAGCCAGTACAGATGCTTGAAGTGAAAGCTCGAGGGAAAACCACAATAAACTGCCCAGGTTCCTGAACTGTATGGCATAATGAGACACCTTGCTTAACTAAGAGAGATGGTGGAACCATAGCTGTATCTGATGGTAGCCAAATTGTTTTTCTCTTACAGTATCGTGGAATCAAATTATTCATAGCTCGCCTAAATAAGAAACTGAAAGAATCTGGTATACCATACCTATAAACAATAAAAATGTTTAGGATCTTATTGTAAAACACTAATAAGAATTAATATTACACAACAGACATTCTTTTTAGTCATTCAGTTGACGCAAAGAAATATCATTGATTGTTTTTCTTTTTTATTCTTTAAGAACTTTTTCCATTATATTGAAGGGTGAGACATTATTCTAAGAAATCAGTACAATGAATAAATCAGTACAAGTGTAAATGTTATAGAACTGAAAATCTTTCAAGTAAATGAATGTCCGCAGAGAGTGGAAGAGTGACAGTGTGAGAATGAGACGAGTGGTAGTTGGATGAATGAATGTGAATACAAACATCATTCTTCATTTCAAAGATGGATATTTAAGTTACTTATTGACATTCTTAGAAAGCTGTTCAGCATAATAAATTCTGTTATCAAAGGTGTATTCATTTGTGTAGGGGTCACACAATTCCTATTTCCAAGGTTGGGCATTTTGTTAAATATATTATTTGTTCACTAACTCATTTCCATCATATATCTTTTACTAATAACATATGTTCATGAATCCTCATTGTTAATACATGTAATGTGTGTATTTGTGCTACTTGAATACTAAAATGTGTGGCAATAATGTGGATGTTGCTGAGATGCCAACAATTAGAAACAAGCAAAACTAGACACACTTTGTAAGGTTTTCAGGGTATACCAGGGGCAACAAGTTTTCCCTATAAATTAGGCATACAATTATTTGAATCAACATTTTCAAATTACTTTTAACAAAAAATTTGGAACATTTTGCTTGAAATTTACCAGGGAATATAGGCTAAAATTCTCTCTTGGTCTTCAATCACTCAGACATAGAAATAAATCTTCAAAGCCATGCATGCATCTACTAGTAAAATTTCAGTCGGTAGTTGCCAAGAGATATTGATTATATTAAATGGGAAGAACTTTTCTCTCCAGAAACTCTTCTAGACAATGCACTAATAATAGAATTGTATTGATTGGATTGACATATGTATTGATGCAGGCTTTCACAGTGAACATCATCAATATCAAAAACTTCCTGGTTATTAAGCGGTGTCATACTAGTTTTAAGACTCAACCAACATCTTCACTTAGAACCCGACCAAACCATGTTACAGGTTGAGGTCAGTTCTTTCACCAGAATAATTTTTAATTTTACTGATTTATTGATTTTATTTGAGATGTGTCCTAGTTCTTGAATCATAGGATATTAGAAGTAACTACTTCTTGTTTACACTCTGTTTCAAAATTATCTTTTGTACCACTGAGTGTTTCAATTTTTAATTAAATTTCTTTTAAATAAAAGTATATTTTTCCTTCCTTTAGCCACCCTTTTTACAACCCACATATTGATATAAGCAGAAACCCTTATTTTTTGTTTCCCATTCTCATTAAATTCTACCTTCTTGATCAAAAACCTTTAAAATTTAATTTCTTTGCAAGAGAATGAATAATATAATGAATCTCATGGCATCTGTATTGAGTGTACATAAAATACCATGTCATAACAATGTATTAAAAAATCATGGTAATGTTTGATCCGGGACAAACAAATTCATAGGAAAAGAAATGAGAAATCCTCAATCCTCCCTCAATACTTGGTGAACGAGATCATTAAACGCATATTATAGGATAAAAATCAGAATTTAAAAAAATGCAATTTAAATTATCTACGGTCTTACCAAATTTTTTTAGCACCAGTATGAAGATATTCAATCCATGGCAAACCATGGGGATCACGATACCAACAACATGTTGAAAACAGCATTCCAACATGCAAAGTTGGAACAGTAACTCCTGAAATAAATAATTCATCTAATTAGTTTCCAATTATGAAATTTGGAGTTTACAAGCTATTCAAAGTTATAAGATATGTAGTGTCTCTTCACATGATGACACCTATGACACCTGAGAAAGCATCACTTAAGACTATTCTCATTTAGTAATGTCTTAAGCTGTTTCACCAAGACATCCCAAAGTAAATAAATTCATGCAGCTTTAGTGGCTAAACCTCACATCCCAAAGAATCCCACATTGACAGAAAGAAGGTTTCCTGTGCAGCAAAAAGAATCTTAACTTCTTTAAAATAAAAGAAAATACAGAAATTATCATCAAAAATCTTTAATGCTGCAATGTAGCAAATACATGAGAAGGTTCTGATAAAACAAGACCATTATCACTTTCTTCTCTTTGGATTCCCATCTCATGAAAATAGTAATCAGACAATTGTGCAAGTCCAATCATAACTTTGTGATGTTCGAGTACCAAAACAAATACAAATATATTTCAGTTTCTGATGTTTTAATGTTTTAGTAATAGGAAATACTAAGTTACAAAAAATGCCTGGAAGAGAGCAAGGGAGAAAGTGTTCCATTGTTCAATGCAGTAAAAAAAGGAAAATATTGTAAAATTGATAGGGATTAAATCAGTGACCAACTACTATAACATTTCTTTCCCATAAATACTTTCTCAAGTACTTTTAATTACATATGTTATTCTCATATATATGCTACCTGAAAAGTTATACTACTTTCCTATCCCAACAAGGGATCATTTGGTGATATAGGTTAATGTTTTTAAATTAAAATTTTCTACTTAAACTCAAACAAAATAAACACTATATTCAAATAAGTTCAATGCCTAAAAGACAATATTCCACAATTTACTATAGCTCTAGGTATACAGCATTGACCTAATAGAATTACAATAAATAAAATGCAGATCTACAAGATAAATAAGTCATGATGATGCTTTTAAGCAAAATCATGAATTTTATATAGTAAATTTTTTATATGTCTCCATACAGTTAAGTATTTAAAATGTCTCCATACAGTTAAATATTTAATATGTCTCCATACCCAACCAGACAAGTTTGATTTTTTCAGACAAGAATATTCAATCTATGCTATCTTGAACAATATAAGAAAAATCATTAACCATCTGTTCTACCAAACCCATCAGTTTTTCAATCATCTTATAGTTGAGAGTTATTCTTTTCACTTCTTTCTTCCATCTAGATTTCATCAGGAAAAAGAAGTATAAAATACAATATGTAATTGATTCTGCTAAATTCTCCTTTTTGGAAAACAGAAAAAAATGCAAGAAACATCCTTTTGCCACAGGTAGTTGCTTACTTAAACCATGAGAAGATAAATTGTTTGCTTAATATATACTTGGTTATCTGAGACAAACTGCGTCTCAGTAAGCAGAACTACCTTGTTGGTTCTGTTTTCCGAGATGCGATGTGTCCCAGACAAGGAAGTTCTTCTGTCTACCGAGATGCTGTTTGTCCTGGACAACCAAGCAATTTTATAATTTTGTAATTTTTGCTGCATTCTAAACTACTTTTGAATTTCCATGAACTTAACAGAATCAATTAAGCATTGCATTTTATACTTTCTTTTCCTCATGAAATTGAGATGGAATAAAGAATGTTCTGTTAAATTCCATATTCTATTTATGTTACGCTGAATGTCACTAAGATGTATATCTTGTAAATATTTTTTGAAACTCAAAAAGTTTACAGTGTGTTTAATCAAGGAATACTAATTTGAAAATAATCAACATGGAGTTCTATGTGAAGCATAAATTAGCATTTGAAATGAAAGAAATTACTCTTGACTTAAGTATTGAATCTGGCCATGGAAGCCTATGTTTACATTTGCTTAATGTCCTGTGCAAACATGTACTAAAGGGAAAGAGAGGACTATGGTGAACAATACTGTTACAACTGATATTGTAACAATTATAATGAATGTAACAACTCACCCATAATAGGACCCATGGACCTCAATATAGAACCACTATTATTGGTCAAAACCTTCAGATTCCATGGATGCCTAGCGAACGGGCTATTTTTAGAACATGGAAATCCATATCCACATCCACTAGAATCAATAGATCCTGTATGAACACAAACATGACACATCCTAGACATAACATGGTTCCAAAACTCTTGTTCCACTTCTGCTGATGATGGTTCTGGAAGACGAAACCACATTGCCATCGTATTACGAGCAATTCGGTAGAAAGCATTCAGAGGCATACTTCTTCCCTGAAAACAATGTCAAAATAAGCAACTTCACAATAGCAATAAAGATAGGTACTCATCGAAAGTGGGTAATGTAATGGCAACATTTTAAATTTTCTTCAACATTATCCAGTATCAACTGTCTTTAAAAATGAATCCAACAACAAGTGACTGATTTTGGAGAAAGTATTTTGACATTCCATTAGGCACAATTTACAAACATAAAAAATATTAAATATACATCATAAGAGTTATACTTTAAAAATGGAAATTATCTCATTAAACTCTGTTAAGTACTACATTTAAAATACAGACAAAAAAGAATAAATTTCAATCAACAGTTTAGAAATGCACACAACATACTCTTGGAAGTTTCTAGTTACCGTAAGCCTCATTAGAATTTAAAGCTGATCAATTTTTTATTATTATTATACAATGTGGTATCAAACTCCAAAGAAGCATTCTCTCCTTTCAAATCTAGGTTACTACTTCCAACAATTAAATGAGCAAAGGACATGTTATCTTCTACACTAACTAATCACTCTATCACAAATACATGATTAAATCAATAATAATTAAAAAATTAAATTTTATGAGACAAGATGGCCCAGTGAAAATGGTAACAGACTGAAAAGCAATCCCATGACTTCCTCCCATGTGCAACAGAGGCAAGCAAAGCACCACCCCTTGGCCTTGTGCTCCCTGTGCACTTTTCTACTGGGCACATATCCTTGTGCAATGTCCTATTGCCTCATTTTTTTCTCAATGTGTATTTATATTTAATTTTCTAGGTATTGCATTTTTTTCTCAATGTGGTATACAAAATTTAAGATTTGAATAACAATCCTCAACACTTTACAAAAATGTAAACTGCCAACATTGGGTACTACTTGGATGATCCCTATATCATATGTATCATGTACATGATAGGAAATAGAATTAAAACAGTCTTTAATGAAAAAAATGTAAATTAATGCTGTAAAAAAGTGAAAAACTAAGGAATAAACTGGAAAAATTAACAATTGAAAACATAGGTAATAACTCCTCAGGAGAAATATATTTAAGTTTAAAACATGTATTTTGTATACTTAACAGTGCTAGACAGAAAACTTTTGATAGTGGTAGCAGTGAATGCAAGTCACAAAGAAGAAGAAAAGGTAATATTTTAAAGCCATGAATTGATGATTACAACAAAAATTGAACTGGTGAAAGAAAGTTATTGAAATTATTAGAAAATGGAAAGAAGAGCAAAATTGAAATCATGAAGCTAAAGAAAGTCTAGAATACTAGAAATTCAGAAACGCGATAATTTATTTAATTAGTAGAAATGGAAAACAATTTTATGAAAGCAAATTCAAACAGCAAAAAATGATATGAAAGGAACTTGTGAAATAATCAATAAAATTTTAGGTTCAAAAACAAAATAGTAGGAACTTTTGCTATAAAATTTAACATATAGATCTCTTAAATCACTGTAACCTCACCACAAGGTAACATATTAATTATGGTAACATAATTAATATAAAATTTAAGCAACAAAACAATAATAAAGTTCACAAATGTAAAATAAAAACCCTGAAAGAGGTGTAACTGCTTAAATTTAAGCAACTCATTCTACTAACCAGTATTTACTAAGTAGTGATACTAAAACCTTAGTAAAAGAAATGAACATTAATAAGTCACCAAGCTTTGATGATATTGTGATAGAAAGTTTAGGTGGTAACACAAGTCATTTTGGCACCAATAATAGCAAAAATGATAAATAAATATATCAAAAATCTCTAAACAACATTAGAAACCTGTTAACCACACATAAGGACAAACATACTGGGTGAAAATGGTGTATGGTTGTGAATGGCAAATGAGTGGTGGTGTGATTAACAGCCCTGTGATCAAAGGAGTCCTGGGATCAATTCCTGGCTCGGTGCCACTTTCACCTGAACGAAAGTCATCACATATCTTCTCCACAAGTAGGTACACAAAAGAAATATATGCATAAGACTGCCACTCGTTGTTGTCACCTATCTCTAACCATTAGGAAGCATATGCAAAAATCTTGCTCCGAAGTTTTCCTGAGGAAACTAAATATGGACACACAGACAAACTCTTTCTTTAACATATATGTTTAGATTAATGTTAATGATATGAAGAAGTGATTTAAGATTGTAAATATTTTGGGCATACAGATGATAAATGAATTATTTCAGCAAATAGAAATTTAAGAAAATGACAGAAAAATTAACCAACGCAATTTAATAAATTTAAATGATGGTACAATGGCAAAGGATTAATTATCTATAAAAACAAAATTATTTCATATAAGTACACCACACATGAAAGGAGAAAAATAAAGTAATATGGTAGCATGTCATAGCGTAGAATGTTTAGGTAATAATTCCACAAATAGTAACTGTTCACACCACACAGAAGAAGATAAATAAATATGGAGAAAGAGAATTCAGGGAAGTAGTACCAGAATGCCAAATAGATAACTGTGAAATTAATAGAAATTAAATGTAATTTTTTACTCAAAAAGAAACTAAAGTCTTGGACAGTTGAAACTCAGTTCAAAAAACAGATTTTAAAAATGTGAAAACAGAATATATAATTATTATTGTTTCTCAACATATGTAAAAAAGAATAAGTAAAAATATTTAAAAGTTTTATTTTGCTCATGTAATGATTGTTATTATGATTTCTCTGCTCTTTCCACTCTCTGAGAAAATGGGTTAAACACTTAAGAAAAAGATTAAAAGGAAATAATGTTTATTGATGCATTTTTTGTTTGTATAGTTGACTATGACGGCAGAAATTGCGTATTTTCTAACAACAACAACAAAAGTAATTCTTTGTTACTTCTTTCACACCAGTGGAATTCATGTAGGGAGCAGGGTACTGTAGCAGATGTTGCTACATCGTATAAAATAAATAATAGGGAAGGCCAGCCTCCTAAATATCCTCCATACAGGAGACCTGGCAACTAAAAGTTGTTGATTCTGACTACTTCATTCATTCCGTCCCGAGCTGTGACATGAGCAACATCGCTTCAATACTCGCTCTGCCAGTCGTGAGTTTGATGCCCAAGTAAGTGAGAAAAGCTGCATTACTTAGAAACGGTGATAGCCTGACACAACCAGACAACTAACTATAGATATCGTTATTGTACTAAAACAATTCTATCACGACACTCACTTAGAAATGTATAAAATCAATCATGACTACACTTTGTCCTGCATTCAGCTGCACATTAAATGTAATAAATGTTAAACTTGTTTTGATGGATTCACATTCTTATATTTTCTTACAGTAGCTAGTTTATTTCACATTTTTGTGGGGGTTCATCAAGAACACATGAGATATTCCAAAGTTACAATTTATAGCAATTGTCAAAGATGAAATCCACCCCTACAGTATGCCAAACATCCTCACCTCAAGAGGTACCACTACTTAAACACTTTCCAACTATTCTGCATGTGTTTTGAATGGCTGCTTTTTGTAATGGCATTAATGCACTTTTTGTACACTAAATTAATAAATTTTTGGTAGCTTTAAAATGCTTTCTAATCTTAAAAATATAATATAAAAATATAAAAACAATGAGACAGTTATTCTGTAAGGCACATTATTTTTGTAAGTTTTTGGCAAACCATATGCCAGAGAAAGGTTAACGTAAGTCAAATTAAATTTCTTATTTCAGTATCAATGTAGCTCATCAATTTTTATATATTTAATAGCAACTTAAGATTTTCTATGATTCTATAAAACAGATTTCTAGATCAATACCTGTTAGATGTGACTTTATATTATTAACATATTCAGATTTTGAAACAAGAACAAATACATTTTCTTGTCCACATTAGATACAAAAAGATCATTGTCTAAATTATTATTATTATTATTATTTTATTTTATTTTTTGCTTTCCCAACATTTAACCATACTTCATTAAGTTTACCTGATACACATGTTCCATTTCTACTTTTTTGTACTGCAATTATTAAGAATTTCATTAACTGTTACTTTATTATGGTTTACTAAATATATTTATGCTTTATTATTAATGTTTACTAAATGTTTACATATTTGTGGAACTAATGCCATATATCCGTGTAAATGTATTGACATTATTGAGAAATACCTGGTGAAGTCACAAACCTGTTGATGAAATGCTGTGTTTTGAAGATTGAAAAGCATTTTAAATCTACCAAAAAAAGGTTGTACATATTAAATTAGTGAACATCAAACTGGTAGAAGAAATTAATTCATACTTTTTATATGTTGAAGCCGATTAATGTTCAGATGCAGATAGTGAGGAATGCAAGTAGAAGAGGTGAACAGAACTATAGGATCAAACGAAATGTACTCCATAATCCATATGCATAGGATTTCTGTTTTAAAGTCTTGATAGTTTTTAATTTTCTTATTGTATGTAGTTTGTAGGTTGTGAGAGATGGTTTTTGTAAGATCTATGATAAATGTGTTTGTCTCGAGTTTGTGTATTAGAATTATATCTGGTTTGTTGTGATAGATTGTTTAATTGGTTAAGATTCTTCAACAAAAATAAATTTTGCAGTTTTTTTTTCTGAAATGGGTTTTGTGAAGTATTTGCAGTAGGGGACAGGGCTTCGACTAATCCATAATTCCTGTAAAGTTTCTGACATAATGTAGTAACTTGATTGTGTCAATGTGTCAATCTGTCTCTGCTAGTAGGGTGAATGCTGTACGAGGACTGTACGTTGACCAGGAAGGTCAACAGTAGACTTGATTTTTGCAGTGAGGTAGTTGCAAGAAAGACACTGAGTTTGGAAGGGATCTGGTGATGGTATTTTTGGATATAGAAAAGGCATATGACAGTGTTTGTAGGCAAAGAGTGTGGGAGAGCCTGATTAAGAAAGGGGTCCACAAGGAGGCGATAAAGCAAGTGATGGACACATATGAGGAAAGTATAATTACCGTGAAGGTGGGGGAAGGAATGACAGACCAGATTGTAATGAAGAGTGGATTAAAACAAGGAAGTGCTTTCTCTCTCTGCTACTGTTTATCACAGTGATGGATGATATGTTAGAAGAAGTTGCACAGAGATTTGGAAAACAACTTAAAACAATGGTATTTGCTGATGACCTGATGGTATGGGGAAATTCTGAGAGGGAAGTGCAAGAACAACTGGATGTGTGGGAAGAGGTAGTGGAAGCACTAGGAATGAAATTTAATGTAAGGAAGTGTGAAACCATAATTACTAGTCGAAAAAAGGACAGGCAGCATGCTGGATTGACAATAAAGGGAGAGTAACTGAGTGAAGTGGAAAACTTCAAGTATTTGGGAAGCATGATTGAGGAAAATGGAGGAAACAGAAATGAAATAAATGAAAGAGGGAGACAGGCAACTGGAATCCTGAAAAGTGTAGGAAATCTTCTTTGGAGCAGAGAAGTCCCTATGAGTTGTAAAAGAACAATGTACAGGACATATTGTGAACCAATACTGACTTATGGGGCAGAAACTTGGGTGATGAAAGACAGGGATAAGAGCAGAATTGTGAAATGAGATTTCTCAGAAGTATAGGGATCACGAAATTGGATAAAGTGAGAAATGAATAAGTGAGTAATAGTGGGAGAGCAACCACTACAGGATAAGGTGGAAGAGTCTAGACTGAGATGGTATGGACATGTGAAGAGAATGGGGGAAGAAAGACTACCAAAGATGCTGGACATGGAATTCAACAAGAAAAGACCCAGAGGAAGACCTCGAGATACATGGATGAAAGACGTGAGGAAGAGTCTGGACAAGAAGGGGGTGGAATGAATGAGAGTCGAAGAAGAGAAGTAGTGGGAGGACAGAAGAAGATGGAGGGGTTTATGTTCCAAACAGACCCAGCTGGTGGCTGGAAACTGTTCAAGATGAAGAAGACTGTGAGAGGATTTATCCCAAATCAAGATGGGAACACATTATAAAAGAATAAAATGTTCTCAATGGAAAATTCAAGAGTTCTCAATGGAAAACAAGTGGCCCTCTTTACCCTAAGACGGCACATCAGTCAAAGTCGAACATCAAGATCATGCTCATAGTTTTTTGTTTTTCTTCAAGTGAGGGTATAGTGAAATCAGAGTTACTTCCAAGGGATAAAACTGTAAACTCCAAATATTTCAAGGGAGTATTGTGATGTTTGCGAAACGATGTTCGGAGACCAGAAAAATGGGCCAATGGCTTCCTCCATCAAGACAATAAGCCGTGCCATGCCTCGCTCCTGATCCATAAATTTTTGGCCAAAAAGCAGGTTCCTGTATGTCCACATCCACCATACTCTCTGGATTCAGCACCATGCAACATCTGGCTCTTCCCAAAAATAAAAACCGTGCTAAAACAAAAATATTTTGACACCATTCTCAACACTTACAGAGCCACGACAGAGCAGCTGTAGGCCCTTCTGAAAGAAGTCTTCCAGAAATGCTCCCAATCATGGAATCAATGTTGGGATATGTACATTGCTAGCCAAGGAGAGTGCTTTGAAGGAGATTAATTCTAATTTGATGTAAGCTTTTTACTTTGTTCGAAATAAAATTACTCACCATATTTTTGACCACACTTTATATAATTTATAATTTTTTTTAAAATTGGAGCTTTAGGGCTCGCCAATGTCTAGTTCATTCGAGTCCTTATCTCATATAGCTCTTCCTCTCCAATTTGTAAATATTCTTTGCAATCTTTACAATTTTTTAGTTAATGATATTTTCCCAAAACTCAATAAATAACCCAAAGGTAAAAAGAAAGAAATGGACTCTTCTCATTTCACCCACCATATAGAGATACGCATTAATTATTACAGAGAGAAATACGGGTATCAAAAATTAAAATAAAATCTAACAGAAGTAGAAAACATTTAACTATACCTTAACAATACACTCTTCATCAGTCATATCCATTTCATCATCCTGACTGTCTGTGGATGAAGTGATATCCTGGGCAAGAGGTTTTTTCTGCCGCTGTTGCCATTCTTCTTCTACAGAATCCAGAAGCTTTTGCCTTTCATCTGAGATAACAGATACATGAGAAATAAATAATAAAATAGAATATCCTAGAAATGAAGTAACACATGATAAGAATGAATGAACATAAAATAAACAAGGCAATATTGATGATGTTTTTTTTCTCCAATAAAAATATTTACAGTAAGAATGAAACTCAAATCATATTGCTTCTGTGATACAATTTTTAGAGTTTCCTAGCAATTGCTTTCTCACCCTTCAAAAATTAATTCATTAAACATGAGTGTCTTTTATCTTCACCTCCCTGAAACTCGTTGAGGTAAAAGTTAAAAGAACACTATCAACTATTAAACTAGTTCAAAACCTATCACCCATTGGACCAACAAGAAAATTCATAACCCAACTTCCATCAAGCAAGAATGTAAGCTCTTTGCAATGCTACAGAAGAACTTGAGCACTTGCTACTAATTCAACTGATCATCTAGTCCCACAAATAAAAAGAAGGATGTATATGGAATCAATACAGTATGAATTTAAAAACAACACACATCAATCATTCATAGATCATGATGATCTTGATAATAATAATGATGATGATAATAATGAAGATAATAATAATAATAATGATAATAATAATAATGGTGTATGGGTCTCAGTTCCTGTGTCAAGAAAAATGTGTCAAAAGGAAAGAGAAATACCCATTTGGAAGTTATTTTGACTAAGAAATACTGTCTCTAGATCTGGTCTGGATCACAAAAAAACTAGCTACTTAACTCTTCAACGTTTCGGATATATTCTATCCATACTCTGGTCTTGTTACACATTTCTGAAACCTCCATTCATAGGCACACATTTACACCCATATTCAAAACTCCCTTCATCACTCCTGCACAACAGGCACATCCTATTCACTTCATGAATCAAAAAGGTCATTTCCTTTAATATTAAGTGGTTGAGAATTACGTAACTTATTATGGCTAGAAGCTCACAAAAAACACCTTCATGACACTCTGTGAGGACATCACAACAGGCTAATATCTTTTCCATTTGAATGGTACTTTATGTCTATCATAAGAGTTGTTTTTTGTTCAATGAACCAAAAGATGATTTCCTTTTTAAGGGTTGCTCAGATTTTTGGGTGAAACCTGAAAATGACTTTTTAATAGGGTGTCCCTTCTTTTTTTTTTACTTTTTTTAATGTACACCCACTACTTTTTTCCCATTTGATCTTAAAAGCTCATATGTGAAATAATCTTTCTTGGATGACACTAAACTTGCAACAAGTCAATTGGATAGTAATAAAGGACAGGGGAAATGTTTGTGCTAAACCATATGATCATATTTTTAAATGGAATCTCCAGTGTAGTTCTCACACTTTTCCCCTGTTCATTCAATTTGAAATTTTCCCCCGGCGAAACATTTTATAAGAACTGGCAAAAATTTCAAGTTGATCCAAGAGCAGGAAAATGGACACAAAAAAGTTTGAGCCACATTGGAGGCTCATATATTAGTGGTTGAGTGTTTATCATCACATAACCACTATGACATGAATTTGGCATGAGAACACCATTGCAGGAGGATTAAATTTCATACGTGAGCTTTTAGAATAAAAGGTAAAAACTGCATATCCATTTTCACACACAGATACAAAATTTTGCCTCTTATATACCCCCTACTATTATGCTTGTCTAAATAGCTTTTGAAAGAGGAAATCCTCAAGTTAAGAAATCTGGAATTTAGAGTATATACAAGATTCATGAAAATATTCTAATTTAATCACTTATCTTGTTCAGAAAAAAAACACTCTCACTAGTAAAAAAAATTATACATCTCTATTCTGTTCATGTTTTTTGAAGGATGGAATCTTGGTATGATGTCCCACCATTTTTTAAATTCCATAACTAAACATGAGAAAAATAATAAAACACATTTATACTATATACCTGGGGATAATGTGTCATAAGGAAGAAGATATTTGCAGTAAATGTCATCCAATTTTGCAACTCTATCTTGAGCAGACTTAGGAATTTTCATCATTTCTGCAACTTTATGCCATCGTTTCTTTTCAATAACCCTTTTTAAACCACCAAAACTCTGCACAGTTTGATACAAACGGGGCAGATCAACTTCCATTCCACCTATCTGAAATATAGTAAAAACAATCCAAATCTCAATGTATCACAGAAAGCATTTGAAAAATGAATAGCATTGTACACAATAAAAATTAGGACGTACCAAAGGAGGATGAACAAAAGGTATGCTTTGTGTCAGAAGATACTTTCTTATTGCCATCATTTCTTTTTCATTTGGTCCCCATCTATGAAGCATCTTATGAACGTATTGATTATATGCAGTGAAACGCATATCATCTGATACTTTACATTCTGGCTGTAAAATCAATCACATTAGTTCAATTTTATTGAAATACAATTTTGCAATACATAACATTCACATTTCTTCAACCAGGCCTGACATCAGACATAAAATAAGACATGAATTTAATCCAGTAGAAAAAAAAAAGTACATTTATATATTTGTGTATTAAAACTACATTTAGTAACATTTTCATTGAATCAATATTATCCAGCTTTTCGATAAAACAGAATATACAACATACAATTCAATTTTTCAAGAATTGAAGCTAGGGAGAGAAAATGTGTATCCTGTACCAAGTGTATCTCCCTTCCAAGTTTTGGCAACAATGAAACCTTCTTTGGTGCACATGTGCTTCATGTGAAATTGACAGCATTCATAGCAATGGATTTTAATGTCATGCTGAATTAAAGTCTTATATCGATGTATACACCTCAGGATTATGAATGGAATTTACAATCAAAATACAAGTTTACAGTTGAGGAGGAAAAGAGGAAAAGGAAGAAAAAAGACTGAAATGAAATGAAGAGAATGAAATTGAAATGGTTTGTGAATTAAAGAAGTTAGTATTTCATAGAAATTACATAACACTGATCAGAGCAAAACAGAACAGTTCACATAATACATCCACAGCATTAGGTAAACAAGATTATGCCTTAACATCTACAAGAGCCAGTACCAACAATTAATTATGATATAAGGCAATAGGACTATATAGGTCACTGAAACTACCTCATATCACATTCATGACAACAAGAAATTGCTAAATAGAGTATTCTTTGACAAATATAGTTTGTGATATGATGTAAATTACTTTGGGAATTCACAGTGGAGTCACTACAATTAATTATTGTAATAATTTGTTGGCCACAACCTCCACTTACTTAAAAAATCAAACTGTCATGACATGAACTGCCAGCAGTTGGCAGTAGCCAAGGATGGAAGCAATAGCATCCAAAACTAGTGAGTGTTTAAAAAAGTAAGTGGAGTGTGTGGATGATGACTTATTACATATTTTGTGATGTTCCATTCTTGTGCAAAGGTGCAAAAGCATTATTTCAGACAATGCCTCTTCAAACTCAAGCATTGAGACAGAATACCAGAGAGACAATCAAAATCTTTACTTTAAGGATGGAACAACTTTTCTTCAAGGACACAGTCACAGAAGGGAAATACCTAGTCTTGATATGGAATTATGCACATGTCAATCCATCATGAGGATGGCTGAGGCTAGAGACACATTGCAGAGCTATTCGGGTAGAACTGTGTGAGCCATAGTCTTTGAAAGAAACAATCATATTTTTGTACAAGTATTATACTTCCCACAAATAGAATGCCATGTTTACACTGAATGACACATTCTGTACGACACTAACACTACAAACCCAAGATGATACATAAAACAATTAAATAGTATGCTACAAATGACATTTGAAAAATTATGCCCTGTTAAGTTAACTGAGGTTTCCTGTAGGACAAAGGAAGTGGTGACTGGAAAACAACAGTTGTAATTCTTAAAGGGTGATGGTAGGGGAAAAGTTATCCTTTGGGCTATACAAAAAAGAGCAACGGTGACACAGACACTGATTCAAGAAATAAGACGCACACAGGGTGAGACAATGACAGAGGCTTACACAAATTGTGACGAGAGACAGAACAAACAAAGAGGTCAATGTGGATGGTTATATTACAAGCATGATATAGTTTTACTTCCAGAAAAGCTTTCCTTTCGACCCAAGCTATCATCTACAATTACAAACAATTAATGATTGCAATTAAGGTTACAAATTTACGTGAGTTGAACTTATACATAAATTACGAAATGGGAAGTGTCAAAGAAAGCAGACTGTACAAGTCAAATGATTTATT
Source organism: Laupala kohalensis (assembly GCA_002313205.1). Lineage (NCBI taxonomy): Eukaryota > Metazoa > Arthropoda > Insecta > Orthoptera > Trigonidiidae > Laupala > Laupala kohalensis. The sequence continues at coordinate 392,749 of NNCF01126180.1, forward strand.
GGAAACTTTCGATTTTGGAACCTATGGGTGTGGGTCTAAGGGAAACAGACTGGAGAAGGACATGGAGAAAATACACCAGCAGGGACAAGGGGCACGCTTGCGCTCTCACCACAATGACTTCCATTCTGACATCGAGGATGTGAAGGAAGCCCGGTCAACTGAAGACCAGAGTGAGGTATATTAATCCTCACATGCTAAAAGAGGGTAAGAAAATGAATCAAGAACAAAGGGACTTTACCACCAACTATTGAATAATAGGATAAATATTTCATGTTTCTTTGCTTTGGGCAATCAGTAGGTGTATTTTTATTTCAGTGCCTAGTGATATCTTCCATATTTGTTATAATTTTAATTGGAAAAAGTTATGTGATGGGAGAATAAAGAAGTAAAATGAGATGTTTGGTCAGTATTTATAGGAGAAAATAACCCTGCTATTGTTGTCAAACATACATTATTTCGTTTCTGCAAACAGCAGAATTTTCTTTTTAACATAATAATGCTTTTTGTGGAACAACATTAAGTTCTATTTCTGATTTAGAAAATGTTTCTGTTTAATAAATTAATATTTTCTCCTCAAAAACCTAATATTTAATTTTAGCCACACGATATTCAATAAATAAAGGTCACAAACTAAAAATAGAAATAAACTGAATTGATTTTGAAAATGTTGAATGATGGGGGAGACAATGAAACAATAATTTGAAACATTTTTCTTTGTATAGGTTGTAGTTGTCTGGATGACCTAATTGCTTGGTTGACAATCATGTATATTTTAAACAGAATGGATACATAGTTTTAAATTGTCAAAAAAAGATTTAATAAAGTAATTTAATTTAATTTAACAAAAACAGGATAAAACCAACCAGAGATATGAACTCCCAAAGTTTGAACTTTTTTATTAAATTTTAATTTGTAAACTAATAAAACTATCAGTTTTAATATCATACAGCTTCCCTAGAAAAACTGACCCCTCAATAGTGCTGACTGACCAATAATGAACATCAAGTTTGAGAGCATATTTTTCTTGAATGCAGGCTTTTTTTTAATAAGCAATTATGTTAAACAGAGCAAGTGGAACAAATTGGACTTTATTTCAAGTACCTAAAACTAAAAGATCTTGAGATAACAGACTTCTCCTTTACAAAATGCAAAAATGTTCTCCCAAGTAACAAAAATGGCCTCCATTACAAAAAAATAAAAAATAAAAAAATAAAGAAAAGAAAATTTCACCTGGGTTCAGTTTTTGAAACTTGATGGAAACAACAATAGAAGATTAATTTATTTAAAAACAGTCAAGCAATAAAAAATCCTTTCAGGATCACACAAGATGGATTGATCCTAAAGAAATTAGCCAAACTAAGAAATTTGAAATGAAACTCAAAGAGATTAACATATTACTCCAGTACGCTCCATACAATATGAATAATATTACAACACCCCCAATACTTTGAGTAGGAAGGAAAATTTATACTTACATGTACATATACGATCAATTATCTTTAAATTATAAAAACCTTCTAAACAAATACTACAACATTAAAAGTCATACAAATGAAATGTTTTTACTAATGAAATACAGATGGTTTTACTAAGCCTTCAAGACTACTATAATTTTGCATAATTTTTAACAAGATCAACCGAAGGACTCATCACAAAATCATTATAAAAGCTATGCAAACCCTGTTGAACACATCAAAATTCTATAACGTAACTTGACTTACAATTTGACAGTATTTTCACCAAGTTCTCCCTAAACAAAATAATTTTTGTTGTTGTTTTTTTCTCTCGAATGAGTAATACACGTAGAAGTCTTCATAAATAAATTAATAAATCATAACACAAAATCTTCAGCAAAAATCTACGCAATGGAACACATTGGGAGGGAGAGAGGGAGAGAGAATACGAAATGGTTCAAATGGTACAAATGAAGAATCAGGTTTTAATAATGTTATCAACCTATCTGACAAAGAAGCATATTCACCTGAAGAAAGAAGGAAGGCCTCCTGAAAAAGTTTTTGACCACAAGGCAAATTGAATGAAGTTGTGTAGCGACTAATGCATATTATATATGTCAAAACTTACATACTGTTGTTAAAATTTGAAATTTCATTGGAGAGTAATTTGTTCTTTGAAAACATTCTTTGAAACTTGTTCGCTGACAGTTTTTTGTAAAAGAATTTATACACTATGTATTGATAATAAAAACCTTTTAATATTGTTCATATTTTGTAGCTATAGCAAGCAACTAATCCAATAGGTTCAATTTCAAAAAGAGAAAAATTTAGTATTCTGGATACATACCTTAAAAATGGAAGGAGGAACAATCCGACATAAACCAAACGTTTCAGCTAGGGGTCTTATTTTATCAATGTACTCCAAAGGATCTTGGAATTCTTTTTCTGATGGATAGAATACAGGAGCTTCCACAAGCTGACCAGGTGAATTGACACTGGGGAATACGGATACATTTGTGGGGAAAAAAGAATATTTTGTGTCAGATTTACACATCTTTCCCTTGGGAAAATTCCTATAACAAAATATTACATTTACAAATTAAATCATCACAACAATCCAGCATTGAAAACAAGAAAATTTGCTTGTACAATATTGTGTTACCTTTTCGGAAAGTTGCTGTTAACTCGGCAAGGTTGAGGATCATGATCAAAATTTTTTGTCTCTTCTTGTTTAACTGATGTCGTATCCTTCAATGGATCTGGTGTAATAGGGGTTGCAGGCTTTACAGGGGTTGTTGAAGATTGAGATTTCTGAACGTTTTTAAATTTTAATTGTCTGGCTATAGTTGGTTTAATGTTAACAACAACAGATTCTGAACAACTATCTGAAGTGCGACTTTTAAATGAAACATCTTTCTCATGAGAGGAATTTTCACATTTGAGAGAATTTGATAACAAGGATTTAGTGCAGTCCTTTTTGGTATTAATTGTTGAACCAAATGTTGTACGGGCAGATTTTAAGATAGGATCAGTGCAATCATTTGAAGTGCTACATGAGGCACGGACAGCAACAGTCTTTTGAGTAAGGGATACAGCTTGAGTAAGATCTTGTGTTCCCGCTCGTCTAAAATACAAAAGAAGAAATGCATTACTCATTAAAAAAATAGATTATTATAATTTTTACTGAATTAAAACAAAGAATTACAATAATAATGATGGAAATCCCAAACAAAAAAGTTTAAAGAAATACTTGTATATGAACAAGGGAACAACAGTTTTCATTTTAACCATCAACATTTCCCTATCTTTAAAAAAATTATAAAAAATCTATAAATCAATCACTGTGTATTTGGATCAAGTTGTCATAAGTAGTGAAATTTTAACCTCCATTCCCTTGATGAAGAATTACCATAGAATATAATCAATACAATACATCTATAGGCTATTTTTAAGCAAATGCTCTAAACATAAACATAAACCTGCACCATTCTCTGTATTTCTATTCGGGAACTTGAATTTAAAATACCTATATTCTTTACCTCACATAACTCTGGCCACAAAATATTGATCACATTACAGTTTCTTCTAACTATTGAAAAAAAAATTAACAAAAAACTAGATAACACACATTGAGCATGAGAAATGAGAAGCTTCAGAATGTCACTTACGTGAGATTAACATGCAAGTAAGTAAGATCAAGCTATATACAAAGTGATTTCAATAATTTTAGTATGTTGTATGTACATTCAATTTCATTTAGTATCAGATTCAAGAGAAACTTGAAAGATTTAAGTTTATGAATAAATAAAATCCAAAGTTTAAAGGCTTTTAATTTATTTGTATTTGTACTGCTATTTTCAAGGTAATAAAGGGGGTAGCAGAATAAGAATGGTGAATTGGCCACTAGCGATTTGATGTTGGCCATTGTTATGTGGTTCTTTCTGTCGGTCAAAAAACATGTTCTACAAGGTTCACAAGTCACCTTTCCAAAATCTTTAAAAATTATGTTTAAAATATTAATTTTTGTACAAACTTTTCAAAAAAAAAAAAACATTTTCAACTACTACAATCATTTTCTATGAACCCTTAGAGTGAAATACTAATGAAATGTAGAATTGATGCAGAATTTTTTCCAGATGTCACTAATATATTTTTTATTAGTTAAATCAATTTAAATTTAAAAAAAGAAGAAAATACTGTACATTTTAGGAAAATGTTGGTTTTTCTAGCGGTTATTGTAGAACCCCAAAAATTCTGCTACATGCAGAATTCAGCCAGTTAAAGATGCTTTATTTCCCAATCAAAAATTATCTCATTATCTAGCACTGTTCAGGCAACAATCAATTTTATATAAACCAGAACATATAATGCAATGTCCTTAAAAACAAAACCCGCACCCCGAAGGGCAAGATAGATTGTGATAATTTTTGGAAGGCAGGTCAAGAGTACCACACATACAAAACTTTCACATTTCTAAGAATAATTTTTTCTGAGCCACACATCTAAATAGGGGTAATTTTGATATGGTGTCATGTTGCCATGCTGGTGAACACATGTGTCAAAATGTCACAGCATAGATTAGTACAGATCTGGAAAGGTGTCCTATGACAGCAGCTTGCACCTAAGCATGCAGTTCCTTCAGTTGGTGGTAGGGTATGGGTCCTAATCATAATCTCCATAGCACCCAAAGTATTCCCAATCAGGAAGGGGTCAGCAAATGTGGTTGTATGAAATAAAACCATCAGAACATGAATTTTTGAACCACAGAAAGAGGCCATAACAATGGCGAACATGACCCCATCAGGGGCCAATTCCCATTTTCCCCTTGCTATCCCCTTTGAAATGAATTAACCTGTAAAAAGAGAAAAAAAAATGTTTTGGGAGTGTGATGTAGAAATGATCTAGTAGAAATAAGTAAAATTATTTGGAAATCCATTTACGAACAAATCTTACAAATTATGAATGCAGGAAAATGATCAGCGAGGAAATTGTAAATGGAGATTTCTTTGCAGTGTACACTACAATGCTTCTACTATTTACAGCCATTTTAACATATAAAATAGTAAAATATAGAAATACAATATTTTGAGTGTATTTAACAGCTGACCTGATTCTCAAAGGATCCTCCAGTTCATTTGTTCCTCTTCTAAAATTTGGAGGCTTTGTAACTAATTTGGCTCTCATTATAACCCTCTGGTTTGGACCAGTGGGGCCTTCTGTTCCCAACTTCACAGCTACACCCTGGATAAGCTGCTGGGCTGGTGCAGGAGCATGCTGTAATGGGATGTAGAAAAGATGACCCTCGCTTTCATCTTCTTCTTCTGTGCCTTCAGTCTGAGTGGAACATTCCATGCTCCGTTGTGACAATGGTTCAGTGACGACAGCATCAGTTGAAACAATACAGTGAGAACTCGTATCAGAACATGCTTCTGAATCAAGATTAACTTGAACTGCAATTGATGTACTGGCCTGAGGACATGATTTGGCAGACTCTGAGATACCAGCAGAAACTTTCATATCTGAATTTAATCTGTTAACAAGTGTAGATGGATTAGCATTTTTTTCTTGAGAAATACATGGTGACACAGGAATATTGCAATCTGTGCCAGAAATGTCATCATCAATAAACTTAACAATGTCTTCTTCAGATTTTGAAGTAGTAGAGCTTGAAGTACGGCTATCCCTGGCTCGACGGCGAAATGGAGTGCTAATTGGGGACACTTCAGACTCAGTTTCAAAGGCATACACACTACTTTCATTTTCTGGAGAAAATGCATTTGCACTTGGAGTGAAATCTTTACGTTCTGTAATTTTAAGAGGAAATAGGCGTCTATTCTGAAATATGCTTTTTTTCTCACTGAGCTTCTCCAAGTTAGATTTAATTTTACCAGGTAAAACTGGCTTGCTAATAGTTTTCATTCTATTGTTAAAACAGACAGAGGTACTTGATCTACTAGGTATATCAGAAGACTTACCGGAGTTTTGAGTAGCACTACTAGTGACATTTTCATTAGGAGACTTCATTTCTTTCTTTCTGTCTTGTGGATGCTCAGTAACATTATTAGAAACAAGAGTTTGTGCAGCAAATAATGACTGAATTCCCTCAGTTTTATTACCACAAGAGGAAGACACTGAAGATATGCAAGGATTAATTATTTGGTCTATTGTTTCATTACCTACAATAGGAACATCTTTCTTATCCTGCCGCAAGGAACAATCAACATATGGAGAATCCACTTCATTTGTAATTGAACTATTATTAATTTTCTCTTGACTTTCAAATTTTACTCTGCATTCAGTTTCTTCTATTTTCTCCTTCAATGGGACTTCCTTTTGTGGAATAGTATCTTCACCTTTTTTCTCCATTGTTTCTAGTTTACAATCTGCAGCTGTTTCAGAACTATTTTTCTGGTAATTATCACATTCACTTTTGTAACAATACATGAATGAAGATTTTATGCCAGCTTCCTCTTCACCCCCTCTCGAATCATCTTCTAGTGACAACTTATCATTTCCATAGGGAAAACATAGATCATCATCACTAACAGAAAAGCCACAACTACATATATTTTTTTCAAACAAAGTACAGTCTTTCTTGTGACCTAAATTTCCAGAAATATTTTCACTCAACCATTTTTCAACTCTCTCAGCAGACATATTGAGTTTTTCCTTCACTTGTAAATCTGGTAATCCTAAATCAGAGGGAAGAATAGGATTGTCCCTAATACATTCTTTTTCCATTTCAACTAATTGTGTGTTAATTTCATTGATATCACTTTTCTCTTTATTTTCCATGGAAGTTGTAATCAACGGTGTATGAGTTAATTGTCCTAAATGAAGCTGTGAAACTGGTAGCAATTCAAGTGATGATACATCACTATCTTGATGTTTCTCATTATTATGCTTTTCACTACTTTTTGCGAGTGAAATATCTGTGTTACAACATTCAGTAGCACAATAATCCAAAATACATTTAGATAACTTCCTATTGGCCGAACCATGAAAATAGTTAATTCCTCCATGGTCATTCTTAATAAGACTCTTTTCAGCTTCTGTTGCTGACAATTTGTTATCATCACATATTTGATTTTCATTACAAAGAAGCTCCTTAGAAACTTCAGCATTCATTGTTTCTCTGCTCAACAAATTCCACTCATTTTTATTAAATAATGGATCTTCCTGCATAATAATATTTTTCAAATCACACGGTAATTCTAATAATGAGTTGCTGTTACTTGGATTGGTAGAACAGAGTTTCACTCCATCAGTTGAACTATTAAAATCATTTGGATGACCATCAATCAAATTACTACTATTAAGAGTATCTTCAGCATGGAAAGTATCTTTCTGTAAATAGTCATCATTGGCTGCACTCTTTTTAAAAACTGTATTGTTTTCTGGAAGAGAAATAATATTATAATTTTTAAAAGCAGAATGTGAGGATGCTTTCACATTTTCTCCGAAGTTGGCACTTTTCGAGTCTAGCTGGGCACATGGAGAAGACGGATCTTCAATACTTAGCAATATGTTAGTTAAATCCCCATTCTTAACATCTAAAGTATTGGTGTTTAAAGGATTACCGATTTCTAGTTTTTGAAGACATACAGAAGAATTTTGTTTTGCCACACACTTCCTCTCGGATGGTAAAATTATTTCTTTATTTTTACTATCTTTTTCATTTGGTTTAAAATCAGTAATTGATTTATTCTTTTCTAGTGCTTCCATTCTTACACTATTTTTTGGTTCTGATTGTATGGGCATAGGAACATTTTCGATATACTCAGTACATTCTTTTGGAACTCCCTTTCTAGAAATATTCACAGTGCATTTCTGAATACAATTAGGTAAAGCATGATCCTTATAGAGACTATCTCGACTTTTTTCTAACAGTGATACTGAATATGAACGCTGCAATAGAAAATTTTCAGGTTGAACACATACTTTCTCATCTTGGATGTCTTCTTTAGAGTTAGAATTATCACAGTCACTCTTATCACATGGAGTATTATTGCTTAACAATCGATTATCATTATTTTTCTCAGAGGAAGACAATGCTGATGTATTTGATATTTCTTGCTCATTAGATTTAAGGTTTTCATCACAATTTCTACTTAAATTCAAACTTTTTTCTTCACTAATATAATCTGTAGCCACATTTGTCAGAAGTTCATGTAGCTTTTTACGCCTCCCAGCACTTGGTGCTTCCTCTGCAACAGAGGACACATTCTGTGGCTTTCTCTCAGTAACTTGTTTTCTAAGGGACTTCGTCTTGAAAAAGGAAGATTTTGTAACACATGATTTAGGTAAATTAGAACACTGTCTACCAACCAGTAATCTCTTTTTCATGGCATCTTTCACTTTCAAAGATTCAGTGGAAATAAAATTGACATTCACATTAACAGTACCACGAAGTTTATGGTTCATAGGTAACTTTTCTCTTGATATCTTTTCTCTTCTGAGAACATTATTTTGTCTATTACAAATACTGTCAACTGTTACAAGTTGTCTTGTATTCTTTAGTCCTTTCCTTCTTCTAATTATATCTCCATTATCTTCAGTACTCACATTTCCTTTACATTTAATAACAGTATGGTCAAGAAGTGAAGAATTTGCTCGAGTAACTTTTGTAACAACCCGACATTTTTCATTAAATTTAGAATAATTATGCATAGTTTTATTCACTTCTGTCACCACATTCTTTAAAGATTTTTTATCCCTACTAAGTTTCAGCATGCTACTATGGTTTGTATTATTTTTTAAAGCAATTTTTTTCAATGGTTCTTCATCTGAATCACTAAATTTATATTCAGCAGTGTCCAACACACTTTTAGGGTTAAGAGGTCTCTCAGGCAATGCTGTACATTTAACACTACCAGTTCTTCGGAGTTTAAGACTAGTAATTGCTGAATCTGATGACAAACATGCTGATGACAATACATTCCTCAAACTATGACGAAGACTTCTTCGATGACTGGATTTTATATTCTTGGTAGCATCTTCTTTTCCAGTGCAATTTAAAGACTTTTTCCCTCTCAATCTATTACTTTCAATACAACTCACAGACCCAACATCAAAACTTTCCACAACATTTTCTTTGCTTTTCTCCACAGGTGACTCATCAAATTTATTATTCTTTTTAGCCAAATCTATCCTTTTCCTAGTTCTTAAAACCACACTATCTTGCACATATACTGATGTTCCCTCAGAAAGTTTAAATGATTTCTTACTTTTACTCATTTTCTTTTTGACATCTGGTATATTGTCTTTTCCTTTATATTTTTGAAAAGAATCTTTACCTTTCGTCTCTATCAGTAAATCACTACAGAGAGAAAGTTTGGAATCAGTTCTTGTTCGTAAACTTTCCTTTATGTTCAAAGAAGAGTCATTTTTATTTCTTTTTGTGTCACTAGTATGCTTTTTCCCCAAAGCATTCAGAGAATCATCAACTGTCACTGCAGGTCTCTTAACTTTTTGAAGGTTCTTCTCATCATGAACTTGCTTCTTAACATCTGCTCGCAATGATTCCTTGTGCAAGAGAAGAGGGTTCTTCTGCTCACTATGTTTGTTTTCATAGTGGTTATTAGTTGTTTTAGCAGACACTTTTTGCTGTTGTCTTTGTTCTTCTTTTTTTCCAGTAACTTTTGCTTCCAGCTTTGGATCCTCTAAACAAAAGAAAAAGAATATTGTGTATTATTAAACCAAAATTCCACTTATTCCTCAAGTAAAAAATATTAATTAACCTCGTCTTTTAGATGCAATCGATTCAGCACTATTATTAGCAGAGCATTTGTTTATGGTAGCAACACTTTCACACTGCTTCTTTCTCAAAAGTTCCAAATACATGTTGTTACTTTCCTTGTTTTTTCGGGTAGATCGACTAGAAAACCTGAAGAAAAAAGACAAAAATAACCAATAAATTATTAGACAAAAATAATAGTGATAAAAAAATGTGTCATGTTCATTCAAAACATTAAACACATTGTATACCAACAATGCACTCTGAAACACTCTTAAACAACAAAATAATTTTTACAAAAAAACTATACATTCCAGATTCAATTGATTACGAACAGTGTTTATAATTATAGACTATTTACTTTTACATATTCATTATTTTCTCTTACATGTATGCCTTACATGATGAATTATAAAATCTTATAAATACTTACTTATACACATTTTAAATGTAACTTAGTATATTTATATTCAATTAGGATAGTTACAAAAAATCCTTATACATATTAAAAGACTAATATTTTTGCACAATGCTACACAACATGATTTGTATAGTTTAAAAAAATAAAACACTTGTCGCCTTCAAACAATTTAATTCCAAGAAATTACTCCTCAATTTAATATAAATTCAAACATTCAAGGCAAATACTCGAGAGAGAATCTTAAAAATTAGTAGATTTGTCATTAGTAATTTATTCTTTGGGTGGCAATGCTTATGACCAACTACATACTTGACTTCTTTCTAAATCATGACTATTGTAAGATTACAAGAAGTAAAAAAATAAAATATCATGGTTTTTGAAAAACTTCAAAAGTAAAGTAAATAATATTTTAAACTTGCAAAGTCCTAGAAAATGATGGGTAAAGTATTCCATCTTGTATGCCATCATTAATGTAGGTTATTTTATTTCTAAAAGAAACAACTAGCTAAAAAGGAATTTTTTACTTTATGTAGTTGCCTAATAAGTATTCTAAAAAAATACTTCAATAGATGGAATGTTGCCTAATAAGTATTCTAAAAAAATACTTCAATAAGGAATGGAACACATGAGGAAGGTAAAGCAAATAAACCCACAGGAAACACAGAATAATGAAATTTAGACTAATATAAACTATACTGGAACTTATCCTCAAACAAGCTAAAACTTCTGAAAATGAGCCAAAAATATTTAAGGAACACAGCAAAAATATTTGTACACACAAACTGTAAGAACTAAATAATAAGTCAAGCCTTTCCTGATGAAGGTTTATCTTATTTATAATTATTAACTTTCAATTTTAGATCTTGAATATATTTTTGTTTAAAATGTTTTTTTCAGTTTTTAGACATGTCTTTAGTCACATTCAATCAAAGAAATATCATTCATACAAAAATATTTTTATATTATAATAAATATAATTTCTTTTGAAGGCAGACATTTCTTTAGTTGCATATGAAGATATACTTGCTTCCCAACAAAAAAAAGTGAAAATTGCAGATTATTTTCAATGCGGTCCCCAGACCGCATGTCCCCTCATGTTAAAATACAACCAACTCACAAAATTAGTTCAAAAATCACAAAATGCACGGAAACAAAGCTGTGGGTACTTGGGTAGTGTGAAAACTGACAATCATACTGATATGAATTGTATAACGAAAGAAAGGTGGTAACAAACTAATGACAAGACTGTCAAAAAAACATTAGTACCTTTTCAAAATCTCCTAAATAATGTGTAATAATGTGCATTTCCTTTGCGTATAAGCAGCAAATACAGCATATTTAAGATTTGCTACATAAACTGAAATAAAAGTTGATGAAAGCTTGCTTTAAATTGAAAACCTGGTGACAGGTATCTTCATAAAATAATGAGTTTCTCAGCAAAATTCAATTACGAAGTAAATCTCAATTATAGATCTTGGGCGAAAAAAAATATATCTCTTGGGGTGATAATATGACAAGAAAATCATGGTATATTCAGATGGGATTCAAATTGGATCGTGACTCTGTATGAAACAAAATGACGAATGGCACAGGGCAATCGAATCTGTTTTTGTTTTTTTACATTAGTTAGCGGTGTCGCGATTCCCTGTTGAAACATTAGCAGCATCGCAGCGCATCTGTTTCGTGGCGAAAGTAATGCTTTACTGTTACTGTCACATAAGGTTCGCGGCGAAACCGTTGCTTCGACTGCTGCATAAAGCTCTCGACGAAACAAGTAATGTGGTTGATTCAATAGGGAATCATATCGCCGCCAAACTAATGCAAAGAAAATGATTTGGATACCGCTGCACTGCAACGTAAAACTGATTTTGTTACAACCGGGAGCGACATTAACGCAAGGGGTAATCTAAATTGATCAAAATAAATTATGTAAATGCTCATCCCGGCTGTTACCTCTCTTACCTGGAGCAAAGAAGCTGATTTGGTTGTTTTGTGCCATCCCTAGTAGGAACTCCACACGAATCCTTCACGACAGGAACTTGACTAGACTGTGGAAGTACTCAACATTAAATAACAACCATTTTGGTCAGGTGGTCTCGAAGTTACGCGTGAGTTCGTGGATACTAGTTTGTGAGTTTTCAGAGCTGTTGCAAATGGTTCCTCGAACAGAAGCGAACCTGTACAGAATGTCAGAAGACGCTGTCACATGCAAAGCAACATGTCCAAGTGTTACGTACATCGCAAGGAAGAATTCTTAAGGTCAACACCTAATCATTCAGAAACGGAGGTAATGGTGCTGGTTCAAGGTCTCAGCCACGGTTCATAGTATAGAATGAACACCACACACCCTTTGACCGCAACTGACCCTGACATTCCTCATGAGAAGCTTCACTGAACGATTGGCTCAATCTTCCTCTCCCATCACTAAAGAAATAAGCGTATCATCGAGCTTTCTCACAGTACTCTAGTCCTTCTGAGCAAAGAATTGGTGGCACCCAGCCAATCGAAGACGTGCTGCGTCATAAAGGGATTTCTTCCATGGTCCATAACTCCACAGATCCATCTCATGCATCTCCTTTAATATATTTTCCAAAATTGTCTGAAATTTACCTCCTTTGATCGTTTAGATTCCTGTCGAACAGCATCTACATTGTCTGTCAAGAAACTGTCATCGTAGTTCGCACGTTTTCATCGACATTTGAGATGTCGATTTAAATTTTCTGACGAGGTACCGGGTTATGGGAAAGTTAAGAATATGTTGAAGGAATTAACCTGGACATTTCTTCTCCTCTCAGGAGACGAACTTCGGCAGTCCAAGTGTACGCCCAAGACCAATAGCAATTTTTGAACAGTCAAATATGATTTGTGATCACGTCACAACCAGCTTTAACATGGCTGAAGATCATTATCTGTACTATCCAAATGTTATTGATGCGGTGAGAAGAAATACTTTGTTACACCACCGTAAAATATTAGGTCCTTTTATTTTTCTTGTCAAGGAATTTGTTATACTTTACGATATACATCTTGAAATTTGTGGTTTAAAGAGTTGTCCTAATAAATCGACAGTTTTTTAGAAGAAAAACAACACTTCATAAATGTGTTAGAAATAAATTTGCACACCATATCTACCAAACATGATAGTTTTTCATCTAAATTACAAAAGAACTTCAGATTCACCACGAACACAAAAGATTTGTGAGATTGAAATAGTAAAGAGAAATTTTTTAAAAAGCATCGATATGTTAAGTATTATGTACTAGTTATATGTAGCCTCCGTGCTTATTTCAAGAGATTTCGATGGTGTTTTATAGTGCAGAATATAAAAATGCACCGATATTTATTCTCCCCTCCTTTTCAGTGGAAAAATGCGAACTTAAAAGCTATGTCCCAAAAGACAATTCTACATTAGGTGCGAGTTATTCCACTGCCTCAGGTTCAGGTCGTAGGGAAAGAAGGAACACTCAATAAACTAAGTATCCACAAAACTTAATTTATTTATATGGAAATAAATAAACGAGTATAGTATATTAATTTATTTGATAAAAACAAACACGTAACATGAGTATAAATAACAGTAAATAGAGCAAAGCAGCGCTCTGGTCGGTTACCAGCTTGGCAGTAACTAAATTCGTGCGTCGCAGCGTCCTCGTCCAAAAGACCGCCAAGGGTCATAAAAAAGAGTGTGTGCGATACCAGGTAAAAAGGCTGAAAGATTTTAAACGGTATGAACAGTGGGCGCACTAGCGACAGTCTATTAATACAAGAAAATATTCAATATTTAACAAAAACAGCCTGTCCAAAGTCAGGATTTTATTGACTCTTCTGCTTAACATTCATGGAAAGTGTAGATTGTTTTCAGAAATAAAAAAAAAGTTTCATGTCTAGAATAGTAGGATACTTATGATGCACATACGACGAATACAAAATAGGACATGGAGGATCTCTCGATACAGTAATAAGGGAGTGCTGAACTAATCCAAGAAACCAGAACAAATTTAACTCTGATGCCCGAGGAAATACCCAGAAAAAAATTATGACGCAAGGCAAATATGCAAAAATAGCTATTAGAATCTGGTAAATTACGTTTCACCATCAAACCAAACAAGCGTTTACACCAAGAGACAGATATGTCTGCAATTTTTGTGTCAAAGGCGTTCGTCGACTTTTGCTTACGATCAAAATACTGGCGCTGACAGTTTACGAAGAGCAGCGTGCACGAGCAAGTGGACAAATGTAAAGGGGGTAGCGAGGTAATGGCTGCAACACCGAACAAGCACTGAAACGTATGTCGACCATTGTCGAAGTCCTTTGATATTTAAACACCTGGTACGTGTAGCAGACAGGCCAAATCTGACGGTACAATCGGTTACTGTTTTTTTTCAAAATGTCATCGAAATTTTCGAAAATACGTGTCGGCAACTCCAATGTAAACGCGGCTTTAGAATAATAATGGCAATGTAAGTCGTTCTGTTTAGCAGATGTAAGGTAAAAGTCTAAGGGCGTCCGTTGTCTCGTCACGGTTGCAATTGTGTGGCTGCCCCATAGAAATTCTTGAAGGGTCTGCGACACACGATTTTTCAATATTATAATTCAAACTTTCGAAGAAGCTCGTGATAGAGGACACTGTTAAGAAGATGAGTAGTGACACCCAACAAACCAGCTATTAGTATGGCCAACAATGCGACATAAGACGGTATATGTCCCAAGAGGATTCCACAATGTATCAAAAGTTTCACAATACAAGCACGTCTTTGCATTTTCATGTTGCTTTGCAGTCCGTATTGCACTATCCTGCTTTTGAACTTTGAGGGAGCATGTACTGTGCACTGTAACCTCGAACTTGTACAATTTCGAGTCCCAGTGTAACTCCATCGCAGCACGATTGACAGTTCAGTCAACAAGTATTGCAAGGAGACTTCGACAAGAGCGCAATGTATATCAACAGATTGCTTCTAAAAACGTTCGATGAAGTACATAACTGTCAATGTACACAACAACTTTCTTACCCTATAACAGCAAATAAAAAAGAAACAAATAGTACTGTTACATGAAAGGGATCAAAAGCATTCAAAACCTATTACGTGACAAGAAATAATATAAAATGAACCGAGCGTAACCAGAATTGCACCTAAGTTGGTTTGATACACTTATTCTTAGCAAAAATTGTTTCTTGTTTTATTGATTGTAGAGTGAAATGCATTGTATCATTCTTTCAAACTATCTGTGGGTTAAGAGTGTAGAAAAAATCTCTCATAACTCTCGTTTGTGATATTCAAATTATCTTTACACACACGAAGCGACATTTTCTAGCCAGTAATATCATTGGAGTTATTAGGCACAGCATATGTTAATAAAAGTGAACTTGGATTACCTCGTCTACGGCAAGTGAATAGTTAATAATTTGATAGCAGGTATTAGCATTGGCATAGTTTTCTTTACGAGACGTTTCTTCATTATGGAGGTCCCATATTAGACATAGAAAATTTTAGAAATTCTAAAATATTACAAAATTTTAGAAGTAGAAAATAGATTTTAGCCCCGGATCAAATTAGAAATTTTACATATCCTAGTATTCTTAAAAACATTTCCCTATTAAATGAATAAATCCCTGAACTTCATTCCCCTCTCATGAAACTAGCCTTCAAATTCCTTCCCTCTCACCCCCCCCCCCTCCAGGGCACTGCACCCTACTCCAACAGTTAAAACCCTGAGAAATTCTTTCCGCCTTCTGCCGCCAGTTCCTGGAAGACTCCGACAGCCACTCCCCCGCCCACCTCACCAAACCACCTTCACTTTCCATATAATGACCTCCGTTCGGCGCGCTCTGCGCACTTGCCAAAAAATTTTCCTCAATAATCAGGTATGTAATTTTCTCGGTTTGCTCACTCAGTATTTGTTTTCTTCTATTCATTTTTCATTATTCTTTTCTTTATTTCAATTAAGTTTTACACCTCTTTCGATACTGTTTTTACACCTCAATTATTGTATACTTTCATGTATGTATGTATGTATGTATGTATGTATGTATGTATGTATGTATGTATGTATGTATGTATGTATGTATGTATGTATGTATGTATGTATGTATGTATGTATGTATGTATGTATGTATGTATGTATGTATGTATGTATGTATGTATGTATGTATGNATACAATTTATCTTCTAGTTACTGCTTTTCAAATCTGGAGATGCAATCAGTGATTCAGGGATGTATTTAGGTAAAGGTGAACTAGACCGGTAGAGGGGGTGCGCAAGATACGAACTAGCGAAATTGGAGGCTGGTTCTCCATCTCACCATCTCTCGAGTGGATGAAATATTTGAATTACCAAGTCCTGAAAGACCGGATACTCTTTTAATCGGGGTCGGAATGAGAAGTTCAGCTCAGGTTCAAAGTCATTATTTCGAATTCAGGGGCGGAATTTGGATATTGATCCCCACGAGTGGATGTGAGACCAGCTTTCGATCCGCACGACTGATCAGAGTGTGATGCATCAGTTCTGAGCTGGAACAGAAGTAATAAACGAGATAACAGAAGTTAAACTGCTATCGAGATTTATACGCAAGTAAGAAAAAGCAAGCTTTTGCCACCGAGGTCGTCACCCAAAACAGTCGTGCATTTCCGATTCCATAAGTCAAGCAACTTCATCTATTATTTTAACACCGATATCATAATGGTATAATTGTTTTCTGGAAAGTACTTACTCATCCTAAAACACGCTGCACTCAGAACGACGAAGCGGATTGCAATCATTTAGGGAAGCCAGGTAGAGGGTACCACACATAAAAAATGATTAAATTTTCACATTTCTACGAGCAACATTTAGTGACATACGAAACCAAACGAAGTTAGTTTTAAAATGGCGCCAGACTGCCACTTTGGTGAATTACGACTTAGAGTCGAGGCAAGAGTCGTAGCAGTCCCGAATGACATCCGACAAGTCCTTAGCACGCTGCTTGCTCTTGAGAGCCGGTCGGTAGGGGTCCAAATAATACGCTCCATAGCACCCCTCACAGTCTCAACCGCAAAGGGGTCAGGAAATGGCAGTTACCACAGTTGCATAATACGCTAAGGAGGTGACAGTGGTAAGGCGCGTTGTCCCGCCGAAACAGGGCCTAGCAAGGGCGTTCACGAACATTAATGCCACAGGTTGTAGGACCTCCTGAATGTACCCTGTGACGCAGTGAGAGGAACTCCAAAAGTGATAGGGCACCATACGACATGGTTTCCCCCACCACGACACCAGGAGGCCGGGACATGTGATGACATCAAACCGCTAGTTGTAGCCGTGGCCCTGGCCCCTTTGCCTCCAGACCTGGAGGTCATCGCTACCAAAGCAGAAGTGAGCCCCATTACTGAAAATTTACGCCACCAGTGTGCATGGTCCCATGTCTGTAGTCTTAACTGTCGGCGTGCAGCGATCCCACCATTGAGTAACCACTGCTAATATTTCTGGCACTTACAGGATGCCGCCAAGTAGGCAGTATAGCCCGCTGACTGGCACATATCGTTGCCGTTGGAAAAGTTCGCTAGTGGCGAACAATCTGGGATCACCGTCACGCTCCCCCTACTGGACAAGTGTGCAGCCGAGCGAGAAAAAAGGATTCATAGGTAAAACAAAGTATGGGCAACATACTCGACACCATAGACTTGCGCGCATGCACACACACAGACCCAACAACCTTATGTCCCAGTTGTCCGGAGGGGTAAACGATGAAATATGTCTCCGTCTCTCTTGCACATCGTCTTAGGAAGGGGAACTCGATTCCCTTCACTGACTGCTGCTCATAAGTCGTTGCGTAGTAATACCTTACCCCCTTTCAAGCGGGTGTGCGAGCGAGAGGGCGACATCTCTCAATATCTTGTCTATCATGGACAATCAGCAGCAGTTACGGTTGCCTCTGTTTATATTTAACTCTATGAAATATCGGTAATCCGCTATCTTGGATTTAGAATGACAATGTTTTGATACACATGTCAAGGAGGTTGCATCATATAAGGTATTCCGCCGTATTGGATTTAGAACAATATTAAATATACTGTAGTGTATTGTACCAAAGAACTATATCTGCGCGCGAAATTTAATGAAGTTTTAATAAATCGTCTACTATATTGGATTTCGGAGAATGTTAAATAAACTATATTATATTGTCATCAGAAGCAAAGCTGTACGTGAAATTTTGCGAGAATCGGTAGAGGAGAAGTACTAATAAAACATCGGTCGCAAGACTTGAAACATAGCCACAAACCAACAAATATTCACGTAAAACTAATTAAAACAGTATTATTAATAAACAAACACACAATTGTCTATACGTATTAATAGAAACTAATTTTTAGCTTCAAGTTATAAATGATGTCCAATTCATAAATAATAATCTTCACGACTCATTATATATACTACTTTTGTGAATATTTCAGTTACACACATACCAGTTATTTGACTACTATGTAGGGTGGATATATTGTAAATCACTCAGAATACAGTTTTAAATGCTAAATCTACCCAAGACCCAAATACTCTAACCAATTACATATAATATTAAAAATCTGTAAACATCCATATGTATGAATATATCAACAATTCATGAATCACAACTCAAAGGATTTAGCCTTTTGAAACAATACTCACATAAAACCTGTTTCTTTTTTATCTTCACCTCTCGTCCTTTACCTTTTGAAACCATATCTGGCCTGTTTTAAAATCTGTAATACCGTTTTCTTCACTTTCGTAATCGTCTTTCTGTCTACCTATTTTAAGTGTTATTAATACCTACACATAACCTAGAAAATATGATGTGCTAATGCAGGAGGAGACAATATTGAAACGAAATAACAGTACTCAGATTATATGCATTTCTTTTCTGTAATAGCATTACAATTGTCTAAGTCAGGTAATATAATGACCCACTGCACAAAATGAAGCATTACCTAAAATACGCAATGAAGTTAATATAATACTTTCATTGATAGAAAACGGCACGATATTCGTCACTTTTACACCAGTCTACGAAAACATTTCAATTCCAATCTTACTGCGCATCACACACATCTATGCGTCCAAGGCTTTTATTATGATTTTAAAGTTCTTAAGAGTAAGACTATAATTTCCCTAACGGAAATTTATATCACACACTATATAGATTAAAATATATTTTCCAATAAATACTTTCAATTTAAAATTTTCTTCTGTACACATAAATTTAGTCGTCAATGAAGGATGTTTATGTTTTACTTACAGTAGAACTTTTATGCAGTTTTATTAATAACATATTAATTTTATGTACAATTTTGCTCCACAGTTTTAGCTAAGTTTTAAATGTAATACAGCCAGACTTCACGAATTCAAGCTTTCTGTTTTGGATCATAGAATTTTCCATTTTACCAATGTTAATAAATCATGGGTCATTCGAATTTTATTTTAGATATTTCAAACTTTTTCTTGGATATTTAGAAGTTAACAAATATTGGAGAAGATGACATTGTTACAGCTACAATTTCTGTTCACCTATGATAACATGGTCTACTCCATGTCTTGTCCATGTTTTCGGGAAGAGTTTTGAAGAGCGGGGATCATTCTTTCCATTTTTTGCTCCCAACTTCCGACTTGTGGACTAACCTTGGGAGTATCGAGACTATTCCAAGTAGTTGAACTTTATATTCTCATGCAAGGAAACAAAAATCTCAATTTTTTTACATTTAAAAAATTGCTATTGAATTGTACACCCCACTGCACCATTGCTATATACTAATAGGCTAGTTTTTTGTGGATTTTAGAATTAACTTTTTAAATGGGTTTTGTGCAAAACCATACTGGACAGCACTAAATTTCATAGTTGTTTAATAACATTTCTTGAATGAAAGAAACATAAAACTGCATTAATGTACTTCTTTTTTATCTAATTACATGAACAGCTCTAAATTGAATTTGAGGAAAATTCGAATTTTTCACAGAACCCTTTGGGTTCAAATTATCAAAGTTAGACTGTCATAGTGACCTATGTTGCCAATAAGTCTATTAAATTATTTGCTTAATTCAATATCCAGTTTTATGGATGAAATATTACAATTTGTAATGCAAAACTAAATAATATGAATGTGAACATATTGAGCATACTTTACTTCGGTATATAGTGAATATTTTGTTTTATTTATCTTGGGACAAATAAAATATGACTAAATTTAATAACTTTCACTTGTGTTAAAGAAAATTAAGTTTTAAAACACACATTTGCCAACAAATATTGTGAAATCTTGATATAACCAACTTCAATTTTGAGCACTTTTCAGTTTTACGTACATCCTCACCAAAATTCCTTTTAATATACATGCTAAAGTAATTCATTTTTATGAACCTGTTACTTAAGTCTATTTCATTAGTATGAAATAAATGTTTTATGTAGGTTTTTTTTGTGTTAATTTTTTTCTTCTCATTTACATTTTAACCACAATCGGCCATGTAACTTCTACAATTTACATTTTGTAACTTTTTAAAAATATTCTGAGCATTTGTTTGTGAAAGGCTGCCGCCTCTCCCTCTAGTGACCCAAGGTCTAGGCCCTGCTGCGATGCACCCCAGATGGTGTTAGACCACCTACTAGGCGCCATTCACTTGTCCCTAGGAATGTGTTATCGATGTCTCAATGACATGTTGCTATCCCTATATCTGGCTCTTGGTGAAACATGGAACATGCATTTGACATGGCCTTTCGATTGAAGCTTACATTTCCAGTAAAATGACAGTTAAATCATGCTCTCAAGGCTCACATAACTTTTCAACTGAACTTACTTACTTGTCATATTTAGTTCACTGCCGTTAAAGTAATTAAACACATTATATACTATTCCCGTCATCAGGCTATGCAAAATTCTCCCTTCTCAAGCACCTTCAAAAGTTGAAACTTTTATTACAAAAAAACGAAGACAAAGATGTTACAATGATGGCTTTATGTCTCTATCTGAAAGGGAGCAATTTGCAGGTCATTAACTCTAAAAAGAAGCATACAAACTAGTATAAGTTACTTCAAGACATGCTAATAGCACGTACAATATTTTTGTAAATAGAGATTTTGTCTGCAATATTGTGTCAGATTAAGGATTTTCTTTTATTTGCTGTTCCTATAAGTATTGGAACCAAACAGCAGAAGGCCTGGATGCAAGGTAGACGTAAAATAATTGCATCTACTAATAGCCTTACTAAACTTATTTTTTCACAAACTTGTTTTTTTCTTTATAACATACTTCTTAAAATAAAGTACAAAGAAAATTACCCCATTATATACTCTACATTGATATGTCACTATATTACGAAGTTAAAAAAATATACAATTATGGATTTCACTATCAAAAAATATAATATTCAATATTAAGTATCATTTCACTATAGAATCCTAATGTTTTTAAAGAGTTTCCCTTCAAAAGTAAATGTTCACAAAATTGCTCCTAACCACCAACTGGTAATTTATGTTCTGTGCCATAACTGAAGAATAGGAAAAAATGAAGAACCAGAAATGTTTAGTTTGAGTTGAAGTTACAGGTGTAATTCCTTTCTGGAGGGGCCACGAGATATGTTTGTGGGGTTCATGAGAAAAACTCATGTAATTAGTCATAGAATGCCTGCAAGTTTTCAATATCATCCACAGTTTAAGTAGAATATAGAATAGATGTGTCCATCAATAATATTGTTATGCTTCTTTCCAAAATGCTACTTATACTTTTTTTCATTCCCTAATTCCACTTGTTACAGTAACATCACAAAGGAACATTTGGATATGGATAATTTCAATGTTAGTTCACAAGCAAAACCATTAAGTAATATGGATACAACCTTTATATGCTTCACTTCAAGAAGCTGGGAAGCGAACTCCTCTTTCACTCTGGTTTTACTAGTATTATATTATCTTACAACCATAGGAACTCATTACCACCTTTCAATTTGAGTAATTTATTTTTATTAGTTTTTACTCCGTAAAATTTTGTATAAATTAATTCTCTATGTACCCTCCTGGATTTTAATTTATCCGCATCCATCCCTCTCTAACCCCACAGACCTATTACATTGCTCAACTCACAAACCACTGTATCGGATAAGAACTCAGCACTATTTAGGCAGGAAGGTTAGAGTGAAAATCACATTTTAAACTGTAATCTACCAAGGTTGGTTGATAACTCTGGCCTGGTAAGTTCATAAAAAGAAAACAGGTTCATGAAAAAATGTTTCAAGGTATAAGAGTTATTTGTGAAACTTCAGCAATGAGAAAGATTATTTTAGACTGTTTAATGTTTCAGGAAAACCATGAAAGGTGTGTAATGAAAAACATTTAGAAGGTGATGAATTCATCAATACTCAAAGGAGTAAACGAATTTAAATTGAAAAGTTTTGTACAAAAAAAATCAACTTTTAAGAGTATGTAAAAGAAATGTTTATAAGATAAAACCTGGAATGTTCTTTAAGTGAATTACAATAAGAGCATTTATATGAACAAAACAAAACCTGGGACAAAATTGTTATTGAATTATCCTTTCTTATTGTTAGTGTGTGTTTTCTGGAAGCTTGAATGCTTTTTTTAAAAGATGGGTCAGTTCTGGTTCTCTGTTCTACCTTGTTCTCATCCTTGGAGGAACTGAGAGTAGAGTGTAAAATCTCTGTACCAGTACCAGAACTGATTGCACAAACAAATAATGAAAAATAGTTTCTGCAGTAATCTTAATACACACAATTAAACACAAGTCCAGTTTTTCAATTTGATGTGGCAGTTATCTAAATAAATTTCAGAAAATTCAGTCTTCTAATCAACAAGTTGATTAAGTAGCATTGATACAATGTACATTTAAAGTAAAAATTGTAAGACACACATCTAGTTCACAGTTTTGGGTGTGTACATGCCTGGACTACCTTACTATATACTTTTGCTACAAGACTTCATCTGTACTTCATTCCTTTCTCACGTTATAAAATTATAAGTTTAATAAGCAGACGCTCAAGGGAAATATGTGAAATAATCCAAATTATACTTTAGGAAAACAGGGATAAAAAAAAAGAGAAGTCTAAACTAAATATCTCTGAGTAGAGTAAAGGTGTAATATGAGAAGGCAATAAGAAATAGAATAGCAAGAGCTTAGATCAACTTCCTATAATCTTTGAGTTAAAGCTGTATGTATGTATGTATGAATTAATGTATATATGATGACTCGTGTACCACCAATAAGAAAAAGAGAATTCATACCCAAACCAACAACCAGGTCTCAAAGAAAAATTCATGGTTGGATTTTCAATATGTTAACAAATACCGTAACAGTTATATAACATTCAATAATGTGACATGACTACAAAATTTTAACACACATGTCAATCAAGAAAGAATTCATACCCAAATATTTGTCTTTAAATATATCATAAAGGGGTCCAACAGTGCACTGAAAACGAAAAACAGTTCCTTAGGGGAAATAATTCAAAATTTTCATATTTTGGAATTAGTTGTAGAGAGTAGTATTATTTATGATAATACTCCCACAATATTTTTTGGGCCATGCACCCCTAAGTGCCATGCTAGTGGTTCTTGCTGTTTTGTTGTGAAACTGTCAGGTTTTTGTGAATAAACTCAATAGAGAAATTTTTTTTAAATGAAAATTTCCTGTAAAATACAATTATCATTTTTACGATAGGTGCAATGGATTGTGTGCTATAAGCTCACCAATCCAAGGGGTAGTTTTCAAAACCACAATTTATTAATCATTTTTTGATGAAGAACTTATGCCTATTGCATATAAGGCCTCCGTGCACCTACAAATCTGAATGTACTGAATATGTATGATGAAACACCAATCTCGATACGAATTCGGGCTGAAAAAATCATTTGAGTGTGGAGAAAAAGGTCTGGTAAACCAATACCTACTATTCTCTTCAGACACAATGTTAGAGTTTCCCAGTGCTTTAAATGAACTATATTCTCATAGAGTTAACATTAACAATGGGTGCATCATTTTTTGTGTGATGGAAACTTGTTTCTCATTTAGTTTGCCTCACTTAGACCCCTCTTCTTACCAAGTCATTACAGGAATAACAGTTCTCTTTTTTTAATTGCTTTTTTTCCTTCCACGTTTGGCATGATAGATTCTTTGTATCATATTTCCACTCATAAACAATTTCAATTAGTTATTAAATATCTAAAGTAACATGTGCCAATAGTTTACATCAAAAATAAAATCAAGGGTAATTGATACCTCCCCGTAATTAGAGATAGAATATGCAGCTTGAGAATCACTGAACCCATGGAAAAAAATGCAAATCTGTTTAAAAGAAAATTCTATTCAGATTTTTTTTTCTAAAAAACTAGAAATTAGAATTTTTCCCCCCTACAAAACAGCAAATGGGAAAATGAATATTGAGTTTTGAGGAACATTGGTCAGATATATGTCAAAACCTATCTTTATAATAGTTTTACCAAATCTTACATTCGATTTACAAGAGAAAATAAATATATTAACATTTCCAAAAGACAGGAACATAACAACTGGCACATTCAAGACCAAGCACTGAGCGACACTAACAATGTGCATGCTGTTATTATGTAATTTTATTGTGCTTGGAGGGAAGAAGAATTCATTTCACAACACAACGGAAAAATGTTGATGTTTCCTGGTATTACGTGGGTTACACTCAGCATATAAGAAGGCATAAATGCATCACCAGTGAATGTTGTTTAAGATGAGCTAAGAAAAAATCTAACTCAAAAATACTTTCAGAATTAACATCTGACTCTTAAAATGATAATGATCCATCTTCTATTATAATAATGCTTTCAAACAAAATTATTTTTACCTTGTAATTAAGTATTCCATAAACATTTTATGGTAATCTTTGATGTGACTTGACTCCCTTGAGTTCTGAACATCCCAAAAATGTATATTAAAATGTGGTTTCTTTTTTGTAATGTATCCCCTTTCCTCGAAGATAACAATGCAGTAGCTCACCTCCACTGGCGAAAAAAATATATTTTTTTTTTAAAAAAAAAGAACATCTGAAGAAGGATTCAATAAAACTGAGAATTTTTAAAAGAAATATTTAATTATCATGAAGTAATTAATAATATTCAATGATTTATATNTGTTAACAGTGTAGTAAGAGAACATGCGGCCAGAAAATCTGTGTGCGGTCAAGGGACCCTTGCTTCAGTTTGAGTATACCACTAATACAACACAAGTAATATCAAACTAATTACATAAAAATTAAGATAAAATAATTCAGACAGAAATAAATTTTTTTTAAAAGAAAGAAAAAAAAAACAACAACTAAAACTTACAAATCCTTTTTTAAATACAAAACACACTAACTACAATCATAAACAAGTTAAAAGAAAGAAGATAGAATGAAGTTTTAAAACCTCAAAATTTTCAGTTAGCCAAACTGATAGTTCAAAGAGCACCACACACCATTACCAAGGATATCCCTGTACCAGTTAAGTACAAAAAAGAAAACCTCTTGGGGTCCACAAAGAGAGAATTACAGCAGGCTAATAAGGCCGATAGTGAGACAAATTTCAAGTGAATGAAAAACCGTAACATTTATGAAATCAAATTAATAATTTTCATATCATCCGACCAATTCTCAAAAGCAAATGAGTAACTGTTTAACTTTAAGCTATGATTTCTAATACAAAATTGCTTTAACTGATACTCAAATACAATCCAATTGAAATTTCATATTACCTCCTTTCTTTAACAGTTCTATTAATTTCCATTTTCTAAAACAAAAACCAATTATTTCAAATTAACTCAGAACTATATATTTCATAAGTTTTGCAACTAGGAGAATGCTCGTTAAAATTTCTGTACGTGTCCTCAACGTACCATTTTTGACAGTACATAGCAAGATTAAATACATGTCCCATTTTTCAATTTACACTGCATGATATGGTAGTTAATTTGAGGAACTTGACAAAAGAAATATTTTACTGTAAATCATGATTCTTGGAGCTCATATAAGCTAACAAATAATCATAAAAACAAATCTTACACTTTTGTAATTGTTTTGGAAAAAATATAAAATAATAAACCAAGACAATAATGTTGAAAACCTAAAAGGTTTCGTTAAAGATGCAATTTGGTTGAAATTTTCTTTATCTCCACTGATGGAAAATATTTCACATTAGACTAAAATAGTGCTCACATAACACAACAAAACCAAGTTAATAATAAAATAGTTTCAAACATACACAGGGTTAAAAGATGAAGAGTGACTGTCAAGTCATAACCAAGTTAAAATAAATGAACCGAAAAATGCACCACATAAAATATTTCATGCTGTGTGTAACAAAAAAATAATCAGTGGGGTAGTAAGAAGTAAATAAAATTTTATTGGCCCTACATGTTTTTAAATTCATTATTTCAATCATAAAAATATTGGTGTACAATAAAAGTAATTTCAGCATGAACATTTCATACAGTTTTAAGTCCCAAAATAACAACAAGATTTCAATGGTCTACAGTTTCGTAATAAACAGAGGTACAGATACCAAAACTTTCAGGAAAGTTACTATGCTTAGTGAAGTTTTCATATCATCATCCAGCAAGTCTTATTACTTACATATCAGAAAAAGTATGAGAAAATTTGTCTAAAAAACAATTCCATATGAAGAAACCTATTCAGAATATTAGCAAGTCTAATGCTGAAGAAATTATCATTACTTCCCTCCCACTAAACAGTAATGCCAAAGTTATCAATAAAATATGCTAGTAAAACTCGCATAATTTAAGTCCCCAGGTTATGTATATTAAGTATTCTTAAGTTAGTGCATTCAACAGAGCAGCCAACATAACAGAACTCATTGTATTTAAGTTTCTTTGCTCTAGATTCACTAATATGCGTGTATTCCTCATGGGTTAAAAAAGTATTTCTACTTCAGGAATTAGAAAAAGTATTTGGTTTCTTAATATCCTTCTTCACGAATGCAGTGATTACACGTAGTTCTCATCACAAACAAATTAAAAATATGCCCCTAATACCCCACCTTCAATTATCATTTAAATTTAACTCCACAGATTTGCTCAAATAAACTGCAGAGTTAATAATAAAAATTGCATGAAATTAAAATAATTTCACATAATTAACTCATAGAAATACTTCGGCAATAACCAGAACAGAAGAATTACAAAAATAATTTTACATGTAAATACAGAAGGAAAATAAAACCAAAAAGATATTAAAAAATATAGAGCCTGTAACTTGAACAAAAAGCACCCAGTATAGTTCAAACAAACAGTCGGTGAGAAGCCACAACAGTACTCCATGGTTATTGCTTGAAGAGATTTCATCCCAAAACTAATCTCTTTAAGACCAATATGCAAACATGATAATTCCACAAATTAAACATAAGATTTTCCTGATACACACAATTCTGTAGAATATCAATAAATTATCATTAATCAAAATTACTCCATATATCATGTTGAAAATTTAAGCATTGGTAGAAAAAAGTAAGTTTTTAATATTTTCAAAATCGGATGGGACGGGATGGAATGGGATTTAGAAGTTAATCCATAACAAAAACTGTTGTCCCTATTGCTTTTCCAGTCTGTAATTCCAATATATTGATTATGACAAACACTGTTGCACTTCAAAGGTTGTGATGAAAACTAGTATTTGAAGCGAAGTTAAGCATTCTAAAAAAAATCACACTAGATTTAAGACATGTCAAAAATGAAAGGAAAACTTCAAGAATTTGCATATGGCATATCAAACTCTCTACCTTAGTTAATTGCAAACTTGTCAACCACTGAAAACAGAAAGAACTTCAGGACATTAAATTAACAAATATTATATTTTTGAAATCTTTCACACAATTAAGATATCCTATACAGCATTAAAATGATTTGGAATGCTAATAGAAAGATTTTTAATAATAAATCTCAACCCTGTGGTAAAATTAAGAGTAAAATTCTTAAGGAAAAAACTATGGGTGTGATGAAAAGTATGTATGATATGAAAAGTAATTGTGAACTTAATTAGGTGAATAGAAGTCACTTCGGAAATATTCAAATGAATACTCATAAAGCATTCTGTGAATTGTTTGTCTAATCATAGTTATCAATTAAAATACAAAAATTAAAAAACAACTGGTAAGCGAAACCCAAATAAAGATGGTATATCAATTTTAATCAGGGATATCAAAAAACATTATTAAATGAAGTAGTAGTAGTAGTAGTAATAGTAGTAGTAGTCTATATACATTTATTTACCAAAAGCTGTTTTGTCCAAACATCAAATATAATCAAGTTATAAAATGACAAAACGGTTTTGAATTAATATTGTGATAATATTAATAATAAATACAAGTACAGAAGGAAAGAAAGAAACAAAATAGAATTAATGAGAGTGTAATAAATAGATTCCATTCAATACATAAATAAATAAAAAGACTATTAACAATTGTCACAAAGTTTTTAAAAATTTTCATCAGTAAGCTAAATATACTTGTCAGAGGAAAGGGAGGGAGATAGAGAGGGAGAGAGGGACAGGGAGAAATCGTCCCGAATTTCAAAGAAAGGGTGAACGGTTATTTTTCCTCCTACGTTGAGGAAGAGAATGGAGGGAAGTTAACTGGGGAAAGTTAAAACATCAGTTAAGGAAATGGGATTTGTTGATCAAGTATGACACTGTTGATATTTATATAATTATGAATGTGTATAGATTCTAATTTTTTTCTGTACCAGTACTAGTCATCCACTTCCAGGATTTGTAGGTTTGTATCAGTTAAATGATTTGATTCAATTATGTGCAACGCAAAGTGTAAATGATTTTTTCACGAGTGAATGTATTCTTTTAATTCTTTTTCAAAATTAGTCCTCAGTAGGCAAGTTTAGATTACATCAAAAACTTGTGGAACATTTTATCTTTCAAACATTTATTAATAGTCACCACATTTTTTCAGCATTTACAAGTATATTGAATGCAATCTAAACATAATCTTCCATTCTGTATTATTTTTTTAAATCTTTCATACTTGTATTCAATATTAACATCACAGAGTCAATAATGGTAATTATTTCACAACCATTTTGTTTGTTTTGTAGTCTCGTGATGCTCGTTGTTGGGGATGAAAAAGCTTTTGCTAATAAAATTTAAGAGACTGATTAGCACACAATGCCCTTTTCATTTAATATGAATGATGCATTCCATACTGCACCTACCTAAGAATATATATAAATTTGGATTCACTGTCAAACAATGCAACAGGATCTTAATCACAAAGATAAGGCACCGAGTTTACAGATATATTGGAATAAAGATTAATGTACAAATGTCCAGGTAAAAACCACAAGCATTACAGTGACATGAAGAATACATACCTCATTTCAAACATGCATCAAGGAACGAACACATATGTAAACATACGTACATATATACATATTAATTTAAGTATGTACATACTTATATACACTAACTACTATGTATATAAATACATACTTACATATAAAAAAATGCTGTATATAAATATTTATATATACATATAATATATAAATATACTTTAATCTAATATTTTAAAGTGAATATGTACATATTATTGACATAAAATCTACAAATACCTAGTGGCAATTTGATGAGGAACTCTCTGGTGCTGTGGTGATAATGAATGTGTTCTTTTAAGCTGTACATGCACTGGCTGTTTAACTTCAGTTTCAATGCGGCGGCGACGATACAAATAATGAATGTGGTGATGAAGAATGTGTTTATCTGATTGCTTTTGCTGAAAACTGACTTCTTGCAACAACTTCTGAGGTTGTCGTAGGTGTTGATCTTGTTGCTGCTGGATACGAGATCTAGTCAACATGCGAGTATGAATTTTACTAGATCTATTTGTGATTCTCTTCATTACTTTCTTAGTGAGTTGTTCTTTTTGATTTGTTTGTTCTTCAGATCTTGTCTTTGCCAATGGTTGATCGTCATCTGAAGAGAAATCTGATAGAGAGCTCACAAATGCTTTACTGTCATTATCTGGAAGATAAATAAAATGCAATTTTTGATTAGTGAAATAGCAATTCAAGTTAAGATAAATAAACAGTTTAATACCATCACAAAATAATATAATAAAGATGACAACTATTGTAAACTAAAACATTCTAGCAATGGTAAACAAAACTCTCAATGTTGTCCAGTCTACATATCACCTTTTCAAGAGAATATATTCAATCTTGAAGTTCTTTAGGATTCCACAAAAGAATTTTAAAAAAATTTTGTTTTCGATGCCTCAGATACTATCAAATTAGTACATACAATTAAGAAAACACAAAAGCCACATCAGGAAAGAGAAGTTCAATCATGAAATTTATTTTAAACCTTCACATAAATGTAACAAAGACATGTAGAAATAGGGGTCTCAAATCATTGACAAAGGTGGGGCAAACAGAACAAAACGTCTTAATAGAAAACTCATAACTCAAATCTTCTAACAATAAAAATTTTTGCCTCAGAGAAGATATGAGGACATAGGTTTCTGCAACTGGAGTCAGATGAGTCTAAGCTATCCAGGAGAGTCAAGATTCCCCAGGAGAAGAAACACCTAAATGTCCGAAGGTAAGAGGTTTTATAGAACTGTGTGATGTAAGAACAATTGGTAGAAACTTATTCATAATTGTGACTCTTAGAAAGCTGAAAAGAAATTTAAAATTAAATAAAAAATTTTAATTATCAAATCACAGCCATTTCCAAATAAACAAAGACATATGAGTTTAACCACTTGAAGGATGGATATTTCATCCACATACGTTAAAAAATTACACACATCAGATTGAATTGCTGAAGTACTTCGATTCAAAATAGAGCAAATTCTTTTCAATACTCTAAGAATTCTAGTTTAATACAATAGTAAAAGACATTTGCTGCAACACATGCAAGAGTGAGTAAGCTATCTTCATTTAAATCCAACTTTAATTGAACTGAGACATAACAGATGTATAAAAAAGACCTCTCAAACCATTCCATCAAAAACTAACAAACATCAATACTTCATAAAGTGAACATCTGGAGGGATCAAATATGGATTAGAGTTAATGTTCAGGCAAGAATTCCTAGGACTTATTTTGACATCATGACATTTAAGTATAAATTGACACTTTCATGAAATATGCAAATACTAATTCTACATTGCAGGGAAAAAAAAAAGAAGCAAATACTAATTCTACATTTTTATTAAGTATAACTTTATCATGAAATTTCTGTACTTGTCACATTAAATACACACTAAGAATGAAAATAAGTTGTGCTTGTCAAAACTTCACTTTGTCCAAGAGCTCACATGCTAGCAAAAAGAGATTTAGAATCAAATATATTTAAAACCAAAAAGAAAAATTTATGCTCACAAACAAGAACTCAGAACCAGATCTTGTGAGTGATACTGTATCCTTGTAACAAAACTACTGAGACATAATATAGTATTTAAGTTTATACACAAACCACTCCTCAAAAAATAATGAAACTAAAACAACTTCCAACAATAATTCTTTTGAATTTATTCAAATATTCCAGAAAACTTTACATAATATATAAATTAATAAAAATATCATACATACCCAACAATATTTTAGGAGCAATTATATGCTCTTTAATTACACGATCAACAGACTTCTCCTTTTTAAAAGGAAACACTGAACCACTCCTCAAACCACATCTGCGGGACATAGGAGATTCTGAGCTTTGTACTTTGGTCCGTCCGGAAACAGTAGGACTGAAATCACAAGTAAACAAAAATTACAGCACCTATATTACAGCAACTTGAAGAACTTATCAACAGAGTTGAGTGGCAAATATCTAGAATTAAATTTTAAAATTTTATATAATTAATTTAAAATAGAGTAAAAAAATAGCCATGTTCTCCATATTGGTAGTTAAAAATAAATACCATACAGTGAATGTGAAATATGGAGTTCAACATCTTACATTCATTTACCAACTGAAGAATGCAACGGTGAATAATTGTGAGAGTACTTGTTATTAAATTTCACAAAAATACAATTCCAAAAGATGTCTATTATTAATTTAGACAAATACAATCAAATAATAGGTGTTTATCTTTGGTATAAGGGATAATTTAAATTCAAGACTTAAGAAAAAATCATACTGAATCATCGTTTTTGGAAATGAAACTTACGTAGAAAAAACTATATTACCTTCTAAAATGTCAACAAGTGATTCGAACAAATATTTTTGCAGAAACTACGGAGTAAATACATATGAAATCATCAAAATATTCCACATACATTTATGATAATTTACGTGCAGCCTTATCATGTCACCTTGGTTTCAATATCACAACTAAAATTGAAGAAGTGCTTGAAGCAGGTCTACTTTACACAAAAGAATTTCGTTCATGCTGCAAAAGAATTTTTTATCTTTAGTCCACATCCAAAAATTCATAAAAAAATTTACATGGCAATAATTGACTTGCTGAAATCTAATTTCTGATACTTCACTGAAAAGATGGGTTGAAGTTTTATTCTCTATATAATATGAGAGATATTTTATTTTTCATCTTCCTATAACCTGATTTGTTTTCCAATAACTACAAATTTGTCTTTGGAGGTCAGAGAAAAGATGCTGGGTTCAGCTGAATATCAAGTTCATGAAGAAGGAAATGATCAGTCAATAAACCTATCCAGCATATTCTAGAAGAGGTTATTTCAAATTATTCAAGAATTGGTCGGTCTGATCTTCTGGACCAAACAACATTCGCCAAATAGGATTCTCTAATTTGATGTTTTAATTACATTCATGTCATCTAGCAATAAGTTGTTTTTAAACCCGTGACACATATGGACATGACTTCTTATTGAAATTGACACCTCATTTCACAATTAGTTCCATTTTGTGCCATTCTTGCATTGGTTCTGTTAATATCCAGTTGAACCTCTCAACAGCATTTCTGAACAAAATGACTGTTTTTGTAATATTTGTTGTCAGTCTGGTGCAAATATCCTCACAATAAACATTCAAGCTTAAAAGCTTAGGAAAGTTTATGGTAGCTTTTAGTTGATGGTATAATTTTGATGGTATTGTGTCAGAGATTACTTGTGCATGCATGTATTTCTTCCGTGTACCCTATTAATAAATA
Organism: Laupala kohalensis; assembly: GCA_002313205.1. Taxonomy (NCBI): domain Eukaryota; kingdom Metazoa; phylum Arthropoda; class Insecta; order Orthoptera; family Trigonidiidae; genus Laupala; species Laupala kohalensis. Next base: position 425,969 of record NNCF01126180.1, read on the forward strand.
AAATAAATAAATTTATAAATTTATTGTCAAAAAACAGTACAAACTGCGTATGACCACGTGGAGGAAAAAAAATAATTTACTCTCCGGAAGTAAGCAAGGGACCATCCCATCAATTCCGATCAAGGGCCCTAAGGCAGAGGCGGATTCAAAAAAAAATTCAGCAAAAATTCCTAGATAAGATAAAAAGTTAGCTGCGAGTTAAATACTAATAGAATGTCAATATGTTTGTAATTTTAAGCAAAAAATTACATGTAAGACTTATTATCGAACTATAGATTATTCTGAGTATAGTGTGGAGAAGATACGTGATAACTTTCGGTCAGATGAAAATGGTGTCAATCGAACCCGAGGCTCCTGCTTTGATCGCAGGGGTGTTAACCACTACACTACCTGTTCACCTTCCACAACTGTACACCATTTCCACCCAGGCCTAAACCCCAGATGACCTGAGACGCATCCCCAGACAGGAGATAGTGAACCAGGCGGCACACAATGCTGTGGGCACTTTATTACCAGTTTCACACGTACCTACGTGTTAAGGTTCGTTCCCAGGTTCGATTCCTGGTTTGTTGACATTTTCGCCTGTCCGAAAGTTATCACATTACTTGTGCATTGATGGCATAATTTTGATGGTATTGTGCAGGGGAGAAAATTATATAGAATAAAACTTAACTTTAACACACTAACAATAAAAAAACTATATTTAAATTACCTACAGCATTTCCTTTAACAAAAATTATGACAGTAAATGAATGGTGAAAATAATGAAATAGCTGCTGAGTAAATAGTTATAAAATTGCTAGAGATGGGTAAGTTCCAAAACTCATTGGTTCTGGTTCCAAAAGAGAAAAGTTTTATTAATCAATTGCACTTAGCACGTTACATTTTCTAAAAGAATTGTTTGTTAAATAATACTGTCAACTTTTTATAAACCAATTTGAATGTGCACCAATAAATCATAATATTTTTAATATGTAGAAATAAAAAAAGACAAGTTTCTAGATTGTTTAGTTTCCCTTTTCAGTGAGTAAAAATGAATCAATTATGTCCCTCAATGAAACGAGTGCTTGTTTATATTTTACCTTATAACAAAAGCCAAATTGAAGCAAAATTCTGAAAAAATCTAATTGTGATGCATCAAAATTTCAAAGCAAACTAGTTTTGAATATTTTTTAATGTGACCAGTATTGAAATTGAAACTGAGATTTTATGCCAACAATTCCGCAAAGAACCAGGACTGATCCATCTTTAAAAATTACATTAAATTTAACTGTTCACAACATTCTCATTTTTTTCTTGTTTACACTGAAGAATTAATTTAAACTATATTTAAATTAGTAGATTAATTTAAAAAGTAATAATGTAGTGTCATACTTGCAAGATAAACTTTATTTTCCCCAATTCAGTGTGGCTGACATATTCCAGGGAGCAATGATAGATATACAAGACAAAAAGACAAACATGAAGTGCTAAACTGCAAAACAAGGCTGGTGAAGCATGAAAAATATTATACTTCAAGGAAAATGTGATAATTTAAAAACTTTTATAAAACAAGCAAATTCCAGAAAGATTTTTAAAAAATTTGGATAAGTCTAACAAAAAATGTTTAGACTGTTATGAAATATTCAAATAATACTTTCACACTAACACACTCAAAATAAAAGTTAAGCAAAAGAACCTCTTGAGACAGATAAGCAGTAAAATCTAAGAGGTCAGAACACATTCTGACTCTTGCAGAGTTTCATTTTTATTGGCAATTTAAAATATGTTTCAAATCAACATAGTACATTTTTTCACTATAATTTGTTTTAAAGGCTAAATTCTGCTTATACCAATAGATGTACTAATGATATTTCCATTAATAATAAAAATAAATAAAAATAATAATTCCTACTTACCCCTTTGTTAAAGGCACGAACTGAACAGTCTCTGGAGGTTTTGAAACTTTTACAACCTTTTCAGGGCACTTTTTAATAACATGCTTCTTTGTTTGGAATAGGCCAAGCCCAAGCCTTGACTGTTCTCTTAACGCAGATGATCGGGTCAATACAGTCGTCTTGCCATGAACTGTAAATCGATTAAGAAGCTTAAACCTTCATTGAAGTACTAATTTGTACAGGTTACAATTTGTTAAATTTGGTGAATACAATTTGTTACAGGTTTGTTGACCTGTAATTTAAAATTATTAAAATATAAATAAATTATAGTAAAAATCATTGGCCACACACTCCACTTACTTTTTTTAAACACAAACTAGTTTCAAAAAAATTTTCAAAGTTCGCTTTGGCTCCACAAAATAAATGAAGCATGAAGACTCTAATTAAAGCTAGTTTCAAGGATAAAGACAAAGTTTATATTGGACAAATAAAACGAAATGTAGAAATTAGCAAAAAAGGAATAATTTCAGCACATTTTGGGGCCAAAAAACATGAAATTGATGAAATAGTAAGATTGATGAAGAATGTTGGTGAGTATTTTGAACTATTGGAATGGGAACGACTGTTCATTCAGCTATTCAAGAACAGATTAATTTGATTTCATAACTCATCTACCTGCCCACCACCAGAGGACCATTTGATCAGCAGTTGGCAGTAGTCGAGGTTGGAAGCAACATATTCCGAAAGTAGTTCATGTTTAAGTAGTAAGTGGAGTGAGTGGCCGACGAATTATTACAATAATTTCTTGGAGAGACTCCATTGTGGATTCCTGATGTAATTTATGTCTTATTAAAATATGTTGCAACTGTGAATATTTTTACATGTTAAATAAAATAATCCTGCATCCCTATTTTAGGAAAGTATTTGAGACCAAAATCTTTATAAAATATACATTAGGAATTCAAAGATGTCACAAACTGAGAATACTATAGACTTCTCACAAAAATATATTCTTATTTAAATTAATAAAAATGTACCTACAAGTACTAACTTCACATCACCAATTCTCCACAATAATCGTACATTATAACTCTCCATTCAAAACGAAAAATCTAAGTGATCTATGTGATTTGAAAGTTAGCTTCAGTTAATGGACAACACAACAGCAATTAAAACAAAATTCTCTCTTTGGTTACAGTAAATAATTTTTTCATACATTTCTTAAACTTTCCCATAACTCTAGTCTATATTGAATAAGTCAGATCAACAAAAATAGAAGAAACATAAGAGAACAATGTTTTGAATTTTACATTAGGAAATCATAAAGAAATCTCTTCCTAATATGAGATACATTGATTTTTTACAAAATATTGTGGTATTTCACAACTCATATCCAAGAAACTTTCAACATTGAACAAATGTCCAAGTTCTTGAAAGGAAGTATTTTTACTATCTTTGAAGAGGGTAGAGTGTGTTCTATTTTATCTTTGTTAGAAACAATATTAGAACATAGTTTTGAAAGATGTTTAACTCTCCCCAAATTTTGATTTAGTCTTTATTACTTAACCTATTAAGGCATGATAACATTTTACAAATGTATTTAGGCTTGTAAAATACTCTAATGCATTTCGGTAATTTATTTTCCACAGTTTTAATTTTATTTCCCACGATAGTCAGGAAATCTATGACAAATCCAAATATTTAATGCACAATGAATTTGTTTTATTTCCAAGCAGTGACAATCTTGTTTTCCAATTTATTTCCTGCAATGTCAAAGACAGTAAAAATGGCTTTCTTGACACATTATGTCTTGTATATCATTCAAGAGTTAGCACAGGCATTATAATATTTTTATAATTTCTTTACAATAGCCAATTTTCAATACCTCAAGAAAAAAACACTTCTTAAGCCATCTTACTTAAATAGTTGTATCAGAGAGAAAATACTAATGGCATACCTAATATTACTCCACATCCAATAGTTTCTTAAATGAAAAGTATACATTACAAGGACTGTGAGCCTTAAGCAATTCTGAAAAAGTGAAGGGAAAAAAAAAACCCTCCAGGAAGCTTTATCTTTACATTGATCATCCACATGGAATCCTGAGTATGAACAGGGTTGTACAATATGGTTACTGGAACACCATATTTAATATAATAACTCCTTACTAAAATGGTTGGAATAATAAGTAGTCATTCAAAGGTGATAGAAATCTTATTGCTCCGATTGAACTATTTTTGACCGAAATTCATACTACAATTTTATCGGAAATAAATATGATTCTGCTTTATTTATTGGCTATTAAAATATTGTAATATAATGTTCTGCTTACAATTACAATTCAATAAATAAATATTTTAAAATGCAAGTAATTTAGGGTGCCACCAGATAACAGTTCCTCACGGCCATATACTAACAGGTACACGAGATAACAGCTGCTCAGCATGACTTATGCCAAGGTTACAAAGCATCAAAATTCAGCTCTGCAACAGTTCAAATGTTTTTAATTAATGAAACTGATGCAATGCAACAGTTGGTAGCAGGACTCTACCAACTGATGTGCTCCGTTTGTTGTATTAGATTGAAGCTAAAAATTTCTGAAACTAATGGGATGCTGGAAGTAACTTATTTTGCCATGACTTTGGTGTGACATATAATTCTAGTTTATAAGGCTGCTCACAGTTCAGTCAGGGAAAATAGAAAGCAAGAGAAGTTTATCAAAAGAATGTTAGATATTCACCTACATTCCTTGGCTTACAAGGAATAAAATTACAAAGAAAGAAAACAAATAATTCAATCAATCTCATAACTAAAAATAAAATTAACAAACAAAATATTAAGAAATTCTGCTGTCATGAAACAGAAACAGGTTTTCTCAACTACTCAGAATTACCGAATCAGTTTCTTTGCATCAGTTTGGCGGCGACACTGTCTTAGGCTCGTTGCTATTTCAACTATACGAGCGCACCAGAAAACTGCATCGCCGGCGCAACCGTTAATATGGGTGGTGCATTGGATAGCGCCCCAGCACGCTATCAGAGTGACTTTTACATTCTCCTCGCCTTTTCGAGAGTCGTGCGAGTTCGGCTATCGAAGATGAGATTATGTTATTTATGATCGTCAATATTATGTAGGAGCATTCTTGCTGACGCAAAACTGGTATAGTATGTGAAGATAAGTGATGGATGATGCGGATGACAGAAGTCAAACGAATCAAATGACGTACATGCCACCCGCAAAAGTCCCATCCGGAAACTTGCTTACTTGGGATGGCTCCCTCGCCACCACTACCACTATCACACCACAAGGTCGGCCATCATTCCTAATTTCAGGACATGCTGTGATAGTTTTCTTTCCAGTTCCTACGCTTGGTGAACAGGTTGCAAACATTTTGCACAGGAAAACTTTTTTGGCGGAACTAGTTTTGAACCCGCAACCTCCTACTCTACCGATCCTTCAAGGAGAAGCGTGTTTTGCGGTAATTTCCGATACCGTAAATCGATTAAGTTGTTCCTGCCAAATATGTTAGTGAATACTTTACCAATTATAAAACCAATTCCTCAAATGTTCAATTACCTCATTCCCTTCCTAATTTTGAAACATTGCTTTCAGTTCATCTTTGAAACTCCTCTATAAATTCTGAAAGAACGATTGACATTTTGAGATCAATTAATTAATGATAAATTTTATCATCATCATCACCGTCGTCATCATGGAAATACTAAGTTTCCTGAGTATTGGCATAAGATAATGAAATAAAAGACAATAATTCAAAAATAATTGATTGATGTGATTGATAAATGACCTCAGACTACAAGTAAATTTAAATATTACCTTTCTGCGCCAAGTTGTTAAGGGTGTTCGCTCTCTGTTTCGCCAATCTTTGCTCCTGATACTTTTTTCTAATAGCTTGCACGGCGTTGGTTCTTCGTTTTGTTGCTTCATTTAAATTCTTCTCGTCACTCATGCACACTTCTGAGGCCTGTGAAATTAAACATGTTTCAAATACAATTTCTTAAACTACTATCCACGCACACACAAACAAATGAATCATCTCAATGTTTAACATATGTTACTGAAGCCCCTTATTAGTATATGCTGTATAAATCACCAATTATAATTAGATAATGAGAATTACCATAACGTCAAGAGGCTAAACTTCAACAACTGATGTTGGTTGCAACAGAAATAATTACGAGCATTGTTTTGTGAGCCATCTCATTTCTGAGTGGTAGCAATACATACTTCACAATTCAACAACCAAACTGAACCCACCCAATTGCCTCTCGGATTCGTTCTTTTCGGCAGCTACTGTGTTAAGAAACATCGCAATCCGAAAACTAGCATTTAATCGAACGCAGTAGAATACACACAGCAGGCCGCCATGTTGAAGGTCCGGTGCTGTTTTTCACTATACTAAAAGAATGCGGTCATGCATCGGCCAATCGGCAAAATCGAGATGCAAGAACTGACAACTTCATACTAAACACGAAGAACGTCTTCAAAAAATGTAATTCAGGAACTTACGTCGGAAGCAAAGGCATTTAAGTGGAATTTATATGCACTACATATGCAAAGAGGGCAATACACATGTGAAAGGCATGTTTCAATTCAACATTTGGAACAAGGGTAACAAAATAATTCATTCGCATTCGCCACTCGTCTTAATAAAGGAGCCAGTACTGATAATGACCACCACGCGACCGAAAAGGCCGTATGATTTAATAAATCAAAAACTACATATTCTTTATACAAAATAATTGATGTTTAGTTTCTCGCCTCTCTTGTTCTTGACAGGGAATTGAAGAGACGTTACTTTTCAACGAAGATGTATTAAGTAAAAGGGGGAAGGGTATACCTTTTCGGTAATAATATTAAAGGTGTCGCCAAGTATTTGCGAAGAGTAAGTTTGTAAAGAACTCGCACAATAGGTGCGAGAGGGGAAGCAGACGCTACGTCTTCAGGACCCGTGTAGCAAACCGGTGCTGGGATAGGGAGCGAACGACCCCGACAAGGGGAGGATTCTATTAACTATCAAGGCTGAGGAGTCGGACGCATGAATAAGGGAAAAAGTGTGAATACCAGGAAACTGAATTCATCAAACGTCGGGCAAGAACTTTATATTCTGCTGATGTCCTGATAATATTACAGAACGATGTTCAATGCAAATACAATCAGGGAAAAATAATCTGAGAATATTGATAACTATGATGAAACGAATGGAATAAAGAATGGACAGTTTTGTTGCGCTGCTCATTATCATAAGCAGAGAAAAAATCGTACCAAAAATTGTGCCGAAGAAAAGTAGAACAAGATACAAATACATGTAGTTTAAACTGTCGCCAGGATGAAAATCTTTCTGATTACTAATTTCAGACCTAAGAGGCCTCAATAGAAAACAATATCCAATTTAACTTAGGTGGTTTATTGATTCTCCCAGCCGTATTCCATCTATTCCATACCGTTACTAGTAATCTGACAGTTTCAATTCCCGAAAATCTTTAAACGCCCAGATGATCGATTTTCAAGAACTTTGTTGCGTTTAGGAATTTTTTTCATAAGCAATTTCGTTCCTTCCCTATGTTTGAATACAGCTCCCGAATCAGACTTAATTTGCAAACTCTTAAGTCTGCTGGACTGAGTCACTCTGCCTTTGTTGACCCAGCAACTATTTCAATCTATTTCTTGGCATTTGGCTTTCACATTTAAATCAGTTTATTTTGAATTATACAATACACACCGTACGTATTAACATCCAAAACGTAAATTTCTTCTGAATTAATAAAAGACCGTTCAAATTTCGTTCACGAAAGTTCTTTTTATCGAAAAAAAATTGTCCAATGGTAGAGGCAACCCATGAACTTTTAGGTCTTTCTCACTTTATGTCACGGCCATTAAAATTGCTACTCCAAAAAACGTAAGCAGAAAGCAGAATCATATTTATTTTGCACTTATTGTGGTAGAAATAATTTAATTTGCATGTTATTTTGAGGTACAGTCAACGTAAAAACTGTCCCACAACAGGTCCTAGGGTGTGTCCATTTTGAGGTGAAGATCATCACAAATAAGTAGTCAGAGCTGCCGCCTGTGCCAACAGTAAAAGCTGTAAGACGTTTAGGAATCGAGTGATGCTAGAATTTAAGATATGGAAACATGAGTCCATGGGGCTTTGTCTCTATGAGTGAGTTCATTAATCTCAGCGACTGGCGAGTGGTGGTGTGTCGGTCTCGCGGCATCCCATTACAGATTTTCTCAATAGGTGAGAGATCTGGAAAAAAGTGTAGGCCTAACACGTCAGAGGAAAAACGTTGTCTGTCGTCAACTGTATAAAGAAGTAACCAAGAAATAAATTTAATGTCCTCCCATCTCCTCATTACAAGGACTGGGCCCGCATTACGACGAAAGCAAGCTGGCAAAATTAGCTTTCCTCAGAGCTTCCAAACAAGGATCCGACCATAACGATGTTGTATTTGCAGACGTTTGGGGCATCAAGGCATGAGAAACCGCAGTCCCGGTAGGCAATAATCCGGGTGATGCGAAATTCCAATACGCACTGGTAGGCGATCATCTTCCTAAAAGTGGACATTCACAAACGCTCCATTCGTACATTTCGCGCAGTGCAATGTAAGTTCTTCGTGAATGTGAAACTCTACTCGGTGCGGCGTGTTAGATATCCAAAAACTCCGCTAGGGTTTACATTAACAAAATCACAAATCCCGTACAAGGAGACCAAAACCCCCGAATTTTGGAGCTAAAACTACCAACATTTTTACACGTTAAAATAATATATAACGTCAACAGTAACAAAATACGTTCAAAGAAGTTACAACGTGGAGTATTTATTCATTTTTTTTAAATCGAATAAGCAGGGAGGTGCTTACAAAGAAACATTTATTTTTAAACAAAATTTAATAGATTTTTCTGTGGGTAACAAAATCAAAGGACAAAAGCACTAAACTATTACATCGTTGCAAAACACAACAGCGTTGGAGAATAATCGGTGACGCGCTCGAACTTCACACAATTTCGACAATAGGCTTGCGCGGCACGATTTTTCGAACGCCCGGACGCCCTTCAAACGGAGACAAATCCCAGGAAACCCGGGGGGATGGCAACCCTAAACTCGGATGAAATCCATCGTGTCGCACCAACCGTCGATTGCTCTAACTTTCCGTGAATGCGGAAACTCGACCACTGACGCTCATTGGTGTGTCTGTGAGTAGCGGAATTCGGGCGCGCCAAATGGTTCACTCTGACTTCTGTGTTATGCCTTATCGTGATTTCATAGTTAGTCATACAACTGTAGAATAAACTTTATGTGAGGAATTTGTTTGGTCCACACTAACAAGGCCAAAAAAATTGAACTTTAGATCACCCATTTAATCTGTTCAAATCCAGCGATCCCTCTGCCACTATGTAAATGGTGCAGAAGCAGCAGCAAACGATGAGAAGTTCATTTGGAAATAAAACTCAATAAACAAGACGCAAAACTGGATAGAGGCAATAATAATTAAAGTAACTTCGTCAGTTGGCGCATCTTTTAAGTTTTCATCCAGTTTACGTTTTCCTCTAAGATGAGATGAAAATTGTCTTATTTCAAGATGAAATTTCATCTCATACTCTGGGATGATTTTTTCTCATGAATCAGACTCTGGGAGGATTTTTTCAGTGTGCCTTATCGCAAAACAAAGTTTAGTGACCTTTTTTGCGAAGAAAAATAAGTGGAATAACGTACTTGGACATGTTAGAACAATGGATTTTTCCTCAACTAACCTAAGACACACAAGACTTCATTTTTCAACAGGATGGGGCTCCACCTCATTGGCATCTTGACGTCCGGTAATTCATTTTTGAATCAATCACTTCTTCGACGATAGATGGGTTGCCGTATTCAGAAATTTTAGTTTTGATACCCGTTTTATACCGTACGATGTCAACCCAACACCGTAACAAAGTGAATGTGAATGTTGCTGAATAAATGAATGCATCTAAGCTAATAAAACCAATCAGTATACTATTTCCCAACAAATTCGAGGTTTAAGTGTTTATAAGGCAAATGGTTTATGTTTTTAACTGAAAGCGGTTTATTGAATATTAAAATTATTTTTACGGAAATGATACTAATATTGCAGGGTTATTATAAAAGATCGACTCAAATTAGATGTCTTATACTTTTATTAAATTCAAATGTAATGTGAACGATCTATATGCCGATGGAACGAAACTTGAAAATTTACGAAGGCTATAAATGTTTAATGTTCCTGCTGCACGGCGACCATCTAAGCGATATCTGGACTCATCTACGCGGTGCCACTGAGTTCACTACAGTTGTGATACGGTTCCGCATATCGGCCAGTTATCGGTACAGGCGGAACATTACCTGCTTCGTTTACAAAGCCCCACAAGAATCAGTCACATGGCATGAGATCAGGAGATCTCGGGGGCCAGAACGTAAGAGCCAGGTCGTCGTTTCCTTAGCTACCTTGCATTATTAGATCGAAAAAGACCAAGTTGATTTCAAAAATTTCAGATAAACTAGAAATGGAGGCAAAAGTGGCATATTCTCTACAACAAATACAATCGTACTAAAATAATGAACCATGCTAGAAAGTATCCACTAGTTCTTCGGGAAAAATTAGTTAAAAAAGCACCAGATTTATTTTAAAACCAAACTACATAATTTCATTACGCGTATATACTATTTTCGATGCGTACTAAAACAGTAACAATGCAAAAAGACAACTTGCAAGACATTTGAAAGAGGAGGTGATGAAAGAACAAGAATGAAAATTTCCAAGAACCGTACATCCTTCCCGAAGATCTAACTCGCAAATGATAGCATTCTCGTTCACTCGTTTAACATATTCTAAGTGCTCCACGTGGAGGCTGTCATTTATTCCAGGTAGGGTCTTTATACGAGATTCATTGAAATAACCTAACATTGAACTTCTGCGACTGTTCTGTAGTTAGCGAGTACAGACTTCGTAGCAGACATTGCGGATGATGCAAAATGATGCAAAGCGACAACGCTCCCGCGCTGACACGTTTAAATGACCCCTACTAGGGGAGTGACCCTTCTCACACGGCTGCTCCAGCCATCTGCCATGCGGGAAGGAGAGAGAAGCAAAGGGTGGCTGCCGAATCTCCGAGGCAAACGTGGTCTACAGAATACGAGCGTGGAAGAATAACCCGAAAAATCGCTATAAAAAAGATGGAAGAAAGAAATAAGTCGATACGATCTTCAGGGTTTGATTTAACGTACGAATGCAATTTTTGGTAAATATACGTCGAAGAGCTAATTCGCAATTAAGGACGCTGCAGAAAATTGTAAATTGTACAACAATTACAACTATCCGAGTTTAGTACTCATTGTGGGTTTTAGTATAGCAAAATTATTTCCCTTACTACATAGGGATATCCTAGGAGTATCCAAGGTAAATAAAATATTTTCACACGCGGGTAGAGCATAGTCACACTTCGTGTAACGCAGGCCAAGTCAGTTGCGTATTAGCAACAGTTGTTATAATATGTCAACGGAGTTAGAGTGCGCGCACGTCGAAAGAGAGTGAAACTAGCCACAAGGTAAGCGAGCGCTACCGTTCGAGTAACAGAATCGCAGGTATACAAGTCAACGGTCAAAACACGTCGTTCGTCTCATCATGTCACACATTTCAACACGCATTCATCATCTTACTCTCAGTGTTTCCAGGCTGCTTGAAGTTTCGGTTCAAAAATCGCCGAATTGCCCCAACAACACATTCTCAAAATTTCCCAATTTAATATCCACCAATCCCTCGCGTCCCAGCTGAACGTGATGTTCCATTTTTAATATGCTTGCACAGTTTTCCTCCTCTATCCCTAGCCGTTCCTTCGTCTAGCATACGACCTGCTGCTTCACTCATTCGTGATATCTGTCCCAGGCGTATTTTCTTCTCTCTCAGAACGTTTATCAGACTCTGGTTTGCTGAGGACTAGTACAATTGCTTGTCAGTGATTCACTCCAGGTTCAATTCCCGGTGGGACGAGAAACAATTTGGAGCTTTACACTTTTTTATGTTTCAGTTCATATAGATGTGACAATTGATGAGGAACCCTTCTATTCACCTTCCACAACTCCTAACATTACTAACTAACTCCTACTATCAACCTACTTGTTGGTAAACCCAGCAAACCGGCCCACCTACTAACAGCAGCCCTACCACCCACCTCCTATCGTCCCATGAAGATAAACTTCACCAACATGCTACATTTCTAATACCACACAGACTCATTTTTTTTCATTTGGTACACCCTTCATCCCGGTTGCTGGAATCACAAGTAGTTACCCGGGTTAATTTCTCTATCATTTATATCCCTCAAGTTCTCTTTCTTGCTTGCTATCATTTGCGCCTCTCAGGTTAGTGGCAACGCCACAGTTCCCGTATCTACAAAATTTTCAATTATTCCGTCAATATTTTTTAATGTAATTTTAAAAAAAAATTCTTCAAATGTATATAATAGGCCCTCATTATTCGAACTTGATTTAACGATTTTTATTGAACAAAACACTTCTTAGCACATATCATTCCTCGATACATAAGCACGGAACTCTATACCAGTGCACACATGCGTGTTACTAATTAGTTAGGAACAATTGACATAAAACCATCTCGTGTCAACTTTTTTTTGCGAAACCGATTGTACCCAACACAGTTTTAGGTCTTCCCGATAAACAGCACTGGTTTCCTACAGCGTACAGTACGTTTATAATTCCGGAACTATTTCCAAATGTGCATGAAAAAAATGTGACGATCATCCATATAATGGGGCATAAAATCCCCGTATTTAACATTCAAATACAAAAATTCAGGCATTGTAGAACTTTTGCAACTACAATAGTGACGGAATATCTGGTAAACTTTTTATAATACCTCTCTATTTAATTTCCCTGTCGTCATATTTCCTTGAAAATCACGAATCAAAGAAAATCAAAAAAATCACGAATCAGACACCCCTTGGGTCACGAGCGTTTAGGTTAGCTTTAGAACTTTTTTGTTTCATCCCCATATACAGTATGTGCACGTATAATTGCGCTTCGCCTTCGTATAATGTTTCATTTAAACCCCTTTGTGAAGCATTCTATTCTCATCTTGGATGGCGGTAACAATCTGGTTTACTCATTACCACCAACCGTTTGTCGTCTGCTCGACATGCGTCAGCTGTCTCGACCATGGAGGTGGCACCATTTTGCAGATAATAGCGTTTCCTATCCGACTTCCGAAAATCTAGCACGACCAACGATGCTAACTATACACGAAATCTCGTCCTTGTACGAGAATATCTTACGATTATAATTCGAAATATATTTTGTAATAATCGCAGACCAGTTTCTCGAAAATCATTCTCAACCCAGATTATTTGACAACCTCTAGGGCACTGTTATCGCAGTGACCCAAAACGTATGCTTATTCGTAGCACAGGCATCAAGACTCAATCTATATTTTGTGGATCTAAAAGAACGTTCAGTTTCGCGACAATTGACTCAGTACGATGAGATTTCGATGGAAGTAAAGCTTTAGAGTAAACAAAACCCAGAAATTAGTGTTGGATGTTGAAGATGCTAAAAGGTATGAATTAAATAACACGAGTCCCAACACCATTTTAATCACGTTTATAATACTTCAATATCTGGCACGGGTATATTTAAATTTTTTTCATGCCGCGGGCCATTAACAAATGCCACTCCATCTAATCATCAAATTTGCACAACTGGAGAAGTGAAAGAAACGGTCTGAGAAAATGTGCCCCCAGAACCTGGCACCCCGGGCCTTGGTCCATAAGTACATACTCCTATTTGGCACATACATTAACTGTTTGTTGTCTATTAGTTCGACGATTATCTCAGTGCGAAGATACTTTCAGGGTAACTAAGATCAACCTCCTTCACTTGTATCGGTAATATGAACGATAAAAATCAAATTGTTTCATGGGTAACCACAAATATGTTTTCGCGGATGACAGTTTTGCTCGGATGGCTGACGAAATGGTCATACGGTTTTCAATCAACCGTAAAAAATCCTTTAATATAGTACCGATATATAACCACGCACATCATGACCTTGCCAAAATGCATTCAAAAAAGAATTTTCGCATAGGGATTCATGGCTGAAATCATAACGGACATCGAACTGATTAAGTAAATCCTTGTCTACTTAATCAGTGCGTTATCCGTCACACTGCTGCGTAATCATGCATATAACGAATGATAATTCAATACGTAACTATTTTGCTAATTTGGTAACTGCGCAGTTAACGTTGCACATCTACGATTTTTTCGTGTCCGGGTTTAAGGATTAATTCTACAGTTTAATGGAATTGACACATTCGTTCGTTACGCGGTAAAAAACATAAGGAGTAAATAGAAGATAGCCATGTCTCTTTCATTTTGCTTTTGCATGCTCTGTCAATGTAAATGTTTATTCAGCAACTCTTTATTAATAGTAAAAAATAATAAAAAGAGGGTGAATGTATAATCAGACGTATCATTATGTCGACAAAAATAAATAAAAATATCCTCCCATGCTGGAATTCGAACCCCGGACCCCGCGGATACGATACAGTATTCTTGAGAAATTGCAAACTTTATTACCAGCATTAATATTTACCACTAAACGAACGACATGTGTACAGTGACACGAAGACCAGTTTGCATTGTTTAAATGACTTCGCGTGTACGTGGTGCGAGGAGGGTTCGCTCTCCTATCCAGCCGAGTGAAGTAGATCAAGTACTCAGAAAAAAAACAGGTTACACGTTAGAACGTACAGGAAAAGAAACGGGAAGACATTCGTTTCAGGAAGTTCATTCCAAANTACACGTTAGAACGTACAGGAAAAGAAACGGGAAGACATTCGTTTCAGGAAGTTCATTCCAAAGGGAGGAAGTGTGAGGGAACCAGAATTGAACAACTGTTCTGTCTTTCAATGAACACAGCTGAAAGGTGCAACCTGTTGCGCAACTACAATTGATCCATTCAGTAGAGCGTGAAAATTGTTTGGACACATATCTACCTCCCAACCCACCCGTCCAAACATCAGATAACCATCATACAACGGTACATACAAATAACATTAATTGACCGGAAATAAAAATAAATTGATGAATACAAGCAGCGATAAAACATTATGTACGTTGTAAATTTTATCTAGATTATTTTCACGAATAAATATTTTATTCCGAGTGCATAGTTTTCCGAAATTAAAAACCGACAAGCTTTTTTGAGTGTTTTTCATATTTTCAGAACTTTTTCGGGTGGGGGGTCAAGTTGAAATTCGTAATCAGCACCCGCCAAACCATAGTGGAGCAAAAAATCAGAACTTCACCAACACTTTCCAAGAAGACGTTCTTTCGAGGACTGAAGAGTTTTCACCGGCAACTGTGGCGTAGTGAGCGTCTACGTTCTCAAGGTACGGGTAGACTTGTCGCAAGCAAAATTGGCGTAGCGTTATACTATTCATTGCGAGCGCTTACTGCATTCGAAGCAAGCCAGCAATAAAAAATATAACAATGGAAGGTAACACTCACTTGATCAATATCGAGCACTTGCTGAAGCTTCTGGCCAACACTTGTAAAATCGACTGACGAGTTAGGACTCCCATCTCGTACAGGAACACAAGCATCATCATCTTGAGGATCTTGAAATGTTGCAACATTGAAGAAGTTTAAAGAGGGAGGAAGAATAGGTGATCCTAGAACAAAAAAAATCGTATAGAAATGAAATATTTTAAATTACCCAGAGGTCACAAGAAATACGATTAATTAACAATTAAATTGAGACATTTATAAGAATGAGAAAGTAATGTACTCTCGATCTCAGATTCTCTATGAGCAAAATGAGTGAATTTATATCACGCTTCTTCACATCTTGGCAACAACATTCAGACAACAATTTAATATACAGATAGTTATATTGGTGTTTTGAGTACCAGGAGGAATAGTATCAAGTTTATGCAAAAGAATAGTGACAAAATAAGTGAAGGGTGCCGTTTACAGCACAGAGCAATAGCTCTCGAGCAAGTGTGTGGTGAGTGTTAATGAGGCAGGTGCATAACAAGTAATTATTATTTATGGGATAACTATTTTACGCAGTCACTTCTTGAAATGTTTTCGACCTCTTTACTCTCGACAAATTAACAAAAATGGTAGATCCTAATACAAGAATTTATCTTATATGCATTTGAACAAAATTACTTCAAGTAGTCTGATATTTTTTATACGAATTTGATAACTCACAAGGAGAGGGCACGAGGTGAGAAATGAAGTTCGAGAACAGCTTTTGCTTTGTGTTAGTACAGCCTTCAATTCGTCCAAACCACAGCAAGACGCATGAGAGGCATGAGAGGCGTGACACCGGGTACCGCATGGAATAACAGTTCTCATGGTGAGCATAGGGAGGGCCTACTTCTGAGCAAAAATAATCGCACGACTGGAAGCGGTGGAAATCTTATTTACGCATATTACGCAATTTAATACTACATATGATTGTTTTCATGTGCGACCTTTCAAACCATTATTTACTATTCGTGTAATCTGATATTTTTATTCTGTACCTGAAGAAGACTATACACAGTCGAAACTATTTGTTTAAAACTGTGTTTAACCATTGATCCGAAAGTGACGAATTTATGTTTTATTAGAAAGAAACCTTACACAAAAAGATTACTTCAGCCGTGGATTCCAATACATAAGTGAACCTTAAATATTAAGAACCTTCCATACTCAAATTGCTCTCCTCCCGGGTGCCGCGCCGTTTGAACTATTATTAAGATAATTTAATTTAAGACTTAGTGGAATGATTTAAATAATTAGGGTATAGACATATCATAATGATTGTAACAAGCTCCGATTTAATGCATTAATCGAGCTCTTTCAACCAATAAGTTACTATGTTTATAGCAAATAGATCATTTAATTTCCATATGCAAATCACGATTTTTATTGAATTGTTTTGAATGACTAAGGATCGCAAAAAGATTCCGAATACTGAGGTTCGACGGGTACCCGGCAGAGAGCGCTCGGCTGCGCTCTGATTTGATCTTGTGGACGCAACGAGAGCGTTCCCGCTGAGGTACATGACGTAATCTTCGGAGCGTTACCGCACGCTCCAACTGCTCGCCTCCGCAGAAGGAGCGTGGGAGATCCGAGAATATCAAGACTTATTCAAAATTACCGACGGTGGAAATCGCACGGAGGCTATGCAATTAAAATTGGAACAAGCACAAGTAGCCACCACAGGAAAGGAGCTACGCCTGGTATTGGTTTTATTTGCTTATTGTAAAAAAATAATTTGTCCAGCAAGTTGTTAAAAATCAGTCTGTAACTGTCTTTTTTTTACAAAAATCTGTTTGATATTGTGAGATTTGATAAATTTCACTATTAAATTCGAAATTAAGAATAAAATACGGAGAACGAGCGACGGAGCGAGGGCGTGAGAACTACGCACCCCCAGTCACCGACAAAGGAAGCTAGTCACATCTGGCAAGGGTGCAGCGACCGACCCAAGACAAGCTGGGTCTTGTTCGCGAAAGGTTCACACAATATAAATCGCAGGCAAAACAAGGGTGTGCGTGGGCGAGCCACTCACGTCATAAAAGTTAAGAACGTCAAAGAAACGCGCCGGCAAGCCGCACAAGTTGCAACTTGTTTTGAGAAAAACGTTGGGAAAAAAAGCCGTTGCCGATATTTCGAAATAGACCCGAGGATTGGCGGATTGAGAAAGGCGCAATACTCGAAATCCCCAATCGGAACTTAGGCACGAGTGTGGGGACAGGAAAGTCATTGGAATTTTCGATCACGTGTAAATTCAAAATTTTAGGATGTTGGAGGTGGCAGAGGAGTCGTAGGAAGGGATGAGGGCATTTAAGGCATGGCAAATGGTTATTTCGGTGATTATCATCATTATTATTCTTGTGTTCTTTTGGAGATCATTTTTCAGCTCATTCTCGTGTTATTTTGGAGATCATTCTGAGCAGTTTTCAACCAAGTTTCGTCATGATCACTCTGAGCAATTTTCAGATCAGTTCTCTCGACCATTTTGAGCGATTTTCGCCAGATCATTTAGAGAAATTTTTCTGAGCATTATTCTCGGCATTTTAGCCCACTCAGATTTTTTGTGAGAATTATTTTTTCATCAGTTTCTCAAAAACAATAGTGCGGCATCACAAATCATTGAGTTTGTCGGGAGCGCCGAGCCAGATCGCTCGTGAGCCGAAATGGTGTAAAATCGAATGAACTTTCGGAGTTCGCGATGGTCTAGACGCCTGGGGTTCGAGCTGCGTGACGCCTGAGGACACCTGAGGTCACCACGGGTGGAGCTGGCGCGGGGTTCGCGCGACTGGAAGGTCAACGCACCCTCCATTTACCACCGTAGAGTTGATCACTCATCGAGGCAGGTATTTTCTTACGACGGTTGTGAATTGTCCAACCTACGTCGTAATGCGCATAGGCGAGAAGAGGAAAGCGGAAATAGTAAACGACGGAGGCCTAGAACTGGGGATTGGAACTTTGCGAGAAAGAGGCCAATTACCGGTAAAGATTTCCGCTTAATGATTTTGGACGTTGTAAATTAATGTAAATTCAGTGCTTTGTTAATGAAAAATTTTCTGGTTCTGTTCATAGAAACATGTTGATTTGTCAAAAACTTGTGTAATGTTGAGGCGGAAGTCGGCAGGAAATGCAAAAAGTGTCAATGGTAACAGTGGTAGGAAGTGACGTGTGTTTTTTGGGGGTATGTATGGGGATCATGTTATTGTTGTACAGTGTTTGATGAGTAAAATTAATTTGTAAAAATAGCGTTTTCCTGTAGTGGAACCCCAGCATGGTCTTTCCCTTCATTAAATAAATGCGAGCCCTAAAAAATTGTGGAACCCTGAGATCGAGCTAGCCGAGGCGCCTAGGATATCAATTTTATAAGTTATTTAACATTTTATTCTATTTTATTCCAAAAATCTCGTTCTGCCACAATATTTACAATGACGATGGTAAAAGGTGGGAATGTGCCACGTAACCTCATTTCACTTTATCGTCGCCGTTCCGAAATGATGTTCGCAAAAAGCGCCCTCTACTCCGCGTTTTCTACTCCGTCATTTCTTCTTTCCCAACCCTCAGCATTGGAATGAGGAGACGCAGAGTGGAAGCGGGGGTTTAAGACGGTTCCAGACATTCGTCATTCAGCGAATCCTCAGTAATAGCAACTAGCTCGGGGTATTTGCGGAGTATTCGCCAATTGGCGAGCACACTTAACCAGATATACGAAATTTGCCGAGCTCGTGCCCGCTCTGGGAACTCAAGGGAGAGTGTGGTTAGGTTATGGAGAGCGAATCGGAAAAAATACGTGTAATTGCTTTGGTAGTTGTGTTTTGCGAAAATATGTCGTGAGATAAAGTAAACCTGCAAAAACATTTAAGTAAACCTCGTAAAACAATATGAATTAACATTTACATTTTCTAATCTCCCTAAAAGGACTTTATTATTACAGCAAAACTGTTAAATAATATAAAACATGGATATTATCTAATATTAATTCAATCATTGAAATTAAATCAATAATAAGTTAGTTTTTATTTCATGTGGATTTAGCTATGGTAATTGGTTTTCTCTATTGTTAAGATACCTACTATCATTATAGTTTTTATTCACTCTAAATCGAACATTACAATATAACCATCTTAATTTGTATCTCCTTACCAAAGCTTTTTTGTACCAAAGAACAAATATGTATTAATTTATAAATAACAAGGGAGTTTATATCGCTACAAACAAACTTCATCTAATTTTTGTTAATTTTATATGAACGTTTTACTGATTTATTCAGCCTTAATAGGATTCAAAGCAATTTATTGAAGTTTACTGAATGTTTTTGTGAACTTCATTTCGTTAAATGTAACGTTTTCATTATTATTGTATTATTTTTCATTATCACAAGCCCGACACACGCACGGATCATACGACCGAGGTGTAAAAAAAAACGAGTCAGATCTGCTAATATCACACTAAAAAGAAAAACAGATAATGCTAATAATATTAATACACGTTCAATACCTACTGTGAAACTTTAGGATGTTTGAATAAAAAATTAAAATGAAGTGAATGAAAATGTTTTCGGTGTAAACCATGTGGTTTGAAGCATGTGATTTAACCAGTCAATTTCTCGATTTCATCACTACTGAAAACCACTTATTACTTTGTACGATAAAGAGAATAATTACACATAATTAAATTGTTCAGCGACTACGTATGTCCTCGGCACTCGTAATAACACGAATATATGGACAATACCATGAACTGGTCATTTGCCAACATTCGCTAATGCTCCGCTTCCTTTGATGTGTCTCAAAAGACCAACACGCTGCGGGAAAGGGCGAGCATCGGTATTCGTGATAAGAAGAGCAAGCAATCCGCTATTCGGCGAGCGGTTGCTCGGGATTCGCCGAATGACGAATGCGTAGAGCCGCCTTTGCACTATGAATTTGGACAGTGCTCTGGCTGGATGAAGAACTCCTGGGATCTAATTATGGCCCTCGCAAGGTGCAACTCCCAGGACGACATCGAGCTGAGTGAGAACATACACCGCCAACGTCACCAGAGCATGGACAGCACCACAGAGGACATCACCTACACACTGAAGAACGGGAAAGTGCTACTAGTGCGACAATCTTCCAGGAGATGAATTGCTCAACTGCAGAGGGATATAATAGTATGCTGTGGGATTACTCTTTCAGGCTCACAACCAAGGACCTATCTGATAATGGTTCCCTGTACCTGGAACAATCTAAGGGTACTTCTCCCCCCATGAGGCAGATCGGCATCCCAGTGTGTGCCCTTTGACTATAATAAAACAAAGAACTTACTCCAATTGGCGCGGCTCAAGGATTCCAAGTGCTATCGGGCTGTGCTAATTCGAATAA
Organism: Laupala kohalensis; assembly: GCA_002313205.1. Taxonomy (NCBI): domain Eukaryota; kingdom Metazoa; phylum Arthropoda; class Insecta; order Orthoptera; family Trigonidiidae; genus Laupala; species Laupala kohalensis. Next base: position 446,788 of record NNCF01126180.1, read on the forward strand.
CAAAGGATCTCGAGCAGGAAGATGAAGCAATAAGGATATCCAATTTCAGCACACTCTTGCTACGTACGGGGTAACGGTAAACTTGCCCGACCTGGTCGATATGCTGGAGAGTGAACCAGCGAAGAAATCGGCCGAGAACACACTACACTATTGTAGCAAAACACTTCTGTTGGGCACATGACAGTACTGTTTATGACTATACCAAACCATACCCTTCGTGCTTTACTACGCACGAAGGGTATTTCTCCCCGAAAGAGACTAATGTTACATGCATGGAGGAAAACTCCAAAGCGAACATTGAGAATCAATCTAGTGTCGCGGAACCACGTGTTTTCCTAATTACAATAGTACTCTTAGTTTAAATTTTTGTCTGCTTTTTAGCATGTGTATTACTGGAAATGACCCAAGCAATATCGGAATCAATCGAATTCAAAGTTTTGTAAGGCGTTAAATAAACAATTAGAAACTAGTTAGTGTAAGCCAAACAAAAGTTTTTGAAATATTGAATTGACAAAAAACTGTAATTTAGATTAATTACAATATAATAAAATAGTGTAGGATCTAAGATGGCGTATGATCTAAAAATAAGCTACCGCTATAAGTATAGAAGGCAGTCCGTGACATCTTCACATAGATTGAAACGAGCCACGTATCTCAATCCTTACATACACCTTTATTCAGGATTAAGTTTCACTTGACCCGCATTACATTGGGATAATAAACCCAACATTCTAATCTAGAAACACGAAACGTATAAAACCTCTGACAACACCATAATTTGGTAGGCAGAGGATATTAAAGATAACAAATTGAGCCAAAACAAAGTACTCTGTCTGAAGTTTAATAAAGATTTAGGCAAAAGAAATAACGTAAACCCTAACTATTAGAATATGAGAAAACAAAAGTTAATAGCTCTTAACTGTATAACCAAATCAAGCTACCGAACAACGCAAGAGTTCATTCAGCTAGTTTGTAATTAAGAAACAACTTGAGAATTTGGAGTATTATTTGATTTCCACTGAATCATCAAGATTTTTCCCGTCCATTTCACCTTTTGTACATAAGGCAAGAAATGTAAACATTAAAATAACAAACGAAACAATGCCTAGCATAGGCATTATTGAATTTACTTGGTCACCTTCACACAAAATATTTAAAGCGTAACCAATAATTAAAAGACTACCCAGAATGATATACTATCGTTTTTTTTATTATAGACCCCTGACTTCCAATAGCTGTGGAGAGCACAACAAAATTGAAGTAAGAAACTTAACACCATTGGATTTGTCATTTTGTTCTGCACATACACAAGTAAAAAAATTGGTTTTATGAATGAATAATAATTTTTTAAAGCCTGAAATGTTTGAAAAAACGTGATATTTTTACGGTTTTTGCCAATACGTCGACTTTATTATTTTTTATAACAATCAAAGAGTGACAAAAATAATTTTTATTCAGCGAATGATTACTATTGTATTAGTGACAACATTTAATAATGTCAAGCTTCTACTTGAAAATGTTTTGAACAGCGACCTGCGGAGTATTACAGATACGCCCGTTGTTGCCGGGCGTATCACTCCACATGTAGGTCAACAGGAGTATACAGTCTGATGACTGAATACGGCATCAGCGACAACGCGCGTACCGCTGGCCGATTATTCAAAACATGGTTTTATTTATCACTTGCTGGAGGCTGGGTAAACAGTTTATAATTAAATTAAAATGTTTGAATGTGATATCGGCATTCTTCTGAGAGCGACAGTATAAATTTTATTCCTTAATAATGTGTCTGATCGTTTTTAGTAGTGTTTTTTGAAAAAAATTAATAACTCATAATTTTCAAGTAGATGCTTGAAATGATTCAATGTTATCACAAATACAATAGTGATCATTCGCTGAATGAGAATTATTTTTGTCACTCTTAGATTATTTTATAAAAAATAATGAAGTCGACGTATTGGCAAAAAAACGTTAAAATATCACGTTTTTTCAAACATTTTAGGTTTAAAAAAATTAATATTCATTCATAAAAACAAAATTTTTTACTTGTGTACATGCATAACAAAATGACAAATCGAATGGTGGTAACTGTTTTTTCTATGATTTTTATTGTGCTCTCCACAGCTATTATAAGTCAGGGGTCTATAATAAAAAATCCCATTTTTTACTGACAAGCATACCGTAAAATACCCGACAAGAAAAAAACATTAATGGCACATTTTGAAGAACAAACAATAAGGTGTGATCAAATTAATCTGTAAAAATTAATGAAAATTCAATAACATTAGTTTCTTATCAGTAACATTCTGAAAAAGCATAATATTGCTGAACAAAGTATGTCCTAACATCACAAAAGTACCCAAGTACCCAGACACGTTTAAAACAAATTAACGAAAGTTTTATATATATATATATATATATATANTATATATATATATATATATAATCAGAAAATGGATTATTTTTCCCTTAACAACATTGACAGCAGCAAAAATATTTAAAAGAGAATTACAAAATAAACTTAAGCAAGATATGTTTCATGACAATAAATGATGATTAGGGATTGCATTAAACTGAGAAACTCAAAATGAAAGGTACTATATTGGTAATGAAAGTTTCAGAGTAACTTTAGACTGACTGTGGTAGTAGGTAGTGACATGTAGGCAAAAGGCTGACCAACAGCTCCAAAGTAGTCCAATTAAAATTATTACACAAATTGGCATTATCAATGTAATAAACATGTAATTTTAAATGTTTGATCAACTTTTTAAGTTGGATCATAAATCCAGTAGAAATAGGAAATGTGGTCTTTTTTCTTGCTGACTCTGAGGATCCAAGAAAAAATTATTTTTTTAATTACATGAGATACTGGTATGTTTGTAAATATACTCTGGGCACATCTAATCAATCATGGAGCAAACTGTCAAACACATGAGTTTAAGCAATAATACTTCCACGAGGACAGGAAGGAAATCTTAAGAAAACAATTTCCATGCTCATAAGCACTAACAGTTGGTCATTATCATTCCATGTCTAAAACTTTTCATCAGAATGATTAATGAATGGGAGTGAAACAGAATAGTAAAATCAATATATACATATAAAACAATAATTAAGAACTGTGCCATGAATGAACTTGAAGAATGGACTCAAAAGACTTGCTTTCTCCACTCCCTCTTTCAGTTCACACTCAAATACACAGTACTTAAATCAATTTTGTATTAATGCTAGCTCAGAACTTTGTTAAGAGTGAATTTTGTGGTTTTTGTACAATTATTCTAATAGTTTCCACTGATATCTACTGAAAATTTCACTCATATTGGCATTTTCGTCAGGTCTGTTCATAAGTACATTTTCTCTTCACAAATAAAATCAGGGCTTATGTCAGATAAAAATTATATACATTACTATTGTAGTATTTTGGTGACATTGCATCAGCAATACCATTCATACCAGTAACTTTTCATTTACCAAGACCTATCTCAGAGCATACACTTTGTTTTATATAAAATAACTTAGTTTATTTTATAATTATCTCTGGGTTTCAATCTTCCATATTACCAAATTTCATCCAGATTAGTGCTGTAATTTAGATAATACATGGCAACAAACAGGTAAGTGCATTTACATTTATAATACTACCGAGATAATACCAAAATTCAGAATAAGGGCTGAACAAAAGGAAAGATTTCTCTAAATATTGAAGAGCAAATTTAAAGAAGACAACAATGGGTGAACCACAAACAAAATATGACCTTAAGACCAGAAGAAAAAAAATTCACAGCCATCATTCACACCATTTTAAAGTGCAGAACTTACAATCTGCAACTAAGCATAGAAGAAATGAAGACAAGAAATAGAAAAAGTTCGACAAATGGCAGTGGTTTCATAAACGACACACAAATTATCACTGTATCTAGTGTAATTACTTATAAATCTACCCCCCCCCCTTCTCTCCTGTAATCTTCATTATACCGTTTACGAACATAATGAAGAAGACCAAAATTCAAATAAACACTCTTCAATGGATTTTCTTCACAAAGAATAAATGAAAATCAAATGAAGTGGTATGAAGTGGAAATTCTTGGCATACTTTATTTAACTAATGTCTTATTTCACGGCGTGACAAGGTTCAGGTCATCATGTCTGCTCTTACACCCAACCTCATGATTTGGGCGAAGGAAATGGGAAGGAATGGTGTAAGCCCACTACAAAAGATATATTTCAGAAATGAACACATTCAAGATAAAAGTGATACTTGAAATTTGAAGAATGCCACAGAGAAGTTAGTACCCAAAACATATGAAATTATTTTTCAACCCTCTTTCTCTTTAAAAAAAATTCTATTTTTTAGACAGAAGAGCAGACTTAGGTTTCGGTCCTGCCACAAAAAAAGGCATCAATTTATTTATTTTAGTTATTTATTCTTCAAAACTCATTTTTAATACACTGAAATCCACATTCAGTAGAACATATGTCAAATGCATGGCATGGAAATAAATTAAAACCAGATATTTTAAAAAAATTAACAATTATATCCAAATATGCTGGTTTGTAGAACATTCTGGATTGTAGAATGCAGGACTAAAGAGGTTTTACTGTAGGGCCTACATCTGATTCCCGCCAAGATCCAATTTGTTCTCAGCTCCCTTAAATTTTGCAATGATTTTCTGTGTAAAATATAGCAAACCCTAACATTTCAAATTCTTGCCTTTTTGTGAATAATATTTGACTCCCCTTATTTGACAAAATTATCGCTCACTAAAGGAGGGCAATATAGAAGAAACTTGACACTTACAGTACTAGAGTAATTGGTGTTGAAGATTATTTTAGTCAAGATGATATCATGAAGAGGCCAAGTTATTAGAGAAAAAATGGTACCAATAGCAAGCAATACACCAAGTCTGCTCAATGACTAAGGAAAGATGATTTGTAGAAAATTAATTAAAGCTAAGAAAATAAACTTCAAATTTGAAGTTTCTGTAATACAAGGTCATATCTATGAAAATAACAATGTAATAACAAAATATCCCATTCTCAAGCATGTCTAAGGGAAGGCAACAACCCCAATTCCCCTTTAAACAACCTCATTTGAGATATATTTACCAACATCAAACTTCCTGCTTACGTCAAGTTCCTGGATGTAACAGACATCATTCTCATTCCCCACGAGTTCAATACATGAGTGTTTCACTGTAACAGTTTTTCATATCTTATTTTCAAATCTCGTTTTTTCTCTAATTTTAATGCTCGTATATTCATACAGTCTCTAATTTTAATACTCATAGTTTATTTCATTTGTTTTTTACAACTTAGCGACATTCTGCTTTAAGAATGAATTTTCTTTGAGTTGAATTTTTGTATTATTCAACTTAAATTTGAATTTAATTAATTAAACGTCAATACAAATATGTCTGGGGGATTTCATGTTTTATCATTGTATCATTTTTTTTATTTTGCAGTTTTATGGCATTCTGTTTTAACAATGATGAACATTTTTAGATTGTCTTACTTTAGATTGTCCCCATCCTGGAACAGGTTTTTCTCTGTTTTCCTTCGGGTAGAGGCGGATTTCTTATACAGGTTCTCTTAGACTTTGTCTAAGGGCGTGTTTATTGTAACTATATATCGTGAATTTAGTGTTATTTCAATTCTTATGGTTTTTAAACACTATACTCAGAATAATCGATAATTCGATAATAATTTGTACACGTAAATTTTTTGCGTTAAATTACAAACAAATCGACATTCTATTAGTATTATAACTTGCAGCTAACTTTTCATCTCATCTAGGAATTTTTGCTGAAATTTTTGAATCCGCCTCTGCCTTAGAGCCCTTGATCGGAATTCATGGGATGGTCCCTTGCTTGCTTCCGGAGAGTAAATTAGTTTATTGTCCTCCACGTGGTCATACGCAGTTTGTACTGGTTTTTTTTTTTTACAATAAATTTATTATTATTATTATTATTATGATTATGTCTTTACTTTTTTGTCCCTGCTATAATCATTTCCTGCTGTAATCATGTAAGCATTATTCCATACTGTAAATATGTTCTGTAATTTGATAGTATGATCTGAACATATATTCAAAGTCATATTACTTTGCCTTGAGAAATTCAACTTAAGAAAAAAAAACATGAACAGAAACGCACGGCTTTTATTAGTTTATTGTATATTAGTAATAGTAAATTATTTTGTTGTCCTCAACGTGGTCAAAGGCAGTTTGTAACAGCTCTCTTGACACTAAATTATTTATTTATTGTCAGTCTAACTGGCTTAATGTTGGTACAGAGCTTGTGCTCAATGTAGCCAACACTTTTACTTTGCTATCACCCATAAAAGTAATGATATTTGTACCTCGTGCTGTGTTGGCAGGACATTCCAACTTCTCAAAACTTAAGCCCATTGCCAATATGGGTCATCAATTCAATTCACTTACTCTTGTGGCGCTGTTCTGTTCTTTCTGCCTTGAGCATGTGGAACAAATATTACCTTGTGTCTTAGCTTGTTGTAATATTAACTTGTATTTCTTTACAGCAAATAGTCGCTTTAGTGACTACTATTAAAATGTATTTGGATATGACTATGTTTGGATATGATTAAAATGTATTTTTAATTGGTGTTGGCAATTTGTGTTTGGTAGTCACATTGCATAATTTTCTGTGAAGTTACATGACTTTCAGTACACTTTTAACTTTCAGTACAGTTAACATGTAAGTACTACATGTGTGAGAAATATTTGAACAGATGTCTGTTGTATTATGGTCATAGTACAATACAATAACTAATACATTTAATTGACATATATTCCCAGTTTATAAAAATTCAGTTCTCATATCTTGTCTTTAGCAAAGATAGAAAAACTGTCACACAGGTAAGTGTCCAGTCTTAATCTGTTGTTGTGGACACTCTACACTTGTACAGTGCTAAGCTGGAAATTTATAACCGATCTCCCTCAACTGAAATTGCTCAGCCATTCCATGATGTAGTATAAATTACAATAAATTTAACCATCAATGTTAAATTACTACATGACAACTCATTTTTCTCACCTAGGATAAATTAATAAAACAAAATCAGAATCAAGTTTCTGTGACATCACATTATTGAGATAGCTTCTCACCAAAGTAAAATAATTTAAATCTTAATTATAACAAAGGGTGAATAAGGCAGGACACGTGTACCTTTTGATGAGCTACTATCTTGGTAAAGAAACATAGTACAATATATTAGTTTATTATGTTATGTCTTTAGGCAAGATTCAGGCCATGATATCTGCTCTTCCACCTAACCGTGACTCAAGTGAGGGAATTGGGAAAGAGAGATGTTGGGTTGTCAGGGAACTTATGGTACCAAACTGATGTTTGTCTGGATCAGGTGAGGGGAAACCCCAGCAGAAAAGCTCACCAAGTTCGACCGAAAAGCGTCTAAACTCACGCTCTACCACTTTGCAGTCATGAGGAGGCAAAGATGCTGCCTCTAGACCACTGCTGTCTAGAGTGGTCCAACTGTGGTTCAAATTTTAATTCATTAATTTGTCTAAGAAGAGAAAATGAGCTGTTGCTAAACAACATAAGATCAGGAGCTAACTTTAGGTTGACTACCTGAGTGGCAGTTTTTCTATCTCTGGTGAAGACTTTACATCAATGCTGTCTACTGCTAGAGTTGCAAGTCAAATGTTTTACAAAATTAAGTTACACTCATAGGAAGGCTTCAACTTTGCATTTGAACTGTCAAAGAATATCCTTTGTATAGTTCAGAAACATACCAGAGATAAGAATATTGTATCTCCTGTACAGCACTCATATTGAAGGAATGACTTTCTTGAAATACTACTTTGAACTTAAGGCAATTTAAGAATCAAAATTTTGCTTTACACACGATAGTAAAATCACAGAGATAAAAAAGGTTTTGAAATAGATAAACTATAACAAGAGAAGGAAATATGTGAATCGTTTACAATTCCAAACATCAATTCTAGATGCAGCTCATATTCTTTCATTTATAAATCACTTATAGAAAAAGAAAGCTTTTTGAGGGCATTGAGTGCAACAATAGGAGCAGAGTTTTTCCCATAAAAGGACACAAAAACTACATTTCCCTCGCTATCTAATGAATACTAAAATTGTAAAAAGAAAGAAAATGGAATTTTAAAAGTTGAGAGTCGAGTCAAGTAACCTGAACTCCCACTATATACATGCATTTGGCTTTATTATTTTTCAATGTTTTGGGGTTCTTAAAAGATTTAAGTTTTTAAAAAAACATTTCAAATTAATTTTGCACAGTAAGCTTTACCCCCCCCCACTTGATTATGACTATTTTACCTGATTGGACAACAAACCCTTCTAGCATCACACAGCTTTTGCTCATATGGTTCAATTAAACACTTGCAACATTTTTCACCTCTTCCACAATCCTCTAATGAACTTCTGCAACTTATTAAAAGCCGGCTCATATATCTTTCATAAGAAATGGGCTTAGATTAATCCAAAAGTCCTAGAATTAATACACCTCAAAGAAAATGTTGGTTCAATAATGACTTGTAGATTTCTTGAGGAGAACACGGAAACTTCTATATCACGGAGCAGAAAAATACAATAATCTCACAGTCGAAAAACCTGATCCTAAAATAGCATTAGTACAGTGATTCTTAATTTGAAAAGTTAAATTGGTACAATTTTTAAATTAAATAAACTTCTGTTTGATTGTGACAATGTGTGTCAGTGTTCACTAGGATAACAATTTTCCTGTTCTTCTTCTATTCCCTTTGCAGAGTAGCATGGGGTTGTATTATGGTAGTCATAACTGCCTCGTGCCTTGTTCTGAGGTAAATTCCTTGTTTTGTAGAATGAAGAACTAAAAAAACAAACCTATCCAACGAAAGGAAGCATAAGAAGCGTTATAACTCACTAACACCACTTATGATAGCCCTCCACATTCCAATCCCTCGTTCTCCCACTCTGTGGAGGTAAGATGTATTATAAGAAGCTAAAATTCCGGTTCATTTTGATCTAACTTAGCAACAACTTGGCCATCAAGAATTTGAAAGTTATTTTTTCCCAACTTCTTCAATCAGATCAATGTTATAAAATTGTTAAAATCAGATTCAGTAAAATTAGAAAAATTATTTATAAATAAGTTTTAAATGGGTTCTGAAGAATATAATTTCAACATTTTGTAATGAGATAAGACAAATCTTGCACCCTGGAAAAAGAAACCTTGCAAAAATGTTTAGAAAATTTTATTTGTAGTCAAGAATAGTGACAATTAAGGATATTCAATCATGTCATCACTTACTTCTGGTTCACCACTCACTCAATAGTATTTTAGAGAAGAGGGAAGCAAGGTTTTATCTACAAAAAAATCTTCTGAGTGACTTGACCATTTCTTGATAGGCTATATCACACGGTTTTCAAGACACACCGAGAAAGATACACAGCAACATTCTTCCTTCCACTAGTTTTTGTTTATATCTCTTAAGATTTTTAGTGAAACTTCCAGACAAGAAAATATGCAATCAAAGTAGTTTAATTTAATTAACAAAAGATTCCCATATGCCTTCAAAGGATAAGAAGAAGGGTGAACCATGTATATGCTTAGGATGATCTATGAGATGGTTGAATAGTCGGCTGCAAGATTTGCGACAAGACAAACAACCCATCTATACCTTACTAGGATGCATATTTTAACACTTACAATGTACATCAGAGAAAAGGAGTCTTCTAAAAGACAAAACAAAAAGCAATACAAAATAGTACACTCCATGCAGAAAATCTCAAGTAAATAACTAAGCATTCAGCATAACGTGCACTTTTGAAATAACATTCACAGAAGAAAAAATATCAGACAACAAAAATGCATGCTACCAGTCATATGTTAATATTTGGATGTGACAAAATGTCATGTACTCCCTTCCAAAAGATGTCAACATGGGCAGTAAATAAGTTGTAGAAACATAATTCATATAGCAATTATTTGCACATGGTTTAACAAAACAAATAAAAATGTCCTTCATGAATAACCAAGTACTAAAGGCCAAGCAAGAAATACAGAAGCTGTAAAAAGGAAACAAAACAAAAGGGGTCACAGAATGAGTACTATGCTGAAGTAGACTAATATCAAAATGGGAATAGACATATACAATGAACCAACTTGTATAGCAATACAATACAGTAGTTCAGTCAGAGACGGAGGAAAGGAGGAGGAGGAGTCTATGAAATGATAACTGCAAGAATCTATCTATATATCATGATTGTGGCTTATCATTTCATCCCGGACATCAGCCAAGGGAATGGAAAATTGGAAAAGTTGATCTTAACCTCATTCAATTCCTGACAAGACATGGATGCTACAAGGCATGTCAACAACATTTTATCATTGACATTGATTCACAGTGAAAGAAGATGTAGATCACACTTTCTTTTACACTTTCACTGCCCTCATTTTAATTCTCCTATGGAAAATGTAAAAAAAATAAATCAAACAGCTGTCTATGGAAAATATTATTCCAAAACACTAAAGAAAAATGAAAATTCGAAAGCTGGAGCAGAATATATTGTTAGCATAATTAAAAAGCTAAGATTATTAATAATTAAGATGCTACTTGAGCCAGTGAGGTGCAGTCTGCATATGACATAATTTGAATTTCAGCATCAGTCATTAAGCAACAATACAAAAATAGCCAATGGTTCCATAAGGTTGTTTTGATGTTTAGGGATGGGGTTGTAGCACACAAAAATTCCACACATCATGGAAAAATTAATGTTTTGCCCCTCACATTAAGAAAATAACTGTCAAAAAAACAAACATGTAACATGATATGCACGGTATATTGGGATAACAAGTATGCCTGTCAAGTTGGATAAAAATGATCACATTCAACAATCATCAATTTGCATACAACAGCACAACTACAATACTGTAGTATATCAAGTTGTAGAGCTATATTGCCAAACGTTCATAGGTCAATGTGATTGTTAGAATGAAATGAAATACACAATAACAAAACTAAAAAGAAAAAGGTCACATAGTGTTACATTGAGATAAAAATATTTTACAGTCACTTTATGGAATGATTTATCAAAACAAATAACAAGTCTTATGAGCAAGTTTTTACAGAGGTACCTTTGAATTCAATTTGTATTCGCACATTTTCTTGATTTGAAGAAATAAAAGTCATTATCTTAAAAAGCACAATAAATAAAAAGTCTCTTACTAACAAGACTTAAATCATCAGAGCTTTGAAACTGAACTATTTTTCAAAAAAAATTTACCTTAGGTTTCCAATATATAGTAAAAAGCATTAAAAGGTATAGGTAAATTACCTAATATTCCATATTCAATAAAGTATTCAGATGTTAAAAATTATATTTTGAACAGTTCAATTAACTTTACAAGTGAACTAAATAAAAAGGGTAATATTTTTCAGAATCAAAATACAGATTGTTTCTTTAAAAAAATATGACATGAGTACAATAAGTTTTGTCAGAAGTTAAATAACTAAGCAGCAGAAGATTGTGGTATTCTCCAATACAGAAAAACTGTTCATATGTTGTCCACTCAAAAATGGCTCAAGTTCTTCGATACTTCTTTAAATTAACTTGATTCTGTGTGCCTTATCAACAACAAAAGGGTAAGAAACAAACACTAATAAATTACAATATTACTAACATTCAGAACAACACACGAATCATAGCATACTTTAACATTTAACTGTACAATTTGATGCCAAGTGAAATACTGCTTAAAATAATTACTCAACATTAAGTTATCACATACTAGGTATTTAATACATTCTTTTACAAGTGTAGTCACAAGTGGAATACATATTACAATTTCTTTTTGTCAAGAAACCATTAATTTACAGTGAAAAAGGCATAATTCAGGTCACATATTATGCTGAAAAGTTCTACAAACATGAAGTATTTACATTATAATTATAAATTAAATGTATCTTGTCTGCATAGATAACAGTTCTCTTATCAGATACAGGGACTAGAAAGAATACCCTACAATTAATGAACAGCTATCATTTTTCCTTCCTCATCAACAACATTTTAAACAGAATGGACAAGGTTTCATTAAAATTTATATTCGATAGCTCTATTTACTCTACGAGAAAAGGAGGAACAAATGCCAATGTTTGTTTTATTTTCTATAACATGAAGATCCTAGCGCACATCATGGATGTGTTTCAAAGTTGAAAACAATAAAATCTGTAATAGTGAAAAATTCAAGAGCAGTTACTTAAGCAGATGGGGAAAAGAGTGAAGTCTCATAGAAATTGTGTAATGCAATAATATCTTAGGTGAGGAAACTTTCCATTTGAAATTACAATTTAATGAGTCTAAAAGAATAATATGATTCTTTGAGAAATGGTAACGCAAATGTCATGACAAATCATGGTTACTAAACATAATCAAATAATTTCCAGTGGACTCAATCTTATACATTGCTGCTTAAATTCATAGATGTATGGATTTGAGGTAGAATTTTTAGGTAATTAGCTTGCTGAGAAGTACATCATTGGGTTTTTCATGTTTGACTGACAGAGTGGTTTACAAAGGAATGGCACCTACATCACATGGAGTCGATCTGAAAGAAGTGACTAAAAATATTGGATAAAAATGTTAAAGTAAACCAACTCCAAAATACTTAATGTGTGTGAATTGCTTTTCATGTTAAGGAAGATACAGAAATATAACCTACATAAAAGGATATCTAATAGTGCAGTAAGAATGAAAAAACCTCAAAAAAGGAGCTAAAAGAAATAGAGGCAATAAAAAGTACAAGTCAGAAAATAAAAGCTAAATACAATATACTAAAAAAGTTGATAATGCAAAAAAAAATATTAACATCATAATGCAAACATGATTAGAGCAAAATTAAGTTTGTATTATAGTGTTAATATTCATTGAAACTTGTTGATTGTTGTATTTTAAATTTTTCAATGTTCTCTGTATATTTAAAAAGAACCATCTGTGCATTCTCTGTGTGCTTTTGTTAACATAACTAGATTTCTGTCCATCTCTGGCTACCAACTTGAATCAGATACTTGCTTGCAATGAACTAGCTCACCTGACAATGTCTCACATTAGAGACAAAACGTAGTGTTGTTTTATTTTATTTACTTTCTTTTATGTGCTTATTATACAAAAAAAATTATAAATAGTGTCATGTGAACTTTCTTGATGTGATTCAAAATTAATTGTTTGCAAAAAAAAAAAACTCGGATCATTTCTCTACATTATTTAGAAATTCTCTATTATTAGACAACAAAAAGTTTCAACATCAAAATTAATTGTCAATGAAGAAAGGAAAAGTGATGATAAGCTCCAAGTGATATAACTTAACCAAGTGCAGTTAATAGTAGTAGAATTAATATAATTTATTTGAAAAGTGAATCAACTGTATTGAAACCAGATAAAGAATGCCAAGGTGATATTATGTAAAAAGTTAAGAATCAATTTATGATCACTTTAAAAAAACTGTTATCAACTTAGAAAAGGTCAAAATACAGAGATTTTTGTCAAATGTGATTCCAGTGATAGTAAAAAAATGTAAGATAAACTTAAAGTATAAACTGGAAATGATATACAAAAGAAAATTGGTAACAACAAAAAAGACCCTATCATTGGGTTTTGGTATAAGTAACAACCTCATAACACTTTAGACTTGCTTGTTAGAGGAATGCATCATTTATGTTCAACCCTCAATGGTTAGTCTTATTTTTGTTGCATAGCAGACACACTGGGATCTAGAAGACTTATATTAAAAAAATTATGAAGTCATTCTTTTTTTTAATTCATGAAAATTATTTTATTATATGTTAAAATTACTTAAGACATTAAGAAGATAAGTTTGAAATGAGAATCAGAAAGATAAATAATTTAAATACAACTATATTTTATAAGTGACATTCTTTGTTCAATTGTTAATTGTGATCATTTATTTTTTTACATTAGAATTGGGTTGAAAGTGTTAAAACTGATTTTCTATAATATTGTTTCTTGAGCAATCCACACAAAAAAATCAGTACTGTTACCTATGTTTTCTATACCCATGGTACGCAGCATCTACATTCCAAACACAAAACAGTAGTGTTCATCAAATTGCCTTTCTACGGGACTGGCACAAACTCTTTATCTTCCAAGTCTCTTCCTTTAGGGCATAGTTTTTTTGTTTCCAGTTCCTGAGGATGATTTTAAGGACTATCAATGATCACAATTTCTCAGATACGAGTCATAAACTTCTCAAAGTATTTGTTTCAAAACAGTTCCATCATCACGAAGAAAGTTCCTAAAGGAACGTAGTTGCTCTATACCCTATTTGATTGACTAGAGCTCTACCAAGTTTTATGCAAAAATTGCAACAAAGTAAGCAATTATAAGTGAAGCATACCTGAAAATTCCGTCGTGTAAAGTATACACTGGGGTCTCAGGAACCCAGAAAGTGCACCACTGCTTTTTGTTTTTAACTATTTTAATGTCTCGAGGTCATTGAGGTTGCTACTCATGGAATTCTAATGCTAGATGCCCCAACTGAATTTGCATGAAGCCCAAAGCATGGATTGATACAATTTGAGAAGTATTGAGGAAATAAAATATCAATGGTGTCCTAAGGATATGGAATTATACTATTTGATCATATTTGATCAAATTAAAGGATTAAAAATAAAAGAGGTGTAGATGGAATTCATAGAAATACCCTTAAAGTTATTTCCCATTATCTCCTGTGCTTAAGCACATTATTAATCTTTGTTTTACCACAGGTAGTGTTAAAAACTGCTGAACTAGTACCAGTATACAAAAGTGGTCTAAAGCAGCCAAACTACAACCAATAATAAAAATGATGATAAAACCGACTAATAATTATCACCAAATAGCTTTAATTTTTAATGAGCAAAAGTTTCTGAAAGAAGTCCACATACTAGATTACCGATTTTTTCCAAACCCAACTAACTATTAGCAGAAGACAATTTGGTTTTAAATATAAGGGATGTAACGATGCCTTGGTTTATACAATATGTTTTCTATAGAAAAATCTCAATAAAAGTGTACCCACACTGGATGTATTCATGGACTTCTCAAAATCTTTTGACACTGTCAATTTAAACATGATGGAAAAATTGGAACATCTTGGATAGAAATACTAGATTAAATTAAAAAACTCATAAGATAGAACTTAATTTGTCAGGATTGGCAGTGTTGAGAGTGATTTAACCAGTGTGTCCAAGGTACTATGATCCGCCCTTTGCAATTTTAAAACTTTGTTATTGACTTGTTGCTTATCCCAGAAACTATTTCCTATACAGAGGAAATTTCTGTCATGTGGAATGGAAGTTCATGGGAGGGTGTTTCAGAAAAGATGTATCACATACTTAATAATATTTACTGCTAGATGGATAAGTACAATCTCTCTTTAAATGTGTGGAATCGCAATTTTTTTTGGTAATTCAAGTGATTCAACTCCTGATCATAATAATATTATAACAAATGGTATTCCTTTATAAAGGGTACTAAATATTTGGGAGTGATCATTGATTTGGCTCTATAGTGGAAGGATCATACTTTTGTTGAAACAAAAAAATTAAGATACTTGTTTTTTGTGTTTTCTAAATTGAAAAACAATTCAGTTTTCAGCAGTTACTAACAATTTATTATGGGCTCCTTCAGAGTGTTTTTACCTATGGAATTATTGCATGGAGAGATGCTTATAAGAATCCATTTTAAAAGTAAAAAGTTTGCAGGGTATAAAGCAATTGAAATTATTTTTGGAAAGAACCATAACAAGGAAAAGAATAAACCCCCTAATTCGAGACAGGTCTTTATTATCCAATCAACCAATTCCCAGTATCATTTTATCAGAAACATTTTTAATATCAACAATAGCAAAACTACAAACAAGTCTAGATTTGCCTATTGTTGACTTGGATATAGGTAGAAGAAGCTTGTCGAACATCTTCATTAAAGCTAACAAAATTCTTCTTACGTTCCTAGAAGAATTTGATTATAATAGCAAAACTATTAACGACAGTGTTGGTATAACTGTTGCTAATTATAGAAGAAGGTATCCATGTACATGAAAAGACATCATCATTGAAGTTCCTTAATAATATAAATCACAAGGATTTGTACAAAAGGGGGCTGTCTCCACTCAGTTTTCAAAAGGAGCATAACATTCAATTTCAAGTAAAAAAAAAAGAAACACATGAGAATGCACTTTCGATTCCACAATTGAATTTTTGTTCTGATCTTAGGCAATTCATTTTGGGTAAACTCCAGTTTACATGACTCGGCCGTAAAAAGATGACATTACCTGCATTTGGTTCCAAATAATGTTACATTTCACTATTGAGACGTCTTTTGTTGAGCAGATGCAGGAATATGTAGTTATAACAAAAAATTAGGTGCACTATGAAGCAACGCGTTATGTCCACACACGACATGATGAACACGCTGATTCGTCGACGAAACATGCTTTGCTAGCTTAGCGCGAAATACGAAATTTTCGAAAAATGTATTAGTGCACTAGTTAGAAAAAGTAGTTCTCCAGTACGTAGTAGCATCAGAGTAAAATGACAGAAGTGAAGAAAGTGATTGTGAACTGTGACCACTTTAAGAAACTTGACGAAAACTCATCATGATAAAAACTGATATGGTATGTACATTAATGCAAATTCATTCTTCTGCGAATGTAATGGTGATTATAATTGCTTAGGGTCATTTTCCTAGACGAAATTAATATATTGTGCACCACATGGTGACACGAAGTTTAAACTTATTTGATAATGAAGTTCACTATTATTATCCATAATAATAATATTAATAATTATTATTATTCGAATTATTATATTTATAAATCATATCATTATTTTTAATTATACTACTTTAAGCATATTATGATGGGTGTCAATAAAATAATGAACTGCATAGACAACGAATTCTGTTAAACTGAGTATAGTGTTTGGGTAAATAGGTGTCCATTAATAAAAACAACTTTGGCTATAAAATTATATGTTAGCATCAGCAAATGTGTGAACTAGATAAACAATTGATTTTGATTTATTAATAGAGTGTTAGGATGAGAACGTGTCCACTGCTAAAAACAACTTCGGCTATAAAATACGTCATTTTCTTGAAAATTAAAAATATTTTGTTTCAATATCACCAATCTTTATTATTATTAATTAATGTGAAAGTTTTTCACATTAATTCTTCAGACTCTTAATTCAGAAGAATATTTTGGCAAATGCACACACGCAAAATGTTTTCGCTTTAATTAATATTAATAATAAGATTGGTGATACTATACAACAATAGTTTTAATTTATTATACACGAATCAATATGCTACCAACTATCCAGTATTGACTGCATTGACAGCTTCTTTTCTTTCAAAAATACTATTTTTAGGGTGATGTGTGGAGTATTTAAATTAGATTTCATAGTGATTTCCAGCGAGTATGAATTACTGTAGGTCGCTTAGTTGTGCGGTAATTTCGTTATTTGTTGCATCTGTGTTCTTTTTGGAGAATCATTTTGTAGTGAAATAATTTATTTAACTTTGTTGTGATAGAAATGGCCGAAAGTTGCGTTACGCGCGTTCGCGTATTTTGGCCATAACTTCGTAAATAATTGTTTGCTCACGCTAAGTCCTTTTCAGAAACGCATCAAATAATGCCTAAAATCGAAAAAAAAAATTGTTTTACGAGGAAATCACGTAAACAGAAGTGGAGCCTTTATTTTAAGCAAAAAAATTACATGAAAGATTAAAATTAAAAGTTCACCATTCAGTAAATTTAAAAAGTTCACCATAAAATCAAGAATGGAAAACAATGCTAATAAAAGTTACATTTTACAAATGCACAATATGACAAATCAATTAAGAAAAAAACAAAACAAGAAGTGACGACATACCACTATACAATGGAAAAAGAAGCAACAAGAAGTGTTTCAAACTTAAAATTCGCTTCCACAATAAACACACAAACAAAAGTTTTAATCGTGTGCTCCTCATAAAACTGTCAAAATTTACTCAACTTATCTAACATACAATACATTCTACAAAGTGTTTGACCAGATTTTCTGACTCTGCCCTGCCACAACATGAAAATACAAAAACATGAGCAAAAAGAATCAAAACTGGATATAAAAGCAACACATACTGAAAAACTGACTTGGAAAAAATAAGGTCCGATTATCACAGTCTTTAAGATTATCAGTATTATTAACGAGTATACGAGACGAGAAATTGTACTAAAACTAAAAATTTAATGGTCAAAAGGAAACACATTCCCAGTCTCAGAAATGATACAAGAAACCTAACAGGGTCACAAAAAAAAATCTTCCAAGAAAATATTTTTCTTCAAAGGCATCTGACATAAACCACAAAACAGTGGAATAATTTATTATAAACACAGTAATACACCAAGACCTTACCATGGGTTTCTGCAAAATCAAGAACACCACACAGTAAGAAAAAGACATCCCAATTGCAACCATGTTGTCACTACATGATTAACAATCTAGCAGCAACCCAACAGAATGAAAAATTCCTCCAGAAACAGTGTATTTAATGGCAGAATACACAAACACCAACAAAAACTAACATGAACTTGAATACATACTTTTCAAAAATACATTCTTAAGCAAAGTCACCATTCACATTGTGAGATTTATCAGAAATATGCATGGAGTTAACATTTAAATAATGACAAAGACAACATAAAAACTAATAAATATTCCATAGAATATTTCATCAAAAGAAGTTTCACAGAGAGTAAATGAGCTTGTCCAACTACTTAATCAAAAAATAAAAATTAACAATCAAAATTGAATTGTTTTCATAATTTTTACAATCATCCAGACAAGTTCCAATAAATTAATACAATTAACTGCATATACATATGAAATAAAAACCCCCAAAATGGAATTTCATTTCTATCAACCTCACGAAGCAATGTTACAAAGACTTGCAGTCCTTAAATAAATTAAAAAATCACTGACAAGTCCTATTTTATGACGTACCACTGGTGAGACAAAAAAAAGCAAACATGTTTAACTATTGCAATGACAAACTTGGTGAAGTTAAAAATTAATATTATTTTCCATCAGTGGACTACTCACTCATGATAAACAATACAAGGAAAAGAAACTTTAACATGATCTGTAAGAAAGTATGTTCGGGACATCAGTAATAGATTCAGAGGCCAAAAATTTCCAGAACTTTAAGAAAAGCATACAAATATTTGAGTTCAGTAAAATACATAGTTCTTTGTCAGATAAGTAATGAAGAACTTATCCCATTCTAAGGTATTAATACTACAATTATTTTCACAGCAATAGACTAAGTCCCATCAAAATAAGTAGGTTAGATTAACCTGTGTGGAAAATAAATATTACCAACATCACATCACAAAGAAAATTTGGTACTTACCACGGAAACATAGAAATGTTAGAAAATCCTCAGTTTTCGGACGCTTCAACGGGATTAATTCAGATGACAGAATAGCACCATTCGTTTTGAGTTTGTCTTTGTCTTTCACAGGAGTTAAAGCAATGCTACTTACACTCGATGAACCCTGAGCAAATTTTCTTTGAGCGTGCACTTTTGTCCTGCAATAATGACAGTATATTACAATAAGCTACAATGAAGCAATTAAAAGCCACTGTGCTACAGACAATTGATGTAAGAATACCTTTTAGGACTTCCTTCAACAGAATGGTCCATGTTGTCACCTTCTTTCCGCCTCTTCTTATTATCACTACGATTAACCACCATTTCTTCTAAAGAAAATGAAAAGCATCAATTTTATTAACAGAATCTGGAAGACTGAGACAAATAAGAATGTGAAATGTTCAGTTATAATCTCTTAATGACACAAAACACTATATGTACAAAGGTAATTGAACACACGCAATAAATAAATTATCAACACTAATTAATAGGTGCAAAAATACGAAATTAACAACTGCGTTCATCAGCAACG
Source organism: Laupala kohalensis (assembly GCA_002313205.1). Lineage (NCBI taxonomy): Eukaryota > Metazoa > Arthropoda > Insecta > Orthoptera > Trigonidiidae > Laupala > Laupala kohalensis. The sequence continues at coordinate 466,777 of NNCF01126180.1, forward strand.
ATATAAAACTCACTTCAACACAACAAAAATACGTGAACTATCCCCAGTATTCATGTGACATCGACATATAATTGCCACACAAGTGATTTAGCTCAGAATTATAACTTAAAATACTTGGCAACTGATTCGAAACTTAATACACAAAGTCCTAGCCATTGAAAATTAGGTCGTCCAATTCATGTTTTGCCAAAAAATCCCAATTCAATAGAAGAAATACACACTACCTGGAGCACGAGACGTTACATTGTTTTGTTAGCGTTACATTGCCAGTATATTACAAAGATCGTAGAGAAGGAACTTTAACCGAGTTCCTCCCATAGAACAGACGTTTCATAACACAATTATACTCAAAACTAATATCACATCACTTTATGAATTTTCATTGAGAACACGTAACCGCACCGATGGCGATTTTAGAGACGACCGGGACGTTCAGGGAAGCAGTACATAAAGTTGTCAGCAACAGTACGGCAACAGTGTTGCCAGAGTGTCGCCGTATGTTCACTGCATTCCGCTCGTGTAAGGAGCAAACACAAGGGGTCATTCACATTCGAAGCCGAAGGCATCAGGGAAGGTAAACATGAGACCTTGTGGTCATGTAATTATATGAGATTGGCGCAACGATTGATGCAATCAAGCTCACGTGTGTACAACCTTTAACGTTGGTACTTTAAGAAAAAAATTCGCCAATCACGGAACTAGAAAACTATGAGATTTCCTTTTATCGATATAAGAGGCTATGAGTTATTTTTTTCATCTGTGATCAAGTTCATTCGCACATGATTCGCATTCTTAAAAGAAATGAGGCACTGACAAATGCACTTTATATCCCTTAGAGAAAATACAAATATCAAGAATTGATATCAGGAAATGAAACAAGAGCGTTTTCTTTAAATTAAAGAACCCATCACCAAAATGTTGAACGTTTGTCAAATTACAATTATCTGCTGATTAAACAAAGACTTTGGGGGATATACTTAATTAATTTTAAAGACTGCTCGTGCCCATTAGACTCGAGCAAGTAACTAAGTAAACGCGTAAAACTTCTTTCTTCCTCTTAGCACTGAAATGGAAAAATTGGCTCGTCCGATGTTAGGTTCCTCAACCTTCATTTTTGACTGGATTGCAGTGGCGGATTCAAGGGGGTGGGGGCACATGTGGCACGTGCGCCCCCCAAACTAGATAGAAATAGAAAATGCAGTTTTTTACTTAGAAAAAAATCAGTACACCTATTGAAAGTAACAAGAACTAATAAAATTTGTGTAAAAAGACGACTTAATGGGACAAACTTGAAGTCGCAAAAATTGCTTTTATATATTTCCACTTGTACATAGGAACATGAGCATAGGGATGCGTTATTTCACTGTTTCTAGTGTACTCGCACTCCCGTGAGATTCCGATCCACTTATCTAATATGGAATCCGAAAATGGAAAGAAAATCCAAAAAGAATAAACCGTAAATAAAATAAAATTTAACCGTAAATAATTTTTAAATGGAAGTATTATTGATATGCTTATAAAATGAGTAATAATAACATTGTACAATTCACGAATGATCGGAAAAATATTGATTTCGACCCTTGGCTTGAAGAGTTTTGCATTGAAAATTAAAACTTCCTGGTTTTCTCCTGGATTATCTTACTCTGTCCGCGCATTTGGTTAAAAACAAACAAACAAAAAAAAATTTCGATATCCAGCATTATAGTCTAAAATTACTACTTTCGTCCTCGCTTGTACTACTGAATTAATATAATTTCATACAAGTTGAAGTTTTAGATGGAACGTCGTTCATGTGAATTACCGTTGAAATTATATTGAGTAAATCTGACACTGAATAGGTTTGTTTGCAGGAACTCCCGAAGGAAAAATTTGGCTAAAAGTACAAATTACTTTTAAAATGTAATTTTTTAGGATTATTTATGAAAACTGCTATTTAAGTTGATGCAATATATATATATATATATATATATATATATATATATATATATAGTGTGTGTGTGTGTGCTAAAATGTCTTCAATGCTACCAAATATTTATTAATTTTCTTTTCCAGACATGTATACTCCGCATTCTATTTAAAAGAAGGTGATGTTAAAATCCGAAAATTCATTGTTACTCATATTTACATGAATAAGTACATAATCAATTACACTAGAACCTCTTTTATCTGGACTGACTAGAACTGGTTGTGGTCTGGATATTATAAATAAGTGGATAAAGAACAATAAAACACAATACTCTTGAGAGAAAATTTGCCATTTATTCAATACTATCCGACCCTGTCTAACTTCTTAAGAAGTCTTAGTTGTGTTACGGTTGAAACTTTTAAATTTACTAATGAAGTGTCGATTTAAATAGCACGTTTACAATCAAAAACCGGACTGATATCTTAAATAGTTCGTGAAATTTAGTAAAAATCCGCAAAATCACATTTTACTCTACCTCATTCCTTTAAAATTGAAATTTCAAAAAATGCTTCGTAGTGAACTTCTTTACTTCGTGAGCAATATGCGGTCTAAATTTTAAGTTCCTATCATTAATATTTCTCTCTCCGTTTTGTATGAATGTATCGGACTGTCAGGACAACGAACTGAATATTTTCACTCCTTTTCAATTATTGAAGACTGAAATATGAAAAATTTCGGAAAACATTGTGTAGATATTTTATTCAACAATCCTTACATGCAGAAACAAATACATCTCAATATATTCGTTAAATGAAGCAAAAGTAGTACACCACGTCGTTACCGCTAATGACAAACTTCCGAAAACCTCTGGACCCCATTACACCCACTAAGAAATAAAAAAGCAAAACAGAAAAAAAACAGTTTTTGATATAAGAACTAACAAATTTCACATACAAAAACAGATGATAACTTAATTAGATAATGAAGTATAGTAAAAATAGCGAAAATTCAAAAAATCTAATTTCATACTAAATACCCGCTTCAAGATCTGAATTTTAAAAATTCTTTTTTAGTGAGCCTGAGTAATACAATTGCAATATCCAGTCGAAAATTCAAGTTTTTATATTTTATTAACATGAAAAAATTATTAATGTGTTAGTCATTCAGGACAACGCACTACATATTTGAACCCCTTTTCATCAATTAAAAAGTAAAATATCTAAAATTGCAGAATTTTTTATGATAATTAATTGAACAACATTTATATAAAATATTCGATATGATATTTTTATTAGTTCATGGGATGTAGTGGAATAGAATACTACGCCGTAAACGGGGAAGATAAGAAAATGAAATCATTTGTACCCCTTCTCAACCATTTAAAAATGAAATATTGAAAAATCCAAAGACCTGATTCTAGCTACTTAATTCTTTAAATTTTGCATTCAAAAACTGAGGTGATATATCTGTTAGTTCGTGAGGTACAGTGAAAATAATACAAATTCTCAGTTTTTACCTTATTTCATTCTTTTAAAATTAAAATTTGAAAAATCCTTCCTTGGTGGGGGGATTACGTTATAAAAGGTACGTACTATCCAAATTCAGTCATTTAGGTTCTACGTGGAAGAATGAGTCAGTCAGTCAGTCAGTCAGTCAGGAAAACACTGCTTAGAGATAAACATTAAATAACAAAAATATCTACAAAACACAACAAAAGCATCTAGACGATATGCAATTACATAGTATTGATAAGCTACGCGGAAGACTTTCCGGTCAACACAAATTAACTCTACCCCAGAGGAGTCCACAGGGGTAGAAGTTTATGATGCAAACTGCATCGTTGATTTTTTGTTGTAGGGTGGTTCGAAAAATGGAAATTTGAACGTGTAAGTTAAAATATTTCATAGTTACAGAAAATAAATTACTTTAAAAATCAGCATATAAAGTTATTACCACGTGCACACAGTTAAAAAATGCGCAGAAATAGTTTAACAATTAATTGTACATTCTAATTATCTTAACATTTCTCTCGCTATTGACTTCTGCATTGGAGAGAGAAATTGTCTCATGGAATGTGTTTGATCTTTACTTTCTTATTTTTTCTGTTCAAAGTCTACCAGATCCCCAACCTGATGTAGTGCACTGCTTGACGCTGTACATTCTAAAACAAATTGAAACAAGATCAACGTTCACACAACGTGGATCCGCATGTCATTGCATAGTCCTGACGTTGATATTTAGTTGGGGCAGTTTCTAATTTGCGTGCTTATGAATATGCAGATTACATTCCAACTCCCGATAACACGGAAAGAATCGGAGAGGAGATACGTTGCATTCTCCCTTATATACGGAACATTTTGTACAATGTGTGCGAAAGTAAAATTGCACGTATTCCTGGGTTTGTGAAGCGAATTAAATGGTTCCATATCGTTGTTGACCGTATTAAAACAAACAACAAAAAAGGAGATCGAACTTATCTAGGTGACCCTTGACAATACACTAGAACATCACAAATGAATATGAATGGGAATTTTGTGTAATGAACCTGTCCATTTCCATCATCTTGCGACGCAGGGTTCAACTCTCAATCAGAAGTAGGAAAGCGATAAATGGAACGAGAAATACAGCTAGGTCATATATTCTAGAATTCATATGAAGCTTCTTTTAGCAAAAGCCGATGAAATACAACCAAGTTAGTCGATGTTTTGAAGTTACATGAAAAAAAATATACTTCGTTACTACAAAAGGAGCAATATAAACTAAAAAAGGGATAATTTTTTTGTTCCTGTGGAATTAATAAAAACCCACATAATTGTTTATTTGCTACTGAGTCATAGAAATCAAGAAATTAACTTCTTCGATATATGAGAGATATACTTGCCAAAGTTTTCCTCCACTGACCGTCATTATAGTTGATTGATGAAATTAGTACACTGAAATTAGCAAAAATAGGGGGAAATTCGTAAAGTTTTGAAACTTGGTAATTAGGTGAAGAATGTAGTATTGTTCACGATTATTAAATCTTCCCAAAAATTTTCGGAACCATGAACACCGTAAAAGTCACGTTCGCGGGTTTTGCCATTTTGTCGCAATACTGTCAGGTTTTCGAGAAAAATATCTATATTAAAAAATATGCCTCATTAAATTTCCAACACAAAAAGGAACAATTTTTAAGAAAGGTGCATTGGTTTGCGCGCTATGAGCTCTCCAACCGAGGAGTAGTTTTCAAAATTACAATTTTATTCACCATCTTTCGATAAAGAAATAATGCCATTTGCATATTAAGACCCCAAAGGAACTATGTATCCAAATGTTGTAATATACACAATTAAATAGCTGTCTCAATAAGTATTTTGGAAGGAAATATCGAATTTCCGTGCGAATAGACAGTAACTGGGTATCCCGTACAAATTTCATCTGTGCGCGCAAAATTAATGTTTCACCTGCGCTCGGAAGTCTATGCGTTGTCGTTATGTCCGGGAGCTTCAAAAAGAACGTTTTTTAAACATATAAATTGAACGTTTTACTTGATAAAAAATAAACTATTATATTTGAAAATAAACTATGAGTTATATTTTTAACAGTTAATACTACAGGTGATTTGTAATTTGACAATGTGAAATTTGTTGAAGTAATATTTTTAAATTATAAAAATAATGGGTATTGTAGTGCGTTTCGAGAAAAGTAGTTTTTCTTTTGTTTCATTGTTTTTATGCATTATTAATAAGGAATTATATTTTTTATGTATTTTTTCATTATATTGTAGTATAGTGTAAGAAAATTTGAAGAGTGTTCAGAAACATCGCAAAGAAGTGTGTCAAAATTTTCCTACGTTCTCTTCTCTTTAATTATTGTACAAAATAAATCATTTTATAATTTCATACCACTTAGCTTTCCTGTCTAATTTCTGATCCTGTCTTAATCATTTGCTAAATTACAATGATAAAGCTTTTGCTGAATTCAAACATGAGATAGAATACAATACATAACATGAAGTGTTGGTACCTAATTCTTGATGGAAAATAAGTATTAATTGAATAACTCAAATTAAATTATACAACACAAAGTTGTGAGTGACCGTTCAATGATTATTTGGTCCTTGTATGTTGATTCGTCTCATAAGAAGAACTTGAAATACTATTTATGACTGCATGTATCATTTTTGTTATGTTCTACAACTGTTTCTCTCTCGGGGATGCCGAAAGCTTGTTAATATACGTTGATAAAAAAAGTACCGAAGTAAACATATTAATAATTTACATCTAAAAATTAAGAGAGTTTTTCGTTCTATTACATTTTAGGGACTAGTATCTGAAAGCAACAAATAATTACTATCACACAGCAATAAAAAAAACGACACAAAATATTCTCAAGGAAAAAAGAAACAATGTCGGTTCTCAGAATGAGCAAACAAATGTATCGATATTCTAAAATGAGATAATTTCTCTATATTATAGACACGTTTAAATCGAATTGATTCCTTTGTTACTACAGAGCTGAGCACTTTGTTACTACACTTATTTCTCCCGGGGAGTTGCGTACTGAACACGGTACATAGTGTCATGGAAAAGAGGCTTAATTCTCGAGTTTGAGCATTAAAAATCGATAACCCGTTGCTCCACACAGAAATTAGATGTACCAAAATTTTTCGTATTTTATTCTCCGCTTAGTGAGAATTAATTTTTTTACTGCATCCTATTTATTACCTATTATTATCCTACCGGGATTGAAATATGACAAAAAAATGTTTTAACAAAATGATTTTTACTCTCTACGTTAGTTTCAGTTTTCTCTGACTGCTCTCCCGTCAGCACTTTGCAATACAATTTTTCAATGAAAATGTTTTTAGAAAGGCAGAGAACTGTAATTTTTGCGAAACAGAAAACAATGGTTACACGCACGTGAGAATATGATAGGCAACTCGCGTAGAAATTTCCTGTCGTAGCGACGTCGTTGCATCGTCGTCAAAATCGTGCCGACGTCGAAAAATAACTTCATGACGATGTTGCCAACACGTACGCATATAACAACGATTCAACGACGGAGAACGTTGCTTTACGATGTTGTCACGAAGTCTGTACGATGTTGTCACGCGGTGTTAATACCTCAACTTTGCAAAAATAGCTTCTTCGATGTCTGGTAACGAAGCCTTGACGACGTTGCCAACCCCTACGCAAATAATATCGATTCGACCTCTAAAGAAAACGTTCTTTCGGTGGCGTCAACTCATCTACATGCTTTCTTCTCTGTACGACTTTCTTGATGTTAAATTATCATTTTTATTATTACTTTTATGGGTATTATCCACTGTCTTACCTTGTTTATTCATCTTCAACGTCCGTATTTAGGCATCCGGCAGTACTGGTATTTACTCCAGGGTACCAAGTTTCTCAAGACGAGGGTGCTTCCACTGAGCTAGTGCAGCCCCGCGATGAATAATAATTTTTTATTCTCTTGTGTTGCGTTGTCTTAGTATTGGTACCACGGATAGTAAACACGTAAAATAGTACTCCTCTCTGCAATCTTGAAAAATATATCTTAAAGTTCCAAGAAAATATTGTTCTTATGAACCCAAATGTTTCTTTATTTTGAATATACTTCAAATTTATTGTTTTTCGATAAATAAAATTGAAAATAATATTATTTAAAAAATAATTAGGTATTCGCCAACATTAACCTACAAAAATTCAAAATGTCTTCAGGGTACAGCTGCTTCATGTCGAGACAACGTAGTAAATTTTCGTTTCGACTTTCAAGTTTCGGGTGATCCGACATCGGGACGTGTCGCTTCGTTTATTCGACGTCGATCTTCGACTCGATCTCGACGTCGAAACATGTCTCGACGATCGTTAAGTCGACTCAATCTCGGTTGATCGGTCTACACCTCAATTTTTCTTCTTCTGATGCCTACCCCATGAATATGACTAGTGTCAAAGTTTGACCTTCTTATACGACAAGAGCTTTACATATGGCAAAAAAACATGTTTTGAGAAAATATATCTTCACTCTCTGTCTCTTGTTACTAATCAATTGGTAAAGAAATTCAATAAAATGGGTTTTGTGTGTCCCTTTAAAGAAAATATTTTTGTAGATGTATCCCTAAGGGCTCCTCTCAACAATTCCGCAAAAAATTGAAAATTTCATATTTTCAAATGTAAGGCAATATCTTTCCTGAGATTTTATTTGTGAACACGTTTTAACTAGAAAATCATGGTCCAGAATTTTCATTCCGATTCATTGGGTAGAACATACTTAAAAATGGAAGAATCCGATCAGACAGAAGACAACACTGAATACAAATTTTTAGTCATTGTCATGTGTTACACACACGAAAAAAAAAAGTTAGTTAGCTCAGCCTAAAGTTAGCTGTCATAGCTCACGCGTTGGCTGTCTAGCGGACAGACGGTACCAATAGCTGCCACAGCTTACGCTGTAGCCGCTCTAAAACAGTTTTCGTCTGAACCAGACCAATTTTCTATAACTGCGGAAGCTAACGCTGTTTTGTCTGGAGGAAGAAAGTTACATCAACAGCTATAGCTTATATGTTTTACGCGCAACAGCTCAGCCCCGCTCAAAAATCTGACTTACCTACAAGAACTGTTGTTTGTTCCTCGACACTGATCTCGTTCGCAGTTGCAGCTAAATAACACTCGACTGCGTTGCCTTCTATGCATTCGGTTCGTTGACTCATGACTGACGCGGTGTTGCCTCAGCAATTGTTTTACGGAGTCAAATCGACCATGGGTTTCGGAACTATGAATAGTTGTTTACTTGAACAAAATGATTACAACGACTAAACTACGCCATCCCGACGTTGCGTAGCCCGAAATTTGAAGTCTAGACGACGAATATTTACAGCGTTTTCTTGACGTCAAACAGCCGTACACTGATGATATTTTGAATTTCTGAAAGTTAATATCGGCGAGTACCTAATTATTATTTTAAATAACGATATTTTCAAATGTATTATTATAATAAGAGTAAATTTCAAGTATATTCAAAATAAAGAAACGTTTGGATACATAAAAAACTACTTTCTTGGTATTTAAAGATATATTTTTCAAGATTTTAGAGATGATTACTATTTTACGTATTTATTATTTATGGTATCAATAGTATGGTGTCAACTCTTAGACGACGTAACATAAGATAACTAAGCACCATACTGCAGTAGCTCAATGCTAGCGTTCGATTGTTCAGGTACAGAACCGTGGATCAAATACTGGCGCGATCGGATACCTGAAGACGGACGTCAAAAAAAAAGAACGTTTGTTGTACCCCTGTGATGAAACAAGGTAAGACTATGGAGTTGTAATAAAAATGAATATCGTCAAGAAAGTCGAGAAGAAAGCATGCAGATAGTCGACATCGACTCACGTCGAATCAATATTACATGCTTACTGGTTGGCAACATCAACCACTCCAGGTCCGGTATTTTTTTCAGTGCGTACCTATTCGTAGAGATTAGCGTCTCGTAAAATGTTAATAAATCATTCAAACAAAGGCTAAGTGATTGTATTTCGTTCTTCATGTAATTGTTAGTGAAGTGTGGTACGGATAGTCTTTCTGGACAAGAGACGGTATTTTCGCAGGAACGGTCTTTACCTGTACCCGGCTCTTCCAACATTATGTTGTGTCTCTACATACACGACGTGCATCAATTTTTGTTATCAAAACGGAGGTTTTTCTCTATCGTGCAAATACAAACGTATTTAACCAATGGTACTCTCTAATACATTGATGTGTAGATAAAAACTATTTATAATCTAACTGTTAGGGGCACGATTATATAGACCACGCTAGTCTGTGGGTTATCATCTTACGATTGCAGAAGCGCGTTGCCCTGAATCTAGGGTTGCCATTTGTCCGGGTTTCCTCGGATTTGTCCTAGTTTGAAGTGTGACCGGGGAGCGTCCGGGTGGGGTATTCTACTCCGTCCTGTTTTCTAAAATGAGGCCTGTGACGAAGGCTAATCGACGCATCGTTCGAAATTTGCAAACGCTTCTGACTCCGACTTTAATATTTAAACGCACACCTTTTTATTCATTATTCAATTAATATATGCAATAAAATTTAACGTATTATATTACTATGAAGGCTAGAAATCATTTTACGTAGTTATGCCAGGGTTTGAGATCCAAAACCCGGGGCTTTTGGTCTCGATGTCCTAGATTTGAGATTTTGTTGATGGTAAATATCTCTAAACATTTTCTGCAAACATATGTGAAAACGCAGTCTTTTTCTTTTATTTTCTGAGGAGTAAATTGGGAATTAAAAAATGCATTGAATATACTAGACTCATTTCTGGGATATTCAAATGTCACCTATACATATTAGTCACAGCTGCGCAGGTTATAAGAATTGTTTGAAGTATTTGGAGTGGGCTGGATTTTTTTCATTTCTCTTAGTTAAATACCAGTTTCTCAGAAAGGATACCACTACCTCAGTTAATTTACTGACGTTTCCTTCTCGTCATACTCTCATTTTTTCTTGTCTTCATAAAAATATCTTCTAGCTCTTCTTTTCTTTATAAATTTGTTTCATCCTCTGCGAACTGTCTACTGCCTAAATTTTGTCTTATTAGCTTTGCGTATTAACATTATATCCGTAATATAACTCAAATATTTTGTACCGCGCCTCTGTTGCAATGTATTCGTCCCATCTATCATCACTCCGACGAACTGATACGTAACCTAGATGATGCAAGACATGAGAAATGGTAAACCATCGTACACGCAATAGATAAACACTCCAGTTGTAAAGCTTGGAGCTTACTAAGGGAGCTTGGCACAGCTACTCCAGCTATATAAACTCAACCATTAGTCACTGCAAACCAAATAACCGCATAATAAGTGTGTCCAGAACTAACCGCGGTAGATCACACAAAATAAAAATCAAGGAAAGACTTCAGCTCTACAACGTCAGATTTAAATAACCCATTCACCGAAGAAGTGGTCGCAGCCCTTAAACAACTTAAACCAGGGAAGACTCCAGGTTTCGACGGTTTTACTAATACACTGCGGCAAAAACACAATAAAATGGCTTACAAAATTCTGTTCCAAAATACAGCTGACCAAGAAGATCCCTTATCAATTGAACCTTTGCAATGTTATAGCACTATTACAATCTGGTAAATGCAATGAGAATCCAAGTAATTACAGACCAATTGCACTTCTAAGCAGTTGCTACAAACTACTAGAGCATCTCATATACGCCAGAATTAGTCCTCAAATCCAAAAGGAACTACCCATAGAACAAGTTGGTTTCATACCCCAACGCAGCTGCGAAGAACAAGTTCTTTCCCTGACCACCTACATAGAAAGTGGATTTGAAAAGCGGGATAAAACTGGCGCAGTTTTCGTAGACTTAACGGCAGCATTTGATACTATGTGACGAGAAGGCTTACTCTACAAACTACTAAATATCATAAAATGTCCTGATGCAGTTGCTTTAGTAAATTGTCTACTAACAAAGAGACAACTGCAAGTAATCCTTGGTGACACGAAAATCTCAAAAAGAAAGCTAAACAATGGCCTCCCTCAAGGATCCGTCCTCGCCCCTCTGTTGTTTAATGCATATATATCTGACATACCCAAAACTGTGAGCAGAAAACTCACATATGCGGACTATCTAGCCCTTGCCACACAAGATAAAAGTCTAATCAACCTGGGAAATACACTATCTGAAGACTTGAAGATATTAGGAAAATATTTCAAGAATTGGAGACTGAAACCCAGCACAACCAAAATAGAAACTTCCTGCTTCCACTTAAACAATAGTCTGGCGACACACTCTATATCAGAGTAACTCTTGATGATGTCACTCTCCCATACAACCCGCAACCCAAATACTTTGGAATAACGCTTGATAGAACCCTAAACTTCAGAACTCATCTAACCAAATTGGCCTCAAAACTCCGTACTCGAATCAACATATTACACAAACTGTCTGCAACATCACGAGCCAAAACCGATACCCTTCGTACCACAGCACTCAGTCTTGTCTTCTCAGCAAGTGAATACTGCGCCATGATATGGCTGTATAGTCCGCACACCAAGAAAATTGATACAATATTTAATGACACGATGAGAATAAACTCTGACTGCATCAAACCTACCCCATTATTCTGGCTTCCCGTTCTCAGCAACATAGAACCTCCAACCGTGCGCCGCCAAAGAACCCTCCTGAGCACTATGTCTGTCATAAATGCTAATCAGGACATGCCCATACATGCGGACCTGTCGGGAGACTACGGACGCCTTAAATCCCGCCGACCAGCTGCCATGGTAGCGGGATACATCACTGAGGATCCTGCGGAGGAAAGGAAGAGTGATAGGAGGCGGCACGTGCCCTCTGAGTACCACTCACTCGTGAGCATGGGAACTTTGCCGGAAGGTTCCCATCTTCCTCGAAGCATCTGGGTCGCATTGAATCGAGTGCGAACGCTCAGCGGTAGGTGCGAAAACTCACTCCATAGGTGGGGTATGCGAGAGACTCCGTTGTGTGACTGTGGTGAGGTGAAACAGACTATGATCCACATAATCTCTGATTGTCCTCTCAGAAGTTTTGCGAGTAGTATGAATGACTTTGTTAGTGCTACGACGGAGGCTGTGGGATGGCTTAAAGATTTAGACATTGAATTGTAATATGCAATTTGTGATATGCCATCATAGGTCCACTGTATTTTTACGTGTGTTTTGTGTATTTCATACAAGTTGATGTATTTTGTTTTATTATGTACGCAGTCATACGCTAAAGAAATAATCACTAAATATTCCATATTTCTCGAATACAAGTAGCTCGTTCTGGGCAGAGTATTTTGCAGTGATGTATTATGTGGTCCACAGTGTCTATTTCTTCATAGAATGTACAGAGGTTTAAGTCTGCTAGTCCTAACCTATACCAATACGTACTGAAATCACCGTGATTGGTTAATAATTCCATCATTAAAGATGTCGGTTCGAACCACTTTTTATTCTTATACCCATATATTACATTGTGTGTTAATTTGTACGTAAGTCTGCCTTCCATTGCCTCGTCCCAACGTATTTGCCAACATTGCACAAGTGCTCTCGTTATTTTTCCTTTCCCTCCATGAGTATTTCGTTGTATTCTCCAACTTGATTTTCTCCAGTTTTCTTCAGTTTGTATCTGAGGAAGTGCTTATCAATTTCTAAGTCTATTGGTATCTGTCCTTGGATTACTTGTAAAGCTTTTGTTGATGTACTTGTATATGCGCCACTCCAATATATGAAACATTTTCTTTGTAAACTTGTAAGTCGTCGATACATGTGCACTAATTTTGAGTTTTCGTATCACATGGTACAGCAGTACGTAATGTGGTAGCAACACCCCTTTATATATTGTTATTAACTGCTTTGTTCGAATGCTATATCGGTTGATTCCCACTCGCATTAATCCATATATTATTCGTATTAATTTTTGCCCTTCATAATTCAAATATTTCACAAACGTTAACTTTTCATCAATAATAATGGCTAAATATTTTATATTGTCTTTTTTTGTACTCTCCAGTCAGGGAATCGTATGATGGGATCTCGTCTGATTTTACATTTAATTTTCATTCCGAAAACTATTCCGTCCGTCTTTGTTCGAGAAATCGATATTTGTAATTTCTGTGCTTCTTGCTCGAACAATTTTAAAATTCTTAGGTTTGCTGTTTCTAATTCTCTTCTACAGTTTCCTGTTATGATAATGGCTATATCATCAGTGTATGTAATTAATTCTACTCTTTCCCGTTCCATCCTTTCTAATAATATATTTATTACGATATTCCATAAGTCGGTCCCGCATGACTTCCCTTTGGACAACCCTTTGTCATTGTGTGAATTAGTTCGTGGTCTCCTATTCTCAGTATGACATGTCGATCTTCGAAATAAGATTGTATTAGTTTTCGTAGTTTACCCGATATATCTTTCTTGATTATTTCTTGTTGCAATATGTCCCAGCCCACACTGTCAAATGCACCTGTGATGGCTACTGTTATTGTGTAGTTCAGTTTTTTATCTGTTTTAGTAAATGATTAATTGCATTTTCTGTATTCTTCCCTTTTATAAACCCGTATTGCCTGTGGCATAACTTTCCTTTTAATTCTTCTTCTAACCTTTGTGCAATTATCTTATCCATAACTTTGCCTAACACCGGAAATAGCATTATAGGTTGATAAGATTTACTGTTTGTGGGTTACGATTGCTAGGTTTTTGAACAATTTTAACTCGGCAATCTTCCACGCTCGAGGGAAATAACTTAATGCATAACATGTTCTGTAGATATCCAGTAATTCGTCTTCGTGTATTTTATATAATCGTTTTGTCATTTCCGGCGTTATGTGGTGAAATCCAGGACTTTTATTTGGCCTAATTTCCTGTAGTATGTTTCTTACTTCTATTGTAATTGTCACTTTGTCTTCTATCTCTTCATATACGTAGTGTCGCTCAGGCATTATCCTTACTCCGTTTCCTTGAAAAATTTCTGTCATCTTTGTATACTTGTGTCTTTCCACCCAGTTGTTATTCCCTTCTCTGTTTTTGTTTCCCCATACAACCCCACTTTTCAATTTTCCCCCTCCTATAATATAAGGCGGTCCCCATACATTTGTGGCCATGTTGTCTGAAACAATCTTATTCCAATCTTCGTTTTTCTTTTCCTTTATTAATCTCTTGTATGTTTTCATGAATTCTCTGTATTGTTCTTTGCAAATCTCATAAATTTCTGTTCCTGGGCTGTTTTTCTTGTATTGTCGCCGTTGTCTATTCCGTTTCCGTCTAGCTTCTTGTAGTATTTTTTCCCACCACGACTGACCACATCAATGTCCGTCTTTTCGTTTCTTACAATATTTCTGTACTTCCGCTAGCATACTCAATTGCAGCTGTTCTATTCTTTCATCAACATTTAAATTCCCTTGTTTAATTGGATATTTCTTCTCTTCATTTTGTGATTTTGTATATGTCTCCCAATCTATTTTCCTATAATTTATTTTCGTGTTTACCTCGACTTTTGTTCTGTCTGTTCTCTCAATCTGGAAGGTTATTGTCTCTCGTGATAGCATTATGTATGTGCCATTGTGTTGATGTTGTCTTTCCTGTTCGTGTTTTTAAAGTAAGTCTATAATGGACGTACCGTTATCTGTTTTGAATGTGAATATTTCAAAAATATTGATTATGCTTAAATCATTTTCGAAGGTTAGTTTTTCTATCTTTCTTCCCCTTTCATTTGTTCTTTTATCCCTCCCACCACAATACCGATCTGTCATTGTAATCCCCAAATAAATAGATTTCTTCTCCACGAAATTTTTCTAAAATATTTTTGATCTTTTTGAAAATTGTTGTGCGTTTTGTTACATGTTGTACATATACATTTAAAATTATTATGTTGACGTTTCTTGTTGCTTCTCATATTAACTGTAAATATTTCGTTGTATGTTCCTTTATCTCCATAATTTCTAAATTTGTGTTATTAATCAGAATAGCGGATTTCCCTCCTGTTTTATAAATTTTTCGTATTCTAAGTGGAAAATATATGAGATGTAATTTTATGTTCTTGATTTAAATAGGTCGCTTAGAGTAGCGGAACAGTTCCTCAGTTTCTTGTAATTTCTTCCTGCATCCTCGCCATACATAAGTTCTTCTACCTTCACGGTGATATGTCACAGTTTTGTGTGCGAAGAAATAAAGGGGTTTAGGTTTAATGTTAATGAAAAGTCAATTTCATTATTAACTTCGGCATTACATTTTGTTTCAACATTAGATTTCTGTTCTAAAATCATTCCATTTTATCTCTGATGAGAGAAAGTTCTTTTCTATATAAATATTTCACACACAAGCCAGCTTCAATAATACCTTGAAAACTGTTACAGTAAATTTGAACATAGAACACCAACATCGCCTTTAGAGCGTGAATATTCAGTAGGAAATTTGTATATTGCTTTATACTTTTTGATACGTGAACGACCAGGCGTGCGGCAGGAAATTGAAACAAACAAAGTAGAACAGAATCCAAAAATAAAGCAAAGGGCACGAGACAAATAGAAAAGGGAACATGTAGATTTTCATTTAGGAAAGGGCGTAGTGTTCTTTAGCGCTCTCGCTAGATGGCGCCAGCGCCCATTTGAAGGATATCGTGCTCCGGGTTGCGCTACTGCTCGATGATGTGTAGACCCTGTCTCTTATACACATCTAGATGTGNTCTCGTGGCGGAACGGTGAACTAGAAGGAAGAGGCTCTTACGGTTTATGCACGCGGCGGGAAGGCCGTGTCCAGAATACAAGGGTGAAGAAGTAGCTTTGTCTCACAAAAGTTGTTGTAAAAGGGATTATGAAATGTATGTCAGAGTATTTAAAAATTTTCCATTTTTATATGAGTTAAACTAACAACACGTCCCATTGTCACTTTATTCCAATTAATATAAATATAGACTGATGAAATAAACTTATCAATGTTTTTATTTGGAATTTGATTCTTTATAACTAATAATGAATTAATCTAACTGAAGCATTTTCTTTCATGATAATTGTCTTTTCATCTAGCCTAACCTTTATTTAGAGTAGAACGTAAAAATTTCAAGAACCTGACACAATCATTCAAAATGTATTAATTAGGAAAAATAGTCTTCACCTACTATCATGTTCTGTCCTCGACGTAGAGCGCAAGTCGTTTTCCGAATTTCTGAAATAAAAATTTACACTACAGAAGAATGAACAGTTTTTTAAATTCTTTAAAACTGTCAAGTTGATGTGTTTATATATTTAGCCTGGCGGATAACGTTGATACGTTTTCAATCTAGTTTTGTATTTTAAGAATGACGAGAGAATGGCACATAATATTTTTTTAATCCTCATACAACTGGAAACGTGTGAAATACTAACACTAATGATGAATTGTGAACTGAGTCATTAAAAAGTTAAAATAACGTTATACAGTTTTCCAGCTTACTGATTCTGATTGTTAAGCTTAGAGCATTTCAATCACACCACTCTTTTCAACGTCTCTTTTTTTGACATTTTTTACTTTCGAGACATCTTTCGCATCAATTGTTGACAAACGACAGCGGAAGAGGATCAAACCATTATGCTCTGGTAGGAAAATAACGTTTGTTCGAACGTTAATCATCCAAATCGATTTTTCGGATTTTTGTTCAACAAAAATTAAGTGTTGGAATGTTAGGCGTTCGAGAGGTTTGGTTTTGGGATTTTGAATTTTGTATGTAACATCTCTTACTGCTGGTTTAACTTAGTTTTGTTGATTTTAAATTTACAAACTTGTTATTCTCATTCACGGGTGCCTTTTTCATGGAAGTTATTTAGTATATCCAATTGCTTGGACTTCCTTTCATCCATATTGCCATTATCCCCAATAAGACCAGCATAAATAGAGTTTTATTAACATTGTAAAATAATTTCTGGACTTAATTTAACATGAGATAACCCATTTTTATGGATATTAGATTGTTTTGATTGGTGATCTGCCTTGTAAATCTTTATATCGATTTACTGAAGAGCTTTGTCAGATTAAATGGTGAATTAATGAATCATGAGCTATCGATTTTCTTTCTTGGGGATTTAGGGCTCGTCATTAGAGCCCTTGAGCTATCGTCATAATTTATTTTTAATATTACTAAATTTGTATTTTAATTTATTCTTTCTCGAACACCTATCACAATATGTCCGTGCTGATAAGTGAAAGTGCTAATTAAAAAAGAATAGAATAAACATAAAAAACGCAGTTAAGATATTACGACATGCCACTACAAAATTCATGAAGAGAGAATACCCAGCCCACTGCTCTCCAGGGTTTCCACATTGACACCCGGGCACTCCGTCCTGCGAATGATTAATTTAAATTGCTTTCTCCTGTATTCACGTTTTCAGTCATTTTTAATTAAATAGAGGGTAAAATCTGTGTTATGTTTTTGTTGATTGATTATATGTAATTAATTGCAAAATAAACAAAATTTTTATCGTGAATATAATTTTTTTTCAGTTATATCACGTTCTCCTTTATCTAGGCATTGTTTAGTATATCCAGCTTTGAGTAAACTATATTTTTCGCAAATATTAATAAAATTTGACAAATAAAAAATAAAAAATATATCTCTGACATTAAAAGAGTTTTATTTAGTAGTTATAATCCATTTTAATGAAAAACGAAGACTTTTGCAAAAACGGACTTCTCACTTTTTCATAGTATGGAACACCTATCAGAAAAAATTATAATAACTATGAAATGATGGCATCATTGAGAGGAATTGACAGCATTTTTTTTCGTTCACCTGTGTAAACACACGAAGAAAATATCGTTTCATGTAAAGGTACAATTCATCTTACATTTGAAACAATTAGGGAATATAAATTTTGTTCCAGAAAAAAATGAAAAACATACTATATATTCACATCATAGAGAAATCCTTTTCAAACAGTTAATTTGAGCTTCAATGGAGAATGTATGTAAACTCCTGAAAAAAATAAAAGGGTTCAGGAAAATATTGTAAGTCACGCGCGCTTGGAGATTTGGAGCAGTTTTGGTTTGCAACGCCACGTCTCTGCGACGGAGGAAAAGCTCCTCACTTTCGTTCCACCAATCGTAGGCAAACTTGAAACTGCGTCTATATTTGGCGGACCAATAGAAGACTAGTACTGGCAAACATACCCCTATTAAATCGTAATGAGACAAAATGTTTTATTATGTCGCTATTAAAGAAATATTTTGTAAATTTTTATTATTCACATTTTGAACTTCCATAACAAAAAATATTCTGTATATTCTTAACTTCAATAAACTTTATTATTCTCTATATTTAAATGACATCTCAAGATTCGTTGTCTCTCAACGCCTTCCTAGAGAATATAAATTATATTAGAGTTTCTGTAAAAAACGTTTGTGTCTTACTGTAAAATCAATATAGTTTTTATCATAGAATATAGATATCATCGCAAGATATCGTATGTATTTTGTAAAATTCGAATCAGGAATTACTTATAAATATTCCTATAATTTCTTAACTTTATACAGTGGCGTAAGGAACTCAAAGCTTATTGGCATGAAGTGATGTGTATAGTCTATCGTAATTTCACATGCTTTTTTTCAATTCTTTTATACTATTCTTATATGTCAATCGGAATTCAAGAATTATAGAAAACAGTTGAATAAAATATGAATGAATAACACTAATCCTCTAACCAATCGAAAACGTGTGGGCGGAGACGTTGCGTGTCATGGCCGAAAATTGGCCTGATCCACCTGCTACAACCAATCATGCGCTTTGGGGTGTTGTATGTGAAGCGTGGGAGGAAATTGCTAACAGCACGACTTATGCGTCCACCTTAGTTAATTCAATCCCTAGACGGTTGCAAGACATGATAGACTGTGACTGGTATTGGACTCGTTATTAAGTGACCAAAACAGCCCTTTTATGGGTTGAAAAAATGCAAACAAAGAAATCCACAATCTGGTGAGTGTTAAATACTTTGCGTAGAAGACGTTTAGTCTTCTAAGTTAAAGTTTGAAACTAAAAAATACAAATATAAGTGGATTTGAACTAGGTAAGGTCATACTCTCCATCTAGCGACCAGTTACTTTAGCAATGTGCCAAACAACCTGTGTAAAACTTATCGCTCTACCTTCTTGATTCCATGCGATTAAATTATTTGATCTTTTTAATTATACGAAAATCATAGTTTTAATAAAAGTATATTTGACCCGTCCTTTAACAGTTATTAATGATCATTAGAGTAATACGGCTATTAATTATTTTGTTGTTCATACTACCGTGTCTAAAACTAACGAAGTGTAATAAAGACGAGTAGATTTCATCCTCCTTATTTATATTCTTAGCAAGACATACAGATACGAAAGCTATTTTATTGCCACGAATACTGCTAGTTTAAACCAATAAGTGCATATAACATTTTTCTTTATTAAATATTGTGCTCCAAATGTATAATATGATAAATGTAGATACTATATGAATGTATTATTATTGAAAATATTGTTTGGATATAAATTAGTCAACTTAAGGCATATCCATTTCCTATTCAATATTTTTATTACAATCAAGTATACTTTTACGTACTTCCAGCTTAACATCTTTTGGTGAGCTTAGTAAACAATGCTATGATGTATTATCATATCACACTTACTTTTCTGTTAGAATTACAAACTCTCGAATTGCTTTTTGCATCATTGTTTTCTTTAAATATCTGTAGAATTGATTGCTTTTTAATTCAATATTGAATAATTTCTGCTTAGGTTAATTGAATTTAAAAAATCTTTCAAAAATTCCTCGTGAAATATATTTTTGAATACTTTCATTCACAAATGAACAAACTATAAATACAGTGACTAAAGAGTTCATGTATATACATTTTTTAATAGAAACATTGAACTAATGTATTAAAGTATACTTAGACGTCATATACTTAGGAATTGGATCAACGCAATGCAGATTGAACTTCTCAAGTATTCCAACTTTATCTCCTTCAGTTGCTAGCCACAATTTTAAAGGTTCATCAAGCAATCCATCCTTGTATTGAACCTTGAACGATTGAGGGAAATCAAGCAAAAATCCTAATCAGGATGGCGGTTTAAGGTCGAACATTACAATTAATTAATAAAAAAGTTGATTTGCATTGATTGAAAATGTATTTTTCAATGACATTGTAAGCGCATCATTATTCGCAGTGATATTAGAATTTTAAAAGACTACAAAAAATAATTTAATTCGAAGATCCATTGCTTATATTTAAATACATTATTAATTGGATCTATTTAACGGATGAAAATTACTGATAATTGTACTAAGCATTTTGTAAAAGTAAATGATTTTAAGTGGAAACAGCATATATATTGCATAAATTGTGACTCAATCTATATGTCTTCGCCAAATTTCTTACCTCCGCAAACAATGTTGGACAAAATTCTACACTCTCTGTCTTTTCTAAATCTAATAATGAACCTTTAAAAAATTGTACTGATT
Source organism: Laupala kohalensis (assembly GCA_002313205.1). Taxonomy (NCBI): domain Eukaryota; kingdom Metazoa; phylum Arthropoda; class Insecta; order Orthoptera; family Trigonidiidae; genus Laupala; species Laupala kohalensis. The sequence goes on from NNCF01126180.1 coordinate 487,673, forward strand.
TAAACTTTACGGAACTTTAACCAGGAGAGCACTGAAGCTTATTCGAAGACGAAACTCCCGACAAAAGAATCAGCTCACCGAGTTGCGAAAACATTTCTTACCCCGACAGTAATTTTATCTCAAAATATTTTTTTAAACATTTGATTACGTATTTAATGAAGGTTTTGACCTAAAATTTGTAGTTTATATAAACCTCCTGGAACAATGGTTAAAAGAGCGTTGCAGCTGCTTAAGTGAGAAAAAAGCGGGACAGTACCACAAAGTTACAATTCTCTTTTGCTATTACTGAAAATGCATATTTTGCACTTTCATACATTTTTCTATTTTCTATGAAAACTGTTTCATAGAACTGTTTTCAAACGGTGATTTATTTGATGTGAAAGTTTGATGAAAGAATTGACTAATTTGACTAATCGACTCCTTTTTCATGTACAGCTTCATACCAACAAATAATTAAACAGCTTCAGATGAGGGGACTCGCAAAAATCATTCGCTGTGGTTCCTTGGTGACTGAGTAACCAGCTAGTGACTACTTTGAAAATGTTTGATCGTCGTAGAAATTGATATATTATAACTCAGCCAAATTGGATTGATTCAACTGTCATTATACAAGCGTGTTAAAAAAGTATATCACGAGCCAAAGACGAATGGTGTAATCTTTGTCCTTCAAACTGAAATAGTTCTAAAACTGAGTTTCACGGTTCGTATACGCATTTCGACTGACGAAGCTAAAGCAATGTACTTCAGAAACAAATCTTTTAAGGTAAGTGGCATATTGCATGGCATTATTTGTTGTAGAATTCACGCATGCCAAGAAAAAAATCGGAAAACTTTTCCTTCTTTTTGATTGTAAAATTAAAATTTTGTGTTGTTGTTTAAGAGAAAACCAAATCAAAATTACTTGTAAAACGTCATTGAAACATATTAATGATGACTGATTGATGATGATGAAAATGATGACTGAAAGGTTTAAACATGAAAATGAGTAAATGATGTTAATGAGTGTGTTTAATGAATATTAATGAGTGTTAAAAACGAGATATTCTGGGCAAACTATAAATTATACATCTTACAATGGCACTGCAAGTGACACATCTTATTCATTGCAGTTGGTCGGAGCACGATTTAGAACGTAAGAGGAAATGAAAAATATTATTGCTGGTCTTTTCTGCTTTTGTGACCTGTACTAAAACTTAGTGTTTTCATTTCTTTTAAACTTTTTTCTAATACTTTTAAAGCTTATGCATTGGCCTGAACCATTCGAGATATAAAGCTAACGAACTGCACATGCCGTCTAGTTCTTGACTTTTAATAACTGTTTTCAATTTTAAAAACTACTAATATTCGAATTTCCCAGGAGTTACGGGACTTCATCATTTCAGAAAGGGTATTTGCTTTTCCAGCTTTTAAGATGTAAAAACTTTCAATTTTCTAGACCTTTCAAGACGATTGAATCCGTTCCGCTTGTTCACAAGTGTTTGGCATAATCGTAAAACTATACAAATTCAAAGAATAAGATAGTACTGTTCAATATTCGAATTCGTATTAGAATATTTTCATAACTATTTGTTATAAACGATAGGTTAACAACAATTTCATTTAAATTTTACGTCACTCACACTACGATTGTCTATTTAATTTATTAATATTCTATTCAATGTGAAAATAAATTTACGATACAACGCTGACACATTTCATAAACACTTGATGATTAAAATCACATATTCATTATGGTTCTGGAGAACAACTTTTTGAGGCCAAGACTCTAGCCTTCTCTTCAGGTTCTTTACATTCCTTTAGGTTCACTACTACAAATATCAAATGTTGTGAAATAATAAAATATTGTGAAATTCACATGTCAAATTTAAAAACAATACTTCGGTAGGTTTGTAGTAAAATCCTTCAATCTGCCATATTTGTAAATGGCGTCGTGCTATCATGCTATACATATTTTCATTCTGGCGTTAGAGTGTAGTAGCAGATCCATAGTGAATATATGATTTTAATCAAGTGATTATGAAATATATGTGTTGAATCGTAAACTGATTGTCTTTAATATATTTGCAAACTGAATGGAATATTAACAATTTCATTTGTTGTACAAAATTCACAGAATTACATAGCATGGTTCAATTTTTGTATTCGTGATGGGAGGTGATGGCGAAATATTTCTCCAGCCCCCCTTTTTCGATTGTTAGTTAATAATGACTGTGACGTGCAAAAATTCAAGTTTAGTTGTACAAAATTCCTGTACATTTGTTTTTTCGATTTGCGATATGGGGGGGTGGGGGTGGATGGACATTACTTTTTGACAAGTTTTATCAACTAGCGTTTTCCAACTTATATTACTATCCACATTAATACCCACATTACGCTCTGATTTGCACCATGGAAGTGACACACCGTTTTGATAATTACTGGTGGATCACGTTCTGAGAACCTATTAAGTAAATTTTGTGAACCAATCATCAAGCACTAAGATTTTGATGGGTTCTGCTACAAACCTAGAGAACAAGCCCAAGTGTGGAGTGATGTGAAGTCTTATTTTCTGCACGATAATATTTAATATTTCGATGTGCGTCCAATCAGATAAATTTGGAGGTCGTCAGGGTACGTATGGTATTCACTAAATTTGAAAGATTTTCCTATATCGTTTACAAAAATAAGAAACGCTACAGGTCCTAAAACTGTCCCTTGAGCAACAACTCTACAGGTTTTAAGAGCTTTCGATTTTATTTATTGGATTTGAAGAGTTGTTCGCGGCCAGTTAAATATTCACGGAACCATTTTCATGTTGGATTAGCAAGACCCATGTTTTTGTATTTAGTTAGAAGAATCAAGTAATTTGAAAGCATTAGAAGTATGCTAATAGGTCGATAATCACGTGACGTGGGATGTATCTTTATTTTTTTGCAATGGGTGAACGAGACTCATATTCCATGCAGTTTGACAAGAACCACTGCGGAGAGAAAAATGTATTATGCCTGTAATGACTGGTATTGCTATGTGAAGACAAAGTTTTAGAGTCTAGCATTTATGCAATCAGATCCACATGCATTACATTTGAGTTAAGTGTTTAAGAAGGATCTATTTGATAGTAAACAAAGGATTGTCAATTGTCACCGTAGAAGCTTCTTTTATTGCGTAATAAAAAAAAATGGCGTGAGTGGTGCACGATGAGTCGTTTCAAAAGAGGACAGAGTGAGTCGAACCAGCAGATCTATATGACAGTAGTAGATGTCTCCTAGTATAATCGAATCTCGTTAGTTAACTTTGCTAAGAAATCTCTATTTAAACAAATATTCAGCATTTTTGTTGATTTTGTAGATAAAATCTTTATATATCTAATCATTCTTGCTCATCACCAAGTCATCCTGCCAGAAAGAAATTGTAGCTTTTCATATTAAAGTTCCACTGTGACTACTGAAAAGAGAGCCCTCCTTCCTCTATCCACCTCCTCCTCGTATCAATGACTCTTACTATTACTAACAACTCCTACTAACCCCTTCACGTGGGCCAAGTGACTGATAAACCCAGCTAAGCGACCCACCCACAAGCAATAGCCTACCACCCACATCCTACCTCCTACCTCCTATCTCTCCTTGAAGATAAGCTTCAATAGCACGCTACTTCCCATTTGCAAACACTACAATGGAAATTTTTTAAAAAATTATAGGTTGTTTCCTTGTTTCTGGAATTTGGTTCATATTTAACGACACTTGAATATCATGTTAAGTTTTAATTGTTCTTCGTAATCTTGTTTTATTTTAGTACTGAAGATGGCTGCCATGCGTCCGAAGCAGCTTTTTGCTAATAATAAGAAATACTTACTCAACCTGGATATCATGTAATTTCACAACCAAAGGGTCATTAAATAGATATCAGATTAACATTTTAATGCACAGAAAACTATATTTTGCTAAAAACGATTTGCTTTTGTTATAATTTCAATGAGCTGTGAAATTTCTACAATTAGTTGTTTTTATATCTACTGTGATCTTAGATTGATCTCAAATACTTATTGTGTTCTAAGTTTAACCTAAATGACTAATTTTATGATAATAATAAAAACATTAGCAAGAAACTGTGTTTTTATTTTTACAAAACCCCCTTCATCAAATGTACTCCCCGAGATGAGTGCCCCACTGTGTACCTTATAAGGACGCTGGATCAAAAGCCAATAAAATTTTTTAAAAATATTTTCTCTCAAATTTAATTAAATGACGTTTCTGAATAGAAAGTAGCTAGATAGTCTATCTTTCTTTAAGTGTTAATTTGAAATCAACAGCTTGTATAGTTTTGGAACTGTGAAACTTTGAAGATGACGACACTGTTGCTATGACGGAGACGAACCCACTTAAAGCTGACTCTGATACTGACTGACTAAATTGAGAGGCATGTGTCGTAGAACGTTTATTCAGGGTTCGCAGGAATCATCACGAAACTAATTGGGGAGTAATTTCGTCGCGTCACGGAATTTTGACTCCATTATTTTCAAAATACAGAAACGAAAATAAAAATTTCAAAAAATCATGAAGTTAAACTCAATTTTCTCTTCTTTTTGTTGTTAACATCGAAATCAATAAAAATATTTCGAAAATCTCTGAGACTTGTCATGTACTGCTGTGAAAAGTACTAGTTCACTTAATAATATACTCAGCATGAGGGAAAAAATTTATAATATACTATTTATCTACTCACTGGGTGGGGATTACAACAGTTCACGTTTCCTTGCATCCTGGTTATTCCCAGTAGTCACCAGGTTTCCTTATTAAATTGTCTGACATTTTATGTGAATCCAATACTGTATGCTCCAGTTTTCTCTAATTGGATAATAACCTGTAACAATATTTTCACAAGTAACTTTCCATTTGTAGCAATCTGCTAGCGAAGGTACTAATTAGTTACTCGTAGTTCAGGTTGAAACCAATGTTACAGCAGAGGAATAAATATACTCACGAGAGCAGGAGTGGCTAACAGATTTTGATAGTTTGAAGTGATGTACACAAAATCAACAAATCCGCAAGTTTATAATGTAGGGTACAGTGGGGTAATCCATATGGGGCAATAATCCGCTATGATTTTGTGGTGATGTTTATCTCGATTGTCGCTATATAGTGCTCTACGTGTGGTAACACCTTTGTTGATGACTGTAATTTCCCTTCAGTGTTCACACAAGACAAAAATAATGAGGTAAGTATATTTTCTGACGTTTCGTTGTAATAATCATGTTTCCAGAGTATATCAGTGTCCCCTCTCTCTTACAACGAGTAATATTATCACACAGTTTAGCTTTAGAGTTATGTGCTAATTTCTGTTTTTGTGTTATGAGATGATGGGGAATGGCTTGTTTTTCTTCCGCTGCCGCTAAAAGTGGAAAAATATACAGTGATGGGGCAGACGTCCGAAATACGGACCTTTTCCGCAGGACACAGACAGTACCTCCTTCTCGTTGTATTTTTCTCTCACCTTTTCTTTTACCGTTTTAGCCCTGTAAGACACAATATATTATTCATAAACATTTTAAAGTATGGACATTGTCGCGGTTCGTGCACTTCCCAACAATGGGGACCTCCTTGGGATTACGTCTAGGAGAGGTAAGTCCGCGAGTCGTCTAGTGAGTGAAGGAAGTCTTAGGAAGGTAGAGGAATCCGCAAAGGTTGGCCGGGACGTGACGAGAAGGAAAGGTCGCAGATGCGGCGAATGAACTGACTTCAGTCTGGTAAAGTAATGTCCACTGACTTACATGCGGGCTGCATCATTAGAGAAAGCTGTCGAACGTGATAATTGGGTTTGCAGTTCGGGTGTCCTAGTGACACTTTTAGTAATCAGTGCTCAGTGTGAAGTAGGTTGGGAGTGACTCCTGTCTTCGTCAAGGAACGATGTCTATACAGGGATTCATGTAAAAATGGGAGACTAAAATCCACCCTATCAAACACAAACTTGACGGGAAAAGCAGCGTTTTTTTAAACACTTTCTGGATTTATATTGTTATACCTGAATTGTTCACGTGATACACTGAGTTGCCACGATACCTTTAAGAATTTTCTTGCATACGGCCAATCATAACCATGCTATTCACTACGTAACTTGCAATACGTTTTCAGCAATTTCGAAGAAATCCTTGTTAGAATTCGGAACAAACGTATTTTGTGATTTGCTTATTACATCGCCCAGGGAAATCTCAATGGTTTCCCTCTAGAAATCTTGGTTCTTATATGTAATTGTATTTATTATCAACTTGTGAATTGTTTCAGCAAATAGTCGCTTTACTGAATTCTCTGATATTGCAATGATTTTTACCGCTGTCATTCTTATCACGGTGAATTGTGAAAGAGTAGATTTATTTTATTTCACATCTCCGAATAAGTGATGGATTTATTTCATAACGGTATACACGATATTTTGTGATATTTTTGAATTAATATCATGATAGAGGAGGCAGGTCAGTTAGTCATGATAGTTTCAGTATTGTGAATAATAAAATACATATTAGAAAATAAATCATGTCTTTTTTACCTTTTTCTATGAAAAACTGTTCAATAACAAGTGATGTGTCCTTTTCGTTGATCTATTCTAAGTAATCTCAAAGTATTTTCTTTTCAATTATAATAATCGCTGGATGGTGCGCGTGTCGAATCAACTCCAATGAAAATTTGTCTCATTTGCACGAGCGCAGATGATTGAATTTTGAGCGATACTTACCCGGCCGGCTACGGTCATGCACTGGGCTATGTAGAATCAAATGTTACTTCTTTTATTAAAGATTTTACTTTACTTTTTAGGAAGACTATTCTAAATATATTTATGTATTTTAGTTTAGTTCAAAATTAATATAACAAGACATCCCAACAATGTAAAGCGAATTTTAAACTTCAGTCATTTTTTTCCAAGTGGAGTCCACTTGTGTTTATTAACAATTGCAGTGTTTGCATGCGTCTCCGGTGATTACTTCTATTACGACTTCAACATACTTCGGCTAATTAGATAGACACTATGTGCTTTTGTTATCTTTCAGTTACCCTGTTCCTATCATGTACAATTCCAGTGTTAATTTCTCTGCTATACCAATAATTTCTTTAATCATTTTTTCCCTATAATTTTCTTCACTTTCCCTAACCTTCATATTCTTTCATTTTCGACTATTTGTCGTTTTAATATCATTACAGAAGCATAATCTTGAAATATCTTGCATGAAATTACCTCATTCCCAATTATCTTCCAATCATTTATTACCGTCTTCCCCATTCTTAGCATATTTCACATTTGCTATCCATCATTCTCTTATAGCCAGTAAAAGAGATTCCTTTCATTGCCCGTTAAATGCAAATTCCTCTTTAAAAAGATATCAAAATATATTCAAATATAATTATACAATCTCAATGGAAATAAAATATTCTCAAATGTAAAATGTAGTATAATAAAGGTAATAGTAAAATGTAGAATACTGTAAAATTTTAATGAAAATACGTGTAGGTCACCTTGATGATAAGATCTTACATTGAAAATTCTAAGTTTCATCTCTCTGTATCATGCATCCGTGTACCTACATGTGGAGGCGATATGTCAGGTGAAAATGGCGACGAGATGGGAAATGAACCCGGGTCTCCTGGATTGATCGCGGAGGTGTTAATCACTACACAACCCGTTCTCTGTACCATGATCGTCCATCGCTTAGAGTCAGTCAACCAGATGGCGATACCCGGTGAGTTTGTGATTTTCCTTCGCAAAGTTATCATTTCAAGTACTCATTCAAGTATTCAACGACTTTATGGCCATTATTACTTTTGGGACTAGTTGTTCAAACTGTAAGGTTCAGTTTTTCGAAAAGATATGTATGATGTAAGGTTCATGATAGTCATTTTCCCTTGGTGTTGAAGTACCTCTTTGTCAATCAGTATTATCCTATCGGTATTAGAGTAGAAAATTATTTTTGAAATACAATTTTTCATCCCGTAGTGAATACAAGAACATTGAACCCGGAGCATATGAATCCTAATGAAACTAAAGTTTTTGCAGACAAAGAAAATTTTTCAGTGGAATTTATGGAACAAATTCACTTGTTCAAATTATTTTGCGATCGGACCAATTATGATTTACGGAAATTCAAATGGTAGGATCTGTAGCTCAGGAATCAAGGCAAAAAAAAAGACGGGAGTCAGAAAAATATGAAATTCAGTGTACGAGTATATACGCACGCAGGGATACTGTATGTCGAACAACAAGTGTAAGAACTGAACGCAAGTTATTATTTATTCTGAGCGACAGCATAAAAATAACTATACAAACGAAACATGAATTACAAGTAAAATCAACTTCATGAATTAGATTAAGTAAAGCACGGTACTCATTCTATTTCTTACTCCTATGTAATAAAAGCACATACAAGTACATCTCTTCAAAATAGATTCGTAGACTTGGGAATATAGAGGATTGGATTTTTTAATGGGGGTTTAGGGCTCACTAACATCGAGGTCATTAGAGTCCTTTATTCAGAGGATTGGATTTCTATTATATTTATTATAATACTTTTACAGGATGATTCAAAATTTCCTTTGACACACTTTTAAGATAAATGAGACATACAGAGAAAAATCATTTTTTCGCCATAGAACATGGGGTTGCAAACGTTAAAGAGATCGTAGCTCCAATAACGTAAGTACAAGGAAGAATACCAGAAACAGTGTAGTAAACATATTTGATGGAAAACCAATTGATGTGGCACGGAAGCAAAATAGTATGGAGCATATCAAATATATTAACAGTTGAGGAAAACCTAAGCTTGAACTAAATCCCATTTTTGGATTTCTTAAAGTTTTCGCATGAAATGACTCTGCCTAGAGAAATATGAAATGACTCGCTTTCAAAACCCTCCAGCGGTCGCCTTTTACAGTGTTTCTGGTATCCTTCCCAGTGCGAACTCTGGAACTACTCTCCTTCCAGAGGACGCTGTTGCGTCTGCTATCCCAAGTTCTACATAGTGATAATGATTTAACTCTATATGCCTGACTTACCCTTAAAACTTGTCAAAGTACTTTTGAACCATCCAGTATACACCATACTATAATTATATAATGTATTGCAATTTCCTATTTATAAAGCGTAACTTTTTAAAAATATCCCTTTTTCTCCCCTCATCCTAAACGTATTGCCACAAATAAGGTATCATTACAAAGATTATATTCTGATCTTTAGAACATTTGTAATCCTACATAATAAATATTCACCCGGTAATATTTATTTTATAATTAGTTTTTATGAGCCCAAAGGGGAATGAAGAGAAAGTTATAGACTCTCTTTCTTAAATGCGATCCTCACCTTCTCGTGGCGGTTTCTGTTAACACAAACGAGGCTGTGGCGACCGAGTATTGACGGGATAACTATACACAGTTGCACAAGGTAGGAAATGCCCGAGCGTGTCCATTGAACATCTAAATGGACTAGACCGGTGTTCAGGTATAAAGGTGGCAGACCCATCAAGAACACTCTGAGATATTGGACAATAACCAGTACCCTCTCAAATCAAAACTATTACAGATACTAAGGCAAAGGAAAAACGAACAACACTGGTGAAGACCCTTAGCATGAAACTGATAATGATAATCGGAACATGCAATGTAGTACGTACGCTAAGAAGGGCTGGGAAATCGCTTTTTTTTGAAGCGATAAAGAACATTACCGCTTGGACATCCTCGGGATGTCCGAAATAAGATGGAAAGACTTTGGTGAGTTAAATACAACAGATGAAGTAACCTTCCTGTACTCTGGTACAAATGATGAAAATGAGAGCCGAAATGGCGTCGGCCTACTAATCACTAAAGTCACGAAGAACAGCTTGATGAGATGGGAACCAATCTCAGACAGAATAATAACTGCTCGCTTCAAAGTCTAAATTAGAAATGTAAGTCTAATCCAATGTTATGCCCCAAGAGAAAGTTCACATGAAAATGTGAAAAATAATTTTATTCACTACTTGAACAAACCTTCAGTAGACTCCATGAAAAGACATAAAAATTTTAATGGGTGATCTAAATGCTAAAACTGGCGATTAAAATGAAAGCTCAGAACAAATAATGGGGACACACGGACTAGGACAAAGAAACAATAATGGTGATTTGTTTGTAGACTTTTGTGCACATCATGACCTAGTGATAGGTGGAACAATTTTTCCACGTAGAATACACCACAAAGTAACCTGGGTTTCACTGTCTCATAAAACACAAAATCAAATTGATCATGTAGCAGTTAGCAAGAAATGGAGAAAATCACTCTTAGATGTACAAAACAAAAGAGGTGCTGATATTGGTAGTGACCACCACCTACCATTAGCGACTATTCGAGTCAAAATCCTATCCTGAAAGAACATATCAGGTATACAAAGAAAAAGATATGACATAGCAACACTAAAAAATCCCGAGATAAGTAACACATTCAATATAACTCTAAAGAACCGATTTGAAACCTTGATAATACTGAGCAAGACGTAGAAAGTTACTGGAATACGATAAGGTCCGGGATAAATGAAGTCAGTGAACAAATATTGGGTTTTGAAAAGTCGCAGAAAAAAGGATGGATGTCAGAAGGTGCGTGGGGAAAGATTGAAGATGAAAAAAAGATAAAACTACAGAAAAAATTAAGAAAAACTAGGCCAAACGTGTATTTACAAGATCGTTATTCCGCTGTTGATAAGGAAGTAAAAAAATGTGTGCAAAGTTACCAGAAGGTATGGATTGTAAATATGAAAAGGCAAGCAGAGGAGGCTGCTAAAAGAAATTACATAAAAGAACTTTATGCAATTACCAGGAAGCTTTCTTGCAAGAATAAAATGAGAATACTCCCCGTAAAAGATCGAAGAGGGAAACTCCTAACTAATGAGGAAGAACGATTGCAAAGATGGCATGAATACTTCAACGAAGATTTTAACACTAAGAATGATGAACCAAATGCTGGGCATGATGAGAGATGTGACGAGGAGGATAAGGAAAATTAGGAGAGAGAAGTGGTATTGATAATATTACTGCAGAAGTCCTGCTAAATGACGTCGGTACTACCACAAAGATCATCTCCCACTTTTTTGGGAAGAATTTGGAAAAATAAAAAGACCCCAGAAGAATGGAAGAAAGGGCTTTTGATAACGTTACCCAAAAAAGGAGACCTAACAAACGGCAACAATTGGCGTGGCATCACACTATTGTCAGTACCCAGTAAGATATGGTAAAAATTCTATTGAATAGGATAAAGAAGACATAAAAAGAAATACGAAGAGAGCAGGCAGAATTCCGGCCAGGAAAATAATGCGTTGATCAAATTAACAGCTTAAGGATTATTTTTTAATAAACCACAAAATAGAGAAGTCGCATTTATGCAATTTTTGTGGATTTCAAAAGGGCCTTAGACTCCCTCAAAAGAGAATGGATTTGGGAGGTGTTTGAAAAGTATAAAATATCAAGAACACTGATAGATTTGATAAAAGAACTATACACTGGTTTCAGATGTTACATCGTACGCAATGGAAAAGCATCAAGGTGGCTGTCTGTCAATTGTGGAGTCAAACAGAGATGTGTCTTGTCCCCTCTGTTATTTATAATCCTAGATGATATAATGAAGAAAGTAACAGCTCAAGCAAAGAGAGGTATATGATGGGGTTTAATGGGGTCCTTGGAGGACTTGGAATATGCGGACGACATCTATATTCCGTCAGAAACGTTTAATGAAATGAAAAGTAAACTTGAAGATCTACGTAAAGAAGCGCGTAAAGATGGCTGTCCTTCAATCCTAAAAAACTAATCTATGAGATTGAATACAACTATACAAGGAAATTTTGAAATACAACAAGAAAAAAATGAAGGAGTCCAAGAGTTTACATATTTGGGAAGTGTAGTGACGCATCAGGTGGTACGAAAGAAAACGTAAAGCAGAGAATTGCAAAGGCAAATGTCAGTTTTATACAACTGAGAAAATCTGGAAGAGTAGAAACATCTCTCTTAAAACTAAACTCCGTATATACAACTCATATGTAAAGTCTGTACTTCTCTATGACCAGAAACTTGAAAGATCACAAATCAGATAACACAGCGTCTGCAAGGCTTCACAAATCGCTGTTTAAGGAGGATTTTTAATATCAGATGGCCACTGGTGATATCAAATAAAGAATTACTGGAAAAAGCTGGCGAAATTCCAATAAACCTCCAAATCAAACACAGTAAATGGAATTGGATCGGTCACTTCCTACGAAAACCCAGGAACGCAATTGAGAGAGAAGCACTCTGCAGGTACCCCCAATGCAGACATCCAACACCTTCTGGATTTCTCGCTCAAGTGTGGGACATGATGCAGCTGTAACAACTATAGCTAAATGATATAGCATCAATCCCTGCCCATTCCAGTTCCCATAAGACGCAATCTATAACCACATTCCAGTTGACAGGTCCGCTGGCTGATCTTGGGGGCACCCCATCGTCGCCTCCTGCATTATTCTCTCACCACCTATCTCCAAGACCATTGAACTTTCTTCAAAGTACGATTTCACTATATTAAGTTGATATTTTGGCAGTCCCTTCTTCTGCAAAGTTTCTATAATGATTGTCCATTTTGCGTTGTCGAATGCCCCCTGGATGTCCAGGAATACACAAGCGCAATATTTTGTATCACGTTTTGATATTTTCTCTATAATGCGTCATCTGTACTGAGCCCTGGCATGAAACCGTATTGCCGGGTATTCAGTCCCGTGCTCCTGCAAATAGTGAAGTATCCGAGACGTCAATATTTTGTCTAGTAATTTGCTGTAAGTCGGAATCAGGGAAATAGGGTGATACGATGTAGGATTATTCGCTGGATAATCATTCTCTTTCAGAAACAATTTCAATACACTAATCTTCCAGTTACGAGGATAATAAAGTGCTCTTAAAAAATCATTGTATAAGTCCCGCAGTGGTTTCAATAATATGTCCATCGAATTTTGCATCGTATCGTGATTTATTTCATCATATCCCGCAGCTGTATTTCGACTCATCTTTTTTGCGTTCTGTGTTATTTCATCCTTCGTTTTTTCCTCTACATCCTCTCCCGTCAACACATATGTCCAAGATATTAATGCATCCGTTTTGAAATTTGTTTCTAGTAGTACCTGACCTGTATCATTCCATGTTTCTGTATCAGTTTTGTCGTGCTGCAATACGTAGTCCGTCTCTCTTTACGTCTCATTTTGTTTGTACTGATTAAGTAAGGGAGACCCCACGTAGTTCTGGCAAATGATCGTCTTACAAATTCTTCCCAACTAGCGTGTTTTGCATCTGGTATTTCCTGTGTGTACAACTTTATCCGTGTATAATGTCGTAATACGTCAGCATAATCCTCCCCACACCTTTTCGCACGCTGAAGGGCATGCCGGTTGTGGTTCATTTCTCGCTCTCGCCTGATCAAATTTGGAGTCCACCAATGGACACATTTCCTATCCGCTCTCCTTTGCTTGATACACTGCGCACATACGCGTAGAAACCCCAGCTGCATGCCGTCCACCCTATCATTAATTGTTTTATCACTTCCACAGAGCAACAGTTCCATTTCTTTTCGTATTGTCCCTTGTTTGTCGCGTAATAGTTCCCAGTCTGTTTCTGTAATTGGTCACCGTATCCTCCTGTCCCCTATCCCTGGTAGCCTTTCGAGCAATGCAGACACATATTTCCTTTTGATCACTATGAACTCCGTCCTGTATATTCCACGAGGTAATTTCCAGTATTTTCCATTTATTCACTAATGTTACATCTATCACTGATTCACCCCTACTACCAATTAATGTCGTAGCTCCATACTCATTAAGCTCTATCATCCCCGTGTTTTCAAGTGTTTTTCTCCTTTTATTGGTGCACTTGTCCTCCAAAAATCTAGTGCGGGCATTAGTATCAAAACATGGTCGAATTTCTTTTCCTCTCGTTTCTGCCAAAAGATTCCGTAAATTTTCCAAATCTCTGATCAAATCATTAACATATTGACAATAATTGTGAGTACCTTTGATAATATATTTGATCATAGTTATGACACAGAAATATGACCGTGTAATACTGGCCTAATACGAACGGATGACGTGACGCAGGTTCTCAGTTTGCTTGTTACAATATCTCATCTCTGCCATGCACAAATTTCAGTACGAACCAATCGATAGCGTGCATCCTGTTAGAATACATAGTTTGCCATCTCGTTACTCCTCAAACTTTCATGTTATTCTTTAAAAAAAACTTGCGAGATTACATTATGTGGTGTAAATTTCCTGAATTTTACTCTCTGTGCAACTATGCACCCGGTTGAGGGTTAGGCCCTGCGCACATTCATCCTACGAAGCAGTGCCTCGTCCCGCCGATCCGTGACAAGCCATGTACATAATTCCCACATTATTTTCACCTTTAATCCCCCTCACACAGGCTCAGCTCAACAGTATGGTACTTCGTAACAAACAATACAAAGTACTTTTTAACCTAAAAATTTAAAAAAATGACATTTAAAAAGCAAAAGAACTGTTCAAATTACTTTTGAAGGCACCTCAAGTCTATGAAAACCCTGTTGTTATTTCGAAGCAGTGTGAATCGATACATCATATAAATGACAGAACCAGAGCATTCCGAATTATCCCTAAGGCTGGCAACCTTGACTCTACGCCACTTCGAGCATCTGTGTCCGTGACACCGCGCGCACTGGATGTAGCGGTGTATTTCGCATTTACGGCCGCAGAATGACAACTGGAACTTCGGTTCTTCGACCCTCGACAAGGCTATTCTCGTTCTACAAAGGGAGAACGAACTCCGGCCTCAGAAGTGGATGGTGTATAAAAGTGGTCAGTGAACAGATTCATATCTCACCCAAAACGTTAATGGAATAAGTGTCGGGAAAATTAATATAAAGTTTTTGCGGAACCGTAGGAACTGCAGGAATCAGGATGGAGCGAATATTGTAGAGGAGAGGTGATATTGTTATGTAAATAAGATTATCTCCATTTGTCAATCATTACATGGTATAAACCACACTCCCATTGCGCGTTTGTCCGATGACAATTTTATCAATAGTTATTGAAGGGATAGTATTCCGGTTTTGCTACTTGATAAATGTATTATCTGTGAATATATCTGGAATTTCCACTCCATTAAAACAGGAAAGGAAAATAGGAAAGTTCTAATATTATCGATGGGTTGTTGGCTAGAAATGGAATCAGAATATGTTTAATAAATAAGATTGGAACCTGCATAACGTAATGTGTAGAAACGATCTTAAAATATTGATATGAAATCAATATTTCATTTTACATTTTGTATAACGTGAATCAATCAGTCAGACTCCGCATATCACAATATCTCTTGAAATGATATGAAGTTAAGTGACATTCCAGTATTCTGGAGAACACTTCTATCTACTCATAAACTAATACGAATATACTTATCTAAAACATTTATATCTGTGCAGATGATACGACCAGTTTTTGAGATAAAAAGGTTCGATGTTTATTATTTACATTACGAGCCATTGTAAGCAATATGAAAATGAGCCCGAAAATTTTAAATATACCATGATTTAATAATATGTGTAGTCAATTTCATATAGGATTTAGGATTAATTATTTATTTCAAACTTCAAACAACGTACTCATCGCGCTGGGAGTAGGGGAAGTTTCCAAAAGTTACGAATGAACATTTATTGTTGTACTTAAAAGAAGTACTAATATTGAAAAAAAACCCGTATGGAATGAAACTTATGACTAAGTTTTATAAAGTGATATTAAACACTTTAACTACTTGAAAGATAAACAAAAAGAAAATAATTGACTTTGAGAGAACTTATGAAGTTTCAATGAAATTTCGGTGAGAGAGGGGCGCTGCCAGGTTTATTTATCCCAGATTACTCAACTCCTACTATTTGTTTACAGGATCTTCTTATGATTTCAGCGGTGTTTTGTATAGAAATTTTAGACCAGAGATAAAGTTAACGAAGACTAACAAAATTTACAAGAAAAAGATAATACATTGAAATAGAATCACGAAACTCAAAAATAAGTATTTGTAAAGCAATACCAACCGTGTATCATTAATAGTTGGAGTAAATGAAATGAGTAATTATTACAAAATAATTGTACAAAGATAAGATTTACTTTAAAATACGAGAAAAACTAGCATTTTTCATGGATTTTGGCACAAACACAAATTACGTTGACACGTTTTAAAATGCAACTATGAAATATTTTATGATATTTCCTTTAATTTAATAGCTGTTTCATTACATTCGGCCTGTCCGCCGAGGAGATATAACCGTGTGTAAGGAGATGTGAGATGTGCGTAACTTCGAGTCTACATAATTTCTGCGCTGACAGAAACGGCACTGGCAATGAGTGGAAATTTCACTCAGCGTAACTTTCGCGACACCATTTGGGTATATTCGTATAAATTAACCATCCTGCCATGATGAATCACAATGAAGTCGAAAAGAAATCAAGTGTCACAGGGGTACCTTTCGTGGGTTGCTTAGATAGTGAAACGTGAAAAATACAAATGTCAACATTGTACAATGTGTCTATCTGTAAAGGTTAACCGAAGTGTTGAATTGATAATGTTGAAAATAAACATGGGCACTTCCACGCCAAAGGGGTCATGGTTGTGTGGACTGGTCTAAGAACTTGTCCAAAATTATTTCAGCGGATTCTATGTCTCACTCTAAGTATTCACCCAAATTTTCAGCTCTACAAGTGTGATCTGCGATTTTTCCAGTCAACTTCCCTTTTTAGCACTTTTAAAGGAAACAATCTCAATATTTCTTTAATTACTTCTCACATGTGAATTTCTCTTTTAAAAGTCTTCAAACGAGAAATCTAAATATACTTGCATCTTCTTTAACAAATTCTTCCTTTGGCGGTAATTTCAACAATTCAAAACAAAGTTGCAATTTTTCGAAGTTAAATATATCAAAACTTCATTCTCACTTTTTTCAGCTCAAAAGCATCCGTTTTATATCTACTTAAAAAAAATTCGTTGGGTATCTGAATGTTTCGTCGAAGATTCAAGAAAACTACAAATATGAAATTTAATTCATCATTGATCATTAGTTTTTTGTAATTTCGCGACACAGGAAGTCTGCGACCGTAAAAAGTGGGATATATTCAGATTTGACGGAAAATTTCGTGTAAGCAGAGAATATTTTCGCATTTACTTCTCGAACATGGGGTTCCATGGAAATATAATAATTACTAGTTCTCTCACAAGAACACCACGTGAGTCCACGCGTGCTATGGCCGGTTACACCCGTAACCCAAACATCTTGTAGTTATTGAAGGGCAATAATTTAGATTTAATTTCACCGGCATTACATTCAAGTGGCTGATGAAAAAATGTTAGACATAGTTAAAATGAAGTAGTCGCATCATATCGCGGTTTTATACTTCTCTAAGATTAAACTAACAGTAGTATTCTGATTGTCTTTATTTGAGATTGTTTTGAGGTTAATTCTATGCGAGAATATTGTTATAGACAATTGCTCTGTTTTCAGTTTATCACTTTATTAGTATTCACTAACAACTGACCAACGTTTCAATGCTGGTTAGCATCTTCCTCAGGGTCGCTATAATTTAAAATACAAAAGTCTGGGTTACATTTGTATCTTCAGAGTAATCAAGTACATGGAATTTAAAAATTTATACATTGAAACCAAATAGTTCTACACTATTAAGCAACATATCAAGGTCATCAATAAAAAAGTACTACTTATCATACTTATTAGAGAATCAATATATTCTACATTATTACACCTTCATTCTCACATGCCTGATAATTATTCGTTCAAAATTGCTTTACAACTCCATTTTCTCAAGAACATACACATAGACATTGTCTTAATAAAACTTAATACACATAATCAATTCATATACAGAATCAATACACATAAAAACAACTTTTAATATAAACTCGCACATTGAAACCAACATTTTTACCGATGATTATGATAGTTTATTTCATGTAATGAATGTATATTGACTTTTATAATTTATTGTATTAATTATAAAGAATTAAGAATTCTCTCATTATTATTAAGAATTTGTAAGACACTGTTGGTACCTTATTTTAATATTTAATGTTGGCACAATTGAATCTTATCAGTTGATGCTTTTGAACATGAAAGATGTTATGTATAATCCTATATTCATGGAGTGTGTTTCTGACTAGGTGAACCTGCTGTTTCACTGATTAAGTTTTATTAAGATGATGTCTGTGTGTACGTTCTTGAGAAAATGAAGTTGTAAAGCAATTTTGAACGAATAATTATCAGGCATGTGAGAATGAAGGTGTAATAATGTAGAATACATTGATTCCCTAATAAGTATGATAAGTAGTACATTCTTTTTATTGATGACCTTGGTATGTTGCTTAATAGTGTAGAACTATTTGATTTCAATGTATAAATTTTTAAATTCCATGTACTTGATTACTCTGAAGATACAAATGTAACCCAGACTTTTGTATTTTAAATTATAGCGACCCTGAGGAAGATGCTAACCAGCATTGAAACGTTGGTCAGTTGTTAGTGAATACTAATAAAGTGATAAACTGAAAACAGAGTGATTGTCTATAATAATATTATCGCATAGAATTAACCTCAAAACCTTCTCCTATTATCAGCAACATAAATTCAATTCGTTTCTTATTCCATGTCTTATGGCAATGTACAGGTCATGAGACCTGCTCTTCCACCTAGCTGTGACTTAGGTGATGGAATTCGGAAGGAGAAATGGTAGGTTGCCGGAAAACTTATGGTACCGAACCTACATTTGTAAGGGGTAGGTGTGGGAAACTCCAGCACTAAACCTCCCCTTCTTCGACCGAGCAGGTATTTAACCCTCGCTCTACCGTTCAGCGATATGGTGGAGGAGAAGGCGTTACCGCTAGATTACAGTTGTCGGGCTATCCTCTCTTTACCATTGACCACCTAAATATTTCTTTAAAAACTACACTATTTTAGGATATTGGGTCAATTTCTTTACAACCTTAATTCTTCAAGCTGATCGTCACAAATCCTACCGGATAAGCCTCCGCTACAAGGAAAGAAGGGAACTGGTTCGAAATCAAAGGGAAAAAAGCAATGTCTCGAACTCATCAAAATGAGGTCTAGACTTTCCAACCCTTTAGTAGTAAAATGATTTAACTGACTTAACTGAAGAAATACTTTATCTTCTCTCCTAATTTACCGACCTAGGGTTTCAATGGACAATATATTCTTTTCAATATACTTGCGCCACCATGACTTTGTTACTAATATCACGAGAATCTCGCGTTGCAATATTAAATATTCAGTGCTGAGCTGATGAAAAGTCGGTTGAATGTATTTTTTCGGAGTGTAAACCTTGTCTGTTTCACACGGATTTCGTTTTATTGATCAAAACCTGTCTCCTGACACGAATTTTTAGTTTCAATTTGGAAATGTAATGGCGAATAACATTAATGTACTACACTAACTACATTCTCATTGCAGTGTGGTTTGTATTTAGGATCGAATATTTATCTGAAAAAATATGGAGTTCCTTCACAGTTTTAGCAATGTACATTTGTACAAATTTAACAAAGGAGCAAACTTCATGTGGTCCTTGAGTATCTTCATGTTAACAGAATGAATCGTTAAGCTGTTTCTTCTGGACGATATTCCCCTTACAATTAATATATTATAGGTTCTTCACCCTTTCTTTCTAAATCTACTCGCATTTATAAGCAACTTGATTTAATCCTTCCATTACATTCTTTCAACTGTATCTCACATACCAGCACCCACTTTAAACAGCTCTAGCGCGTAATGAAGCAATGTTCACAAAGCAGTGGTTGATTGTTCAAAATATCAAACAGCTGGTTTATTTGAGAAATCCACGTGTACTGAATATGAGGGTTTTCTAGACTAAAAGAAAAATTAAGCGTTTTTTAGGCAAGAGCCATGGACCATTGAACTTGTGGAGATTCTTCACCAAATGAAAAATCTACATGAAATTTACGTTAGTCCATTATTTACCCCATCATACTGTAAATTTGACTAGTAGGGTTTCTCAAATAAGCAATTCAATTCAATATAAATTATAATAATAAATATACTGTCAAAAAAGCAGTTAGAAACTGCGTACAATGGCGTGAAGGACAAAAATCTAATAGCAATAAACACGTTGAGGACAAAATCAATTCCAATGATGGCGAGCCCTAAAGCCCCACAAAAAAAAAATTCCCAATGAAGGGAGAGGCGGATTAATACTTTATCAAAATATGTTCTCTCTCCCTCACTCCATGTTAAATTTTATATCATTCACTTTGTGCTAACTAACTGATTTCATTTATGACGCAAATATAAAGAAATGTTTCATAATAGTTTTATCAGTGAACGCTAAGGGCACCAAACCAAGTTCTTTTTAATGACTCTATGCATGGGAATATTTTCATGGAAACGTACTAGAGATAAATCATGCTGCAGGAAATGAAATCAAGCTTTGGGAGATTTCTAAATCTGTGTCCTCCGAAGATGATAAACGCAGGTCTTCGTTACACAATGATAGTAGGGAATTGCCTTCTCATCACGAGATTTGCTGCTAATAAATCACTCGCAGTAAAAAGAACCAGAGACAGAAATGTCCATAAAACCTCTAATCTTCCCTTCAATTTATCTGACAATGCGGTCTATATAAATTAAGTGAAGTTTGTGTAAGATAACCAATTACAAGATGTAGAGTGTTTGCCCCACTGACAGCAGTTGCTCAGTACAATCCGATCCAAGGTTTATCCAGATCAAGATACCGTAACCAAAATGATCAGTAATCAAGAACAAATATGGTATTATTTCTATATTCCATGAAGTATATAGATGTAAGTTTTCACATTCTGAGAATCTTGGAGAGAAAAAATGTGTTTTCTACATAAGTTAATATCCAAATCGATATTTTCTCTTCAGGATTGGTTGGCCGCAATTTCGTCGTTTTTTTCAGATCGGTCGAGTCAAAATAGCAGGTCCGTACATATTACACCTATCTCCCTATTATTTCTTAATTTGCATTATTTGGAATGCATGAAACTTCACAGAACTTTCGAATAGGCAAGTTAAATGAAATAATGTGATATTCTTTGTCATCATGGGGAATGGAAGCAAAATTATATACCTAGAACTAGTATCGTTTAGATTTAATTTCAAACCAGGAAATAATACTATAAATAATTTTATAATGAAAAAGGCAATAAATAAAAAGAAATATTAATCATTCTCCTAGTAATATACTTTTAATTTTCATCAGAAAAGTCGACCAATTATTTGGAACTTTTTTCTTGTTATTTTATATCGGTCAAGACGGTTGCAATAAACATACGGAACATTCCTTGTGAAGACCATAAGTTTTTCCACGGTGCTTTAAAGTAAAGACTGCGAAGCATTGGAAGCGAAGAAAGGCTCAGGAAGATCAAATATCTTAAACAAATTTTCGTTTCCCCCTCAATTCCACTTTTCAATGAGAGAAAAACGTAACAATGATTACTGTTTTTCGTCATCCACGCTTACGGTCCCAATGCTTACCTCCACTTCTACCTATTCTATACCCCTTGATTTTAATGGGTCTCTGACCTCTACTACGATCATCGAATGGATCTAATATTTTATCATTTCCGTCAATGATTACATTTGTCCTTTTTTAAAATCAGTACGTTCGTATTTTATGAATTCACTAAGAATATTACGCTTCATTTTTTGCAGTGGGTGTATGAAAGAGTCCTCCAGAAGAGAAGGATCGAAAATCTCCAATGTCGTATAATCGAAATGAATTGTTACGCTTGTAATGTATTTTGTATATTTTGGCAATAAATTATCACGCGCGTAAGTTAGCAATAGCGTAAATTTTTTGGTTATAAATTATCACGTTACTCAGCCCAGCTCATCTCATATACGAAGAACAGAGATAGAATTGAAACCGTGAAAATGTTCAATCGCAAGGTTGTGGCAGAAATAGCCGATTTGTCAGGCTGTGATACAGACCGAGGTAGACTAATGGTAGTGTCTTCGTTACCTCGATACCTTT